>CM066218.1:217500-817500 GCA_033675125.1 Athetis lepigone | reverse complement strand
CCGCCAACAATTTATTATTATTACAATGAATATAAGATAATGTTATCTCCGTTGTATTGCTACGTAGCAAGACTTGGTACCTCACAGAATACGTCTTTGATAAGTTGGCTAAACATTTTGACCAAGTGCTTGTTTGATTGTGTTCTTCAGTACAGAAATAGAATATATATCGATACCAATTAAAAATACAGGCTATTGGTGATAGTGTGACGTCAATCTGTATACGTTTAAGTTAATGGAAGTACGTCAAATGATTCGTCTTCAACCGACTTCAAAAAGAAACGATAGTTTATGACCAGTTCAAAAATGAGGTTATTAATTTGTCTGTTGCTTGCTTTTATGGTATTTTTGTAAGATTTATTTGGGAGAAATAACTTTAAACGGCAGTCGATAGCTTAGCAACACAACTAGCAAAAACAAAACGCCGACTTCCGAAATTGACTTCTCCTATAGTACGTTCTCTTTTATATTCGGCAACTGTCATCCAGCTGCTACCAGCTCCACAGTAAATATTCTCTCCACCTGAAAAATGAAATTTATTTTGTAAATATGTTAAATATAACACGACTAATTACCTATGTGGGTCACAAACAGTGGGTCAGCGAGCCTAGTATAGAAGAGGCAGTCAAAGAATCTATCAGGCTGCTCGACTGCAACGAAACGAGTGACTGTCCAAAACTTGTTAGGCCGCATGAAATACAAAAACTATTAAGAAAACTTAAACCAAACAAAGCGCCTGGTTTTGATGGGCTGGGAAACGGCTTACTAAAAAATCTTCCTCAGAAAGGTATTGTCTACTTAACCAAGGTATTTAATGGATGTCTACGAATTGCATACTTTCCAAGAATATTAAAACATGCTAAAATAATCCCTATTAAAAAACCTGGGAAAGATCAGGCGACTCCATCTAGCTATCGACCAATTACCTAGTTTGTTGCCAAGCATAGGTAAACTCCTAGAAGCCATTATTCTATCCCGCCTCACTAAAGTAACTGCACATAAGTTGATCCCGGAGCAGTTTGGATTCCGAAGCTCACACTCAACCACACAACAGCTTGCCAGAGTGGCTGAACACATAGCACACGGGTTGAATGGCGGCCTGACCACAGGCATGATTGATTTTACTAGATATAGAAAAAGCCTTCGACTCTGTTTGGCACGATGGTCTATTACACAAGTTAATTAAATTTGAAGTGCCTCTGTGTCTGGTGAAACTCATCCAGAACTACTTACAAGACCGATCGTTTTCTGTTTACATAGGTAAAGACCACTCTGCTCCTAAGACCATCCCAGCCGGTGTGCCTCAAGGCTCGCTCGTTGGCCCATACGCCTTCATACTTTACCTGAATGATATACCTAAACAGGCCCACACGCAACTTGCAATCTACGCAGACGACATGGCAACATTCACAACACACAGCGATATTGATGTAGTGGCTGGACGCCTACAATTTTCACTGGAACTACTCAGCAAATATTTTAAAACCTGGAAACTTAAAGTAAATTCAACAAAAACCGAAGGCATACTGTTTACCAGAAAACGTGCACTTCCCACCAGATGTAAAGATTGATGACTTCCAAATCACATGGCGTGTTTCCGTGAAATATCTGGGTGTCATTTTAGACGAAACCCTCAACTGGAATAAAAACACTGAACTTCTTATAAACAAAGGTGTAAAGGCCCTAAATTCATTGAAACCAATTTTAAATCGTAAATCTGTTCTTAGTCCCTCCACCAAATTGCTCATTTACTCTACACTTGTTAGACCTTGTCTTACTTATGCAGCACCTGTCTGGTCTAGTCTCACAGAAACAAAGTACAATAAAATCCAAACTATTCAAAATAAAGCATTAAAGCTATCATATAACACACCATTTCGCACAAACCTTAAAACATTACACAACCGTATAAAATATCCGTTTATTAAAGAATTCATTTTAAATATCTCACGTAAATTTTACTTAAATAAAAACCCAGCACACCATAACATCCTTATATCATCTATTGGTAAAAGTCGACTCAGTACATTGCCGTACGCCCGCACGTACAATCGATACAGACTGCCCCAGCTCCATCACTATTTCCTACGTGACGCATCATGACAACAGCTCGCTTACTAGCCGACGCCGCTCATGCGGCCGGTGAATGCTTCATCTTTTTACGAAGTACCCGCTACTTACCTCATTATCATATATATTTCTAATATAAGAGTACATTGCGTAACCCAAACAATATAAATACATGTGGGTCCTTACTAAGACTTGCACATACCTATCCTGTATTTGAATAATATTAATAAGTAATACTTTATGTTAAATAATACCTAATAAGTAATTTCATGTTTTAATGTTTGTAAAGGCGATAGATAGCCTGTGTAACAACATAAATCCTGATTTGTGTACAAATAGAATAAGATCATTTGTAAACTGTATTTTAAATCATGTAACTAATAAAGACCTTTAAAAATCAAAAAATCAAAAAATCAAAAAATCAAAATCAAAATCAATTACCTATGTATTCAGCGGCGGCGTGCGGTGTTTCCTAGCGACTACTATGAAAATAAACTTCCGAAACAAACTCAAAGGTCGAAGTCTCTCTTTAGGGCCGTACCGTACCTTACGTTTGCCGATTTGCGGTCTCCACTCTAAAACGCATTCATTTAAACACTAGCTTATGTAAATATCTACGTATTAACTAGAAGGCTACAATCAATCATTCTTTAAGTTATCTGTAAACCATCTTTAACACCATTCAATGGACACATGATAAGTAAGTAAGTTAGTGATTCTTACTAATTATCGCTATATCAAGACTGCAAGCCAATATCTTTAGCTACGATGTTCCGTAATACCGTATCTACATATTGTACACACAATTAATTATCAAGTGCTAGTGTGTTTGATCGGTTACTGCCGCGGGTCTGCTTATGACGTAACGCGCGGGTCGGGGGGCGTCAATACCCGGCCTAATATTTTATGTAACCTCAGTATTGCTTGTGTATTGTTTGGATAGAGTCTGAGCAACTTTTCCGTGGTTTTTTTACCTTTCGACGACCGCGACAACCGGCTGTCGCGCTGCTATTGTCTTTCTATTGTGTCTGGAATCACATGTGTTCGAAGGTTTTAAGATTATTTGTGCGTAGTTAGTAGTGATAAGCTGTGGTAATTAGTGATTTAGTGATTTCTTCGTCGCCATTGAGGAAGAGAGGTAGAGTTTTAATCTTTCGATTCACTGTGTCTTTATCATCTTATCGTTTGCTATTGTTTGTGAATGCCGACATAGTAGTGGCGATTAAAGCAAGACTAATATTCCATTGGGAGTTTTAAAGTATGGGGCCTTATCATTGTTCCATTCGTTCGATAGAACTTTTATCGACTTCTGCCGCTGAAGATGCTTAAACTATTTTGTATTTTTGTTCAACAGTTCCTTTGATCTTGACTGTAAATAATTTCTAAGAATTTTCTTTTATTTAAATAAATTAGGATAGATTTACAATAGTCTCCAAATGGCAAGGATACATCAAAGTATCAGTCAAATGTTCTGACTACAGTTCTGTTTTTATTAAATTTTTAAAATACTGCCTAGTAAGAAAGAGATAAGTAGAGTAATAAAAACACAATGTGTAATGACGTATGAGATTAGATAGTTAACAAAACATTTGTTCAGAAAATGATTCTGAACTAAACGTGTAAGATAAATTGCGAAGGTCTCCTATAATACGTTCAGATAAACTGTGGGAAGATAGTAGTGCAAGTCATCTCCAAATCTACGGAGATTATCTTGATGAGAGCCAGACGTGTACTAAGAAAAGTCCAAGGTCGATTGAACGTTCTAAAAAGTTATAAAAATTGCACTAAATGTACCTGAGGATTACTATACTCAGATATGTATTTGTTTGAGAGTTCTGGCTATTCCTAGAAGCATTGGCTGTGCTTCGAAAGTTTGGGTCAGGAAAATGATGATGAACTAGCAACAATAATTTTACTATCGCTTTTGACAACAATTGATAACTATCTACTGCTTATTATCTTACTAGCTGTTCCCCGCGGTTCCACCCGCATCTTAAGTAGCCGGATGAAATCATGTAATCTTATGCCTTTATAGCGTTCAATGATAAATGGGCTATCTAACACTGTAGTGGAATTAACCCGTTGAAGAAAACAAACATAAAAAGTTCAGCTTCATAATATGAGTAGTATAGTATAGATTAACAAAGCAATAGTTTATTTATGAAGTCCCAGGATTTGCAACTGGAGAAGTTAAAATAGAATCCATTTTAGAAAAGCTATACTTACTCTTAGTTTTTCTTCTTTCCTTGGAAAATGTCTGTATCGTAAAAAAAATTAGTTGGTGTAAATAAGACGAGTAGAGTTAACGGGACAGCCTCCCGCCAGAGAGGTGAATGGCTTTTGAAGGTCGAAAGAAGGGTTGCGGAACAGTTCTCATAGTTACCGTGACCCCAGAACATAAAGGGAAACCTAAAGAACATGGGTGGGTTTTAGTCAGTAAAAGTCTGACACGAAGAGCGGGAGAAGTAATTTGATGACTTCCCATCCAAAAATAAAAGAAATAAAAATATCAAAGAAACTGCTGGTTACAAACGGTACAGAACCACATGTTGTGTAAAAAGTAGGGAGAGGTCTATGTCCAGCAGTGAATCCTTACGGGCTAATGATGATAATAGAGTAGGACGCTGGTGCGTGTTTAGAAAGACTTATTTTTCAGGTTTAATCGTTGTCATTTCCAATTTTGTGATGCCTGTGTTATGTGATAATAACATATAATATTTTGCTTATTATCCCTATGTTCGATCTCTTTGCAAGTTGTATTTTTCGGCATTAACAGGTACAATGTAAAAATACTGGCTCAGCTCCGTTTTCGTTGGTTATTTTTCATTCCATAGATTTTAGGCGATATATAATCGTTTAGTGTCTGGATGTTTGTGTTTGTATGTGAGTTTATATGTTTACAAACGCTCGTAAAGTGGTCTGTGAGGCAAAGTCGCTCCAGAAAAGAGTTTCTTCAATGAAGGAAATAAATTGAAGAGAGACTCAATTTGCTGGGCATGGCAACTAACACATCTTATTGGTAGCCATTATTTAGCATCAGGTAGGTCATTTGATTGCCAGTCATTATCATAAAAACAACCTGTCAAGCGAGTAGGTGACTAATACACTGTAAGTAAACAAAAATGACCCGAGATTCGTTAAAACGTGTTGCGAATTACTGCAAGGTCATTGCTCACATAGTGACAATGTAGGATTGTTGCCAAGCGTCAAATAATAGGTACCATAATAATACCAGCCTATTACTGTCCCACTGCAGGGCAAAGGCCTCTTCTCATACAGAGTAACACAATCGTCGATCACCACGCTTGCTCAACTCGGGATTTGGGACTTATAAAAAAAAAATGATTAAAATGATGATGATTAAAATGATTTTTATTTCTGTAAATAGGTAATAAATTACACTTTTACACGTCATTTTTTTTTTCTTATTTTATTCGAACGATGGGGCCGGTGTTTCCTAGCTGGACTACTCTGAGAAGAAACAACCGAAACAAACTCAGAGGTCAAAGTCTCTTTTAAAGTCCATACAATATTGTATTGGTCAAATTATGCGAGGACCATGAAGGAAATAACTGAAGTGATCTCTTGATGAGAGAATCACACAGATTTGAGTGGACCTGTCCAAACAGTGCAAGCATTTGTCAAAAGTCGTTTAGCTCAACTAAAACGTAAGGAGCCTAACGTCTTGACGAACAATACCAAAGTAAGGACATTCGGGTAGGCCGCATTAAATACTCAAACCGTCAGTAATAGTCAAATATACTAGTAAAGTAACCTAACAGCCCACATAGTCCTCACACTCACAATAAATAAAATAAAATAAAAGATATACTTATAAAAGTACATAAATGTCAAGTATAATAATTACAATGTCAAGCAGAAAAAAAAATCAATTAAATATGGTATACAAGATAATATACTTAATAAAGTACAAATCAATGTCAAATAATAAGAATTTCAATGTCAATAAAATATAATAATAATGTAGACAAATAATTAATGTCATTGACCTATGTAAATAATTGAAGCAGCTTAATTCCAAGCATTTGAATCATCAATATACTCTTTAACAGAATAAAAAGCATTACGGCATAATTTACGTTTAATAAAGAGTTTAAATTTGGTAATGCTTAGTTCTTGAATCTGGCTAGGAAGTTTATTATAGAAGCGTATACATTGACATTTAAATGAACTACCTATTTTCTTTAGCCTAGTTGAAGGAACAATATATTTGTCCTTGTTTCTTGTGTTTATGTTGTGAATATCACTGTATTTTTTAAACTGATTAATATTTTTATGTGCATATAACAGATTTTCATATATATACTGACAGGGCACAGTCAAAATATTAATCTCTTTAAATTTGTCTCTGAGGGAGTGTCGGGGACTCAATTTATAAATAGAACGAATAGCCCTTTTTTGTAAAACAAATATTGTTTGTATGTCGGCGGCATTTCCCCACAATAGAATGCCGTACGACATCAAACTATGAAAATAGCTGAAATAAACTAAGCGGGCTGTTTCCAAATCCGTTAAACCACGAATTTTCCTAACGGCATATGCTGCAGAGCTGAGTTTTTTAGATAGTTTATCTATATGGGGGCCCCACTGAAGTTTGGCATCTAAAGTTATGCCTAAAAATACGGTGGAATCGTCTGGTCTCAATTCTTCACCCTTTATTAAGACGCAATTGTCTACCTGAGTGACATTTGGTAGCGTAAATTTTATAAGTTTAGTCTTCTTTTCATTAAGGAGTAAATTATTTACATTAAACCAGTTTACTATTGAAGCGAGAGCACTATTTATATCGTCAGTTATAAGTTGCTGACGTTTAAGTTTGAATAAAAGTGAAGTATCGTCTGCAAACAATACTACATCATGCTTATCTTTAATGAGATAAGGCAAATCATTAATGTAAATAAGAAACAAGAAAGGACCAAGAATTGAGCCCTGGGGCACGCCCATTCTTACTACAGAACCGGGTGATCTTTCACCGTTCACATCAACTCTTTGAATCCTATCACTCAGGTATGAAATGAGAAGATCCAGAGAGGAGGCCCGGACTCCGTAGTAGTGTAGTTTCCTGATTAAAGTTTCATGAAGAACGCAATCAAATGCCTTGGATAAATCGCAAAAAATTCCCAAAGCATCGCATTTGTCTTCCCAGGCATCATAAATGTGCCCTAAAAGTTCAACACCTGCATCGGTTGTTGAACGACCCCTTGTGAATCCAAACTGTTTTGTATGCAATAACTTGAGTTTATTAAAATATATCTGCATTTGATTTAAAATAAGTTTTTCAAAGACTTTACTAAAAGTAGGTAGCACTGAAATTGGTCTATAATTACTGGGGTCGGATGTGCTACCTGATTTAAATAATGGTATTATTTTGCTGTATTTCATTAAATCAGGAAACTCACCACTATCGATACAGTTATTAAAAATATTAGCTAAAGTAGGTGCTACAATATTTATAATAGACTTTACAACATCTACAGAATTACCCCATAGATCTGCAGTCTTTTTAACATTTAACGTGTGAAATACTTTAATGACATTCTTACAAGTAACATGTTCGAAATAAAATTCAGAATCACAGGCCGGAACGTTTTCTTTGAGTAAAGATTCTGCAGCTGCAGGTGATGAATTTAAAGATTTAGTAGTCGAAACGGGAATCATTGCAAAGAAATTTTCAAAAGACGCGGCTACTTTAGAATCTGATTTAATAATATTATCATCAATAATAAGGCAATAATCATTAGTTCGGTGGCTGGACTTTCCCGTTTCGCTATTAATAATATTCCATGTCATTTTTATAATATTATTACTATTTTTTATTTTTGAACTCAAATATCGTGACTTGGCCAAGTAACAGACCTTTTTAAATAATTTAGAATAATTCTTTACATATAAATTAAATTCAGCAGTATTAATGTAAGTCCGTTCTTCATACAACTCAAATAGTCGTTTTCTACTTTTATAAATACCAATGGTGGCCCAGTCACCAAAAGAAGCATTACTATTTACTGAAATCGTCTTCGGAACAAACGTGGTATTAAATTGAGCGCAATACATATTAAAAAAATCATTATATCGTTTATTTGGGCTAACATTAGTTGACAATAATGGTAATTTATTTAAGATTTTAGTTTTAAATATTTCTAACCGACATTTAGATTTGGGATTAACAGTGATATCTTTTTTAGTAATTTTTTTGTTAATGAAAGGTACAGTAACAAATTGCCCACAATGGTCAGAGTCTATCAAATTTATAATTTTTTTGTGGGTAGGTACAATATCTGTGAATATATTATCTAGGCAGGTAGCACAAGTTGGAGTTATTCTAGTTGGCTCAATAAATAGGTTCACAAGATTGTATGATTGAAACAGGGTAATAAGTTTAGTATTTAAACTAGAATTATCTAACAAATTAATATTGAAGTCACCACAAATGATGATGGACTTAGTTGAGTTACAAATTTTATGCAACACTTCATCCATCACCTTCTCAAAGCAATCATACAGTCCTGAAGGAGGTCTGTACACACTTACTATAACATACTGCTCCAATTCCACACAGGCCATTTCAATTGTTCGCTCAACAGAGAGGCTCACAATATCCTTACGGTCTTTAAACTTAATTTGTTTATGTAATAAAATTAATGAGCCGCCATGAATGGCGTTTACTCTGCTAAATGAACTACCAACCTGGTGATTGCTAAAATTGAACATTAACTGATGGCTTTTAAGCCAATGCTCAGTTATACAAATAATATCAATGTTATTACAATTGAGGAATAATTCTAATTCTAAATCTTTGTTCATAAGTCCTTGAATATTTTGATGCACCAGGTTGATACTATTATTGCCTACATTTACATTATGGCAAGAGGATACCTCTATTGTCTCGAGTTCTAATTTAAATCATTATTGGTATCATTAATTGATACTATGTTATTTGACAAATGATTAAGTCGATTGCATTGCTCAATAGGAGCAAGTTGTTTAGCCAAATTCTTGGCTGTTACAGAAAAATAATAAGATAGCGACACAGCTATCTGTCGTTTACAAAAATTATTAAGATAGTACCTATTCTCAAGATATCTATCTTTTGTCACATAAAAGTTATTGCCAACATATGTGTTGGTGACAATTAATTGAAATAAATCATTGCCATACATAAAATTGTGTAAACTTACATTTAAATTATATCTAAAGTTATTTTCTTCCTGTGGCAAACTTTGACTGTAGGGGAATGTAAACATAATAATTTTCTCTAAATTCATATATGACAAGGTTCTATAATATTGAAGTACTTCTTTTTTGTTAACATTACCTCTATTACCAACAAGAATTATCAGTATAGTATCCTGGTTAAGATTACAGTTAATAATTTTTTTCATTATGTGAAATAAAGAACAACCAGGCATACAATAGTTTATTACAGAGTGTCCCGGGTACTCATTTGTAAGATAGTGGCCTAAATCCTTACCAATTTCATCACAAAAAATTGCAATTTCTTTATTTTTATTTTGCTGTGTTAAAGAATCTGTTAAATTGACCGGCAAACTGACACAGGATTGCTGTGTAGTGGTATCAAAATCTGACAATGAATGATCTGGTGTATTGCCAATGGGTGGTGAATGACAATGCTCACAGTTGTTATTTTGTGAGTTGACCAGATCATTCATGGCCAACACATATTCCTTCATTTGGTTCTCTGATGCGTTATATTTAATAGTCATTGAACTCAGTTTTTGTTGAAGATGTTCAAGTTCACATTGCAAGTCTTCCGTGTCAGCTTGATATCTCTTTGTACATTTTTCTAAGTTTGCTGAATAATAGTCTAATTGATTAAGTAAATTTAGCCTTTCTCTATTAAGTTTGACATTTTTAATAAAGAATTTTTGTTTTTTGACTAGTCTTTTAGTTTTAATTATATATTTGTTGATTTTAATATACTTTTTTAATTTATTTCTACTATTTATTTGTATTGTTTTACATGATTTGGAATCATCTTCACTAGTTAAGTCTATTATGTACTGGGGGTTTCTTTCTGAAACCATTGACGGGGCAATAGGCACCAACTCGTTAAATAAACTTTGATTCAACGAGGCTGTGATGTTAAGGTTAGTGGTCTCAAGTTCTGATATTTGAGTCTGAGCCTCCTGTAGCTGCTGTTGCAAAATGTATTTCTGATTAAGAGCTTGTTCGTACTCTGTGCTACACTGGCTGAACCCATTTACAACAAGTTGGAGTCTATCCCGGGCTTCTATGGCCTCAGTGAATTGAATATATAACTGAGCCATTTCATTTTTTAATCTCCTATTTGTCTCGTGGACTTCGGCGAGAATCGTTTCATTGCCATCTATTTCCTTATTTAGTTGGGCACAGAGCTCCTTTGACGCCTTTAATTCGCTCAAAGCCAGGCTGAGTTTAGACTCTTCTTGGCGAGCATAGGCACTGCGAGTCATAGGCATGATGAAGGAAATAGAGAGAAATCGAGCTCGAAAGAGGTGACAGAAGTTTAGAGATAAATAGTTAAGTGGAAAATATGAAATTTAGATAAAAAGTTAAGAAGCTCTGTCACTGAACTAACTAAGGTTATGTTTACTTTCCAAACTTTAATTTATCGGTACGAATTAGTTAAAAAAACTTTATAATGTTATTAATGCTGCAATAATACTAAGTAGCCAATATGCTACTAATTAAATAATAAAGTATTATACCTGAAATCAAGATGACAATGCAAAATTCACTCGAGCCGGTAACCTGTCAACGAAACACTTTGGAATTTTAAACTCACTGATCCGATTATTTACGAATTTAAAACAAATAACACAGTAATATTAAATTTACTAGATAAGAAATTGCAATTAGGCCTTTAAAAGTAATAAAAACTAATATTTTAAAATAAAATTTTACGGGACGATATATTTTCGGCGACGATGTTTTCCTTAACCTTTTGAGCTTTTGACGATTACATTTTCAATTTTGTTTTGCTTCGAGAAAATTCTGATACAAATCAAAAAGGAATAAAAGACTGCCTTAAGATAAAGACTTGCAACCTTATAGACGACCAAGCGACAGCCGGCTATCGCGCTGCTATTGTCTCGAATCACGTGTGTTCGTAGTCTAACCGATGTTTGTGATGCCCAAGATATTCTTAGGAAAATACATAGCTATGAATTTATAAAGTGACATTGGTACAAGTTGCCCTGGTTCGAATCCCCAATCTCCAACATGAGAGGCGGGCGCCATAACCTATCCATCGCGACATACAATTACTTAGGTACCTACGTTGATATATTTTTGCAAGGTCATCTCTCACATAGTGACAATATAAATCTGTTGCCAAGTGAAATATTTCACAATTATTATGTAGTTTACAATCATGTTGCGTTATGTTATGTACACGTCAATTCGGCTACGTGGATTCTGTAGGTGGGAAGTGCAAAGTATGAGAGTAAACATTTATTTTAAAACTGTATCCTGTACTATGTAATGATAGCATTTCATTGCAAGATAAGAATGAATGAATGATATCGTAATTTATTTTTAATTTTGTGAGTTAGCCTGTTGTTTTGCGTCATTGTCCTCACCCTGCCTTTATCATTATTTAGTATTTTGTGCCCTGTGCCTATTATAATTTTGGGTTTAGTTATTCTAAAGTTGCAAATGGTAATCGTTGTCTGTCTGTGTCTTTTGAATTATATTAGTTAGACACAATGATCAAAGAATATGCAATAATCTGGCCGCTAAATAAATAATAAAAATACAGGTTTCTTTTCTTCAAAATGAAAACCGCTTTCCTAAAGGATATAAGGCTATAGCCACCGACTTTCGAAATCCTCGTATCGTTCGTATTTTTCCTTTTATGTGACAAACAAAAAATCTAGTGGCCTGATAACAAACAAAAAAAAACAAACACATTGATAACATCCTCCTTTTTAAGTCGGTTAATAATGAAGCGATCCCCAAACAAGAAATATGCTGTGTTAATAACACTTGCTGTACTTGATCAACTCTGATTGACTGTAATTTTCCGGTTTTTTACCGCGCCCTTTAAACCGCGAACCGTCATTCTAGTTATCATTCAAATCGTTAAGGGCGGTTGCCAAACAAAGGAGATTTTACTACCGGTTTTTAATGAACTAGTAAATAATTAAATGTCGTATAACGGTCCATTCAAAACAATTTTAACGACTTCTTTGATGATACCGATATGTTATCAACCTTAATTGATACTAGCTGCCTCTAGCTGTTTCACTTAGATACGTCTTCAGTTACTGCTACGCTCCCATTGCGCTCACCGTGAAGTTATACATAAGTATAGCGTCTTACTAATAAACGCTGATAAAGTTATGACAGGTTTATACGTCAAAAAATGTATGGTTACACAGGCTTTATTCATGACATAACTTTACACAGTGATTATTAGTAAAGGCAATAGCCTACAACCTATAAACTACCTCAAAGAAAGGGCTATTCAACACTTAAACTATTTTTTGCAACTCGAACCTGTGACTTGATGATCGACCGAAAAATAAACGTAGTTTTATAATATTAGTATAGTCTCAAAATTTATAAATGGCTCTTAATTATAATGAAACTGATGAGATATTTATAACCAGAAATAAATATTAAATTGTTAAAAGTAAATAGAGAACTTAATAAGAAATTGCATGAAGAGATAAAATATATTTTATAATAATTGTAATTATGTGTGTGTTGAACCTATTTAACGCATATTGTTTAAAATGTAAGGAATTAATATAGCTATTTTTATTTTTTATTTATTTATTTATACTAGGTGTATTTTTGGTATACACCCATATGCATTATGGTTTTTTCGCGATTCCAGAGTTGGTTCCATAATAAAAGTTGTTTGTTTTCATGGGTAGAATCAATAGAATCATCTCCTAGCGGGTTGTGCAAGGCCAAAAATACACCTAGTAGAAGTAAAGATTACCGTTACTTTAAACCTGATATTTACCTTATTCATGGCTAATTTTCTTGTGGGTTTTTTGTCATTCTCAGTAGTTACACACTTGTTTTTTTTTTGTTATTCTGTTTAACTTGGTTTATCTTATAATTAATGGGTAAAGTAAATGTAAAGGTAATTCCCTTATGGTGGGTAAGCAGAATTATTTGTGTGTGTGTGATGTGTTTTAACATAAAGTTGTCGTTCTGATAATATATCCCTTCTAGAACTTTCACAGTCTAGTACCTGTCGAGAATAGGTTTAGATTGTGCAATTAATGATTACAAAATATTTGACACCTACTCATCTGAAGAGCGTCATGACATGCAGTTTTCATCTTTATCTACTCTAGTACAAAATTTTACAGTCATTCAGTACTCGCCTGCGTATCGGAATTGAGTTATCAGAGTATCCATTGTAGTGTCGTACACCTAGAATACTCCGTTCCCATCAAATAATGACGCGTGACGCTCAGTACCTATCTATGTGAGTCAGTTATAATTGCTTTAATCTTGCAGTTCAGTGGCCTTTCTCTTAATATTTTTTTTTTATTCTTAGCTGCTTTGTTATATTATGTTTTTATAATATGACTAGCGGTACTAGTAGACGCTTTTTCCGTGAAATCAGCGCAACAATCTTACACGATAAACGGATAGCAGCACCATTTACCTTATCCAATAGTAATTTCTCCATCATCTAGATACTTACACACAACATTTTTATTTATCCAAATCGGTCCATTCGTTAAGGAGGAATTGATGACACACGCAGAACAGAAGCATTATTTGTATTAATAATGGCATTATTTTGTTCCAGAAACCACCTGGATGCCACGCCCGGCTTCCAGCGCCTCCTCCGAGAGAGAAAGGACGTCGTGGATCACCCCTCATATGACCACAGTTCTCCCAGTGAGTACGAGATATTGCTTTATTTAGTTAATAATCTATCAATTAATAGTATGGTTGGGAAGGACTTTGATAAGACGGATCGTTGGGACAAATAAGTATACACTTCCCAGGATTAGAATTTTGTTCATTTGGAGTGCTATATCCACATCCACCTGACACTGGCATTCAGGAGAGAGCTTCAACCTTACCATCATCATTCAAATGATGCTCATTTCCATCATCTGTGTCTAAATTATGTCTGACGTCTCAGAATACTAATCTACTTTGTTAAATGTACCTCAAGTTCTGGTACTGCAATTGATACCAGTAAAATAATAACTCACCTCATCTCAACCTTGCGTTCCAGTGCCTGAGCGTCTCAAGAAGCGCAGCAGCCTGAAGCTGCTCCGCTCGCGAGCGCGCGACAGCAAGCAGGACATGAGCCACGAGGCGCGCGCCGACTCGCTGCCGTCGCCCAACCCCATGCCGGCTGTGCCCACACTAGTAAGTGATGATGACGTCATACAGCACCTGAGCGACAGCAAGCAGGACATGAGCCACGACGCGCGCGCCGACTCGCTGCCGTCTCCCAACCCCATGCCGGCTGTGCCCACTCTAGTAAGTGATGATGAAGTCATACAGCACCTAAGCGACAGCAAGCAAGACATGAGCAACTACAACACCTCTGTTCTTTCGTTTACAAGACCCATTAACTCGTCGAGCTTCATCCATGTTTTTTCTGATACTCGTAAACTCCAATGTCATTTCTCCTGACTTTTAAGAGTGCACTGCGGTTTGAAAATAGTGTAGCAGGCATGCCATAGTTACTAGATCAGTCCTATGGAAAGATAAACCCGCATTGGTTTACAATAATCAGCCTGGGACTCCCAACGCCCCTGCTGTCTGGGGCGTGAGTCATAAGACGCTGCACAATGACCTAAAGCCGTGCAGTCATTTACAGTCCTTTAACCAGTGGCGGATTAAGAGTATCCGAGGCCCTAAGCACAGAGCCTGTGTAGGCCCTCTATTGCTTAAATGGAAATGGAAGGTAGAAAGTATAAAATTAAAGTTGGACCAAGGCCGCGCCGCCCCTGTGTGCGAAGTGTGCGGCGCACACAGAGAATCATTACGAATCGTCGAAAGGTTAAAGGCTTTAACCTTTCGATGACCAAGCAACAGCCGGCTGTCGCGCTGCTATTGTCTTTCTATTGTGTCTCGATTTACGTGTGTTCGAAGGTTTAAAACCATCAATCTCTCAAATCCTCTCCAAACCCCTCCATCATCATTAAGATAACAGCTGCACTCGCAGGTGGAGTCATGCAGCCGGTTCATGTCGTTGACGTCCCGGCCGAAGCACCGGGAGGCGGCCGGGACGGACGCGGCGCCCGTGCCGGAGGGCGAGGACCGGTGGCACTGCGACGGGGACGAGGACCTGCCGCCCAGCCGCGTCAGCTTCCACAAGACCTTCAGTCTGCTCATCAATATGGGCAATATTGAGAAGGGCTGCAAGAGAGCTGTGAGTTTTTTTTAATACTTTTTGTTTGAATATCAACAGTATTTGGTATCATTACGGTTTATTTTGTATAAATCTATTACTTAATTCAGACAGCAAAAGTTTGTAGTAGATAATTCTTAAGTACATTCACCTTAATTTATCTGTACTCCCTATATTATAATAACTAGCTTTTGCCCGCGGCTTCGCTCGCGTTAGAAAGAGACAAAAAGTAGCCTATGCATGAAGCAGCAAACCAGTGGAGTGCGTATAGGCATGTTTTTGTTCTAAATCAAAGTCACCAGATAACGAAGGGGTGGAGCTAAGCTTCGCCCGCTGTGATTGGTCAATGAATTTGACAACTGATTTTTTAGGGATTGCAAAAGGGTGATTAAAAAAATATCGATATCGATAATTATTCAAATTATTAGTTGTATAAGACCCGATTTTGTAATAAAACAGGGTTTTATAAAAATAAGGTTATATTAAAAAAGGTTTCGCAATCAAGCAGTAGCTTAAATCAATTAATAAAAAAATAATACACTTGATTATAAAACGGAATAGTTAAATAAAAAACGAAAATTAACCCATTTTTCTTTAACTTCCGGAATATTTGGAAATCTAAAATGAAAACATTAAAACGAAACATTATTTTTATTTTCCCATTAAAAATTATCGATAAAATAATTTATCTACTGTGTTTTGTGAAGTCACATCACTTCAGGACACAGTACGAAGTACTTACGAATAGAAAGGGATAGACTTATCTAATATTCTAGTGAAAGTAAAGGACTTTTTCAAAAGACATCAACGCGGTATGACTTTTTTCGAAACCAACCAGTTTAGCTTGAGCTCTCTAATTACCAAAAATGTAGATGAATATAATCATATTTTACTTACCGATGAAAACATATGCCATCTTTTTTATAACTAGATGTTTTAGAACATTTTCCGCACCATTTTATTGCACATGTACTCATTTTTGCTTCGGTTTTATACGATAAATGTATTTTTAGGTACCGAAATTAGGAAGTGTGCACGGATCCAACAACTGGTCAGTACTAAAAATTGCACTCATACCTGCGTCTCTTATAAGTGATATTCCATTTAAGTGTCGTGAGCCCGAATCACCCTTATGAGCGGTCAAGTGGTTGTATAGTCTTTGAGCCTATGTTACTCTCCATCCCTTCAACTATCTCCACTTAAAAAATCACGTCAATTCGTCGCTCCGTTTTGCCGTGAAAGAAAGACAAACATACAGACAGACAGACAGACAGACACACTTTCCCATTTATAATATTAGTATGGATTGATTTTATTATATAATGATTTTATTATATGTATTGATGTATTGATTAAATAATGGTGCTTTTAATAATTTTTTTGTTTTTGTATGGCCATCCTGGACTTTTTTTTAAAACTAAAAGCCCATTTCATAACATTTCCTTTCAACGTTCTTTTCTTCAAAAGTTAGGTGACAGCGACAATGACAGTATTGCCAGATTACTAAACAACTATTAGGCCACTCATATACACGTGAATCTAGATTGTGATAATGTGGGGGGGGGGGGGGGGGAATCGATACAAATCTTTTATGAATAAAGGTGATATGGTTTAAATAAATTTTGTTTACATTAATAGGTAAGTGATACGAAGTTCACCGGGTCATCTAGTATGTATATAATAGTAAACTCACTGCCTGATATCAACGTGTTTGTTAATATATAACAATAACTAACTAAATACATTAAACTTGGAGGGTTTATTCTTTGTGAAGAATATAAAAAATAGCCCTAAAGGGTTTAAATAGTAGGTAGAAGTTCGACATCCACGCGGGCGAAGCCGCGGGCGAAGGCTAGTAAATATTTTAAATCTAGATATTTTTTTTATCTTAATATTATTTTTGTACATTGGAAATAAGAAAAGCTTTTACAGTATTATTTTTTACAGCATATTACACGCCTTTTTGTTATTTCAAACCGTATTAAATGGCTTTTATTTGCATGATTTGGATTTATGAAAATGATTCCATTCGTATTTTGAAAACAACTAAACATTACTACCCGTGCGAGCTAACATGGCACCTGGCTCGAAAACAAACCTCTCCTCGCGACCCCGCGCGGTGCCCCGCTCTCGTCTTGCGAGTTAGCATCACTATTTAAATATACGGCATAAGTTTAACTAAAATAGCGGATGTGCAGAGAAACAGATTTTCAGGCGTGCACATATTTTTTTTTGTAACTTTGTTTCTAAGTAGCTTGTCAAAAAAAAAATACGTAAAACGTTACGTAATGTATATGTTTCATTGAAAAACAAACCAAAAAAAATTTTAGCCGTAATTCTTTACTTTTATCTAATTTGTTAATATTTATTTGTCTCCCATTTTTTATTATTTTTTAATTGCTGTTAGCGTATACCTGTCAACTGTCATGGCGTTAGCACAAAATCGAACATCTCCTTTTTTGCACTTATTACTTTAAATGTCATTCATGGTGCCATGTTATCTCGCACGGATAGTACTTATTTGTGTCAGGTTTGACGGGTTGTAACCTCTATGGTTGTAACTGTTTTGACACTTGATTTGCCGGTTACTATGACAACGACATCCAACAGAACATGGACAACTTTTATATGGGAAAATGGAATTGTTGTTTTACTCTATCTTTCTCGCAATTTTAGAGACAAAAAGTAGCCTATGTTACTCTCCATCCCTTCAACTATCTCCATTTAAAAAATCACGTCAATCCGTCGCTCCGTTTTGCCGTGAAAGAAAGACAAACAGACAGACAGACAGACAGACAGACACACTTTCCCATTTATAATATTAGTATGGATATGATATCTAATCTGTGTATCCAAAAATATCAGAAATCAACATACTGTGACTATGTGTTGATTAGCGATATTTTTAGCAACTATACAGTAACCCTTGAATACTCAAACGTCACTTAATTTTAAACCGCTATCCTGACTTAAGTGACGTTTCAATATTCGGGCGCATCACACTTACACACACTCACACCACACCCATACACCCACACGCACGATGTAATGACAGTAGTCCCATAGATCAGTCGCGAGGAGCACACAGGCGCCTCACACTCACACCCCCACTCACCCACACACACCCCTACTCACCCACACACACACCCACATTCCCACCGAAAGGTATATCACAGTGCTCCCACAGATTAGTCGCGAGGAGCACACAGACGCCGCACACACACACCCCCACTCACCCACACACACACCCCCACTCACCCACACACACATTCCCAGCATATGTAATGACAGTGCCCCCACAGATCAGTTGCGAGGAGCAGACAGTCGCCTCACACACACACACCCCCACTCACCCACATACACACACACATTCCCAGCGTATGTAATGACAGTGCCCCCACAGATCAGTTGCAAGGAGCAGACAGTCGCCTCACACACACACATCCACACACACCCCCACTCACCCACATACACACACACATTCCCAGCGTATGTAATGACAGTGCCCCCACAGATCAGTTGCGAGGAGCAGACAGTCGCCTCACACACACACACCCACACACACCCCCACTCACCCACATACACACACACATTCTCAGCGTATGTAATGACAGTGCCCCCACAGATCAGTTGCGAGGAGCAGACAGTCGCCTCACACACACACACCCACACACACCCCCACCTACCCACATACACACACACATTCCCAGCGTATGTAATGACAGTGCCCCCACAGATCAGTCGCGAGGAGCACACAGACGCCTCACACCCACACACACACATTCCCAGCGTATGTTATGACAGTGCCCCCACAGATCAGTCGCGAGGAGCACACAGACGCCTCACACCCACACACACACATTCCCAGCGTATGTAATGACAGTGCCCCCACAGATCAGTCGCGAGGAGCACACAGACGCCTCACACACACACACCCACACACACCCCCACTCACCCACATACACACACACATTCTCAGCGTATGTAATGACAGTGCCCCCACAGATCAGTTGCGAGGAGCAGACAGTCGCCTCACACACACACACCCACACACACCCCCACTCACCCACATACACACACACATTCCCAGCGTATGTAATGACAGTGCCCCCACAGATCAGTCGCGAGGAGCACACAGACGCCTCACACCCACACACACACATTCCCAGCGTATGTAATGACAGTGCCCCCACAGATCAGTCGCGAGGAGCACACAGACGCCTCACACACACACACCCACACACACCCCCACTCACCCACATACACACACACATTCTCAGCGTATGTAATGACAGTGCCCCCACAGATCAGTTGCGAGGAGCAGACAGTCGCCTCACACACACACACCCACACACACCCCCACTCACCCACATACACACACACATTCTCAGCGTATGTAATGACAGTGCCCCCACAGATCAGTTGCGAGGAGCAGACAGTCGCCTCACACACACACACCCACACACACCCCCACTCACCCACATACACACACACATTCCCAGCGTATGTAATGACAGTGCCCCCACAGATCAGTCGCGAGGAGCACACAGACGCCTCACACCCACACACACACATTCCCAGCGTATGTAATGACAGTGCCCCCACAGATCAGTCGCGAGGAGCACACAGACGCCTCACACCCACACACACACATTCCCAGCGTATGTAATGACAGTGCCCCCACAGATCAGTCGCGAGGAGCACACAGACGCCTCACACCCACACACACACATTCCCAGCGTATGTAATGACAGTGCCCCCACAGATCAGTCGCGAGGAGCACACAGACGCCTCACACCCACACACACACATTCCCAGCGTATGTAATGACAGTGCCCCCACAGATCAGTCGCGAGGAGCACACAGACGCCTCACACCCACACACACACATTCCCAGCGTATGTAATGACAGTGCCCCCACAGATCAGTCGCGAGGAGCACACAGACGCCTCACACCCACACACACACATTCCCAGCGTATGTAATGACAGTGCCCCCACAGATCAGTCGCGAGGAGCAGGTGTGGCAGAACGAGCTGAAGGACCTGATCTGGCTGGAGCTGCAGGCCAAGATAGCCGGCAGGACACTGGCACAGCAGGACGCGTACCTGTGTGCGCAGAGGAACATCGTGCCTAAGATTATTAGCAATATTTTTGAGTATAGGTTGGTATGATGTAGGTTATGCTGACTTTTGATCGGAAGGCTACATTCTTTTAAGCAAATTCAAGTCTCTAATGGCAATTTGTGTATAATATTTTTTGCCTGATTGATGAGGAATATTATGGAAAACATCACGTTTATGTCCATTAACGTGAGCAGATGACAGAGCATTATCTAAAGATGCTGGTTAAATCGCTGAAAAAGCTAGTTGTTAAAAAAAACTTTAGAATGTTTCTCATAAAATTACCGACGGGGATTATTGAAACGGATACGGATTATCATCCCTAAGTAAAAATCTTGGAATCATCAGCTTTTTAGTTAAAAGTTCAAAGTTCATTTAGAAACTATTAAAGAACTTTTCAATGTATGATGGTTCAAATATGTATGTGTCTCTAGGTTTGTAAACAAGAACCCGTGCCGAGCGAACTGCAAACGTTCACTCGACGCGGTGACGTCACAGGAAGATCTGACTGCACACGATGAACCTAACGAAGGTAACTATATAAACACAATTATAAACAATGTCGCCCAAAGATTCCCTTTGTATAAATGTTTTGTCAGCTATAGTTTGGATTTGTACACAGTCTGCGACAATCCACTTAAGCTATGCCTAATTATTTGATCGGTTGTGCTTCAACTTACATCCTCCCCCACCTCCCTCGATGTTATGATATGATATTGTTAGAAAGGCCTACGACATTAAGTCTGCCTTTGTATCTTTTTGCAAGTAACAATGGTTACCACTTTCATCCCAGAGGAACAAATGTACGGCTGCCTATCGTTCGACTGCGTGCGCTGCTCGGACGCGATCGGCGCGGCGATGCGCGAGGTGGGCGCGCTGCTGGACTCGTTCTACAACGCCGTGGCGCTGTACCCCTCCTCGCGCAACATGACCTACGAACACAAGCTCGTCGCCACCAAGCAGTTCAAGAACAGGATCAAGGTGAGACTCAACATGAGAACTATGAGGTGGGCGCGCTGCTGGACTCGTTCTACAACGCCGTGGCGCTGTACCCCTCCTCGCGCAACATGACCTACGAACACAAGCTCGTCGCCACCAAGCAGTTCAAGAACAGGATCAAGGTGAGACTCAACATGAGAACTATGAGGTGGGCGCGCTGCTGGACTCGTTCTACAACGCCGTGGCGCTGTACCCCTCCTCGCGCAACATGACCTACGAACACAAGCTCGTCGCCACCAAGCAGTTCAAGAACAGGATCAAGGTAAAAAATAAATAATAAAAATGTTTATTGGGAACAATTTTGTTAAAACAATTTACAATTAAAAACGAAGATAGCTACAATAGTATAAACTGTGGCGCAGCTATCAACGCCCAACTCCACTATAATGTACCAATATTTGTTCCAGACTAAAATAAGTTCTTATATTACTTAATTTTTTTTTTAAAATTAATTGTTTAGTTAAAGAGAGAATAGTAAGTGTGATAGTGTGTGTGAGTGTTCGTGTGAGTGAGTGTATGTAACATGTGTAGTGGTATTGTGAGTATTGGAGTGTAGTGTGGGGGTGTGTGTATGTGTGTAAGGGAGTGCTTGCATGTGAGTTTGTTATGTTATGTTACCACAAGCTGTTCTGTTGCATCATAATTTAAGGTTTTCAGCCATTCTGTTACTTTTTTTCGTAATGAAGCTCTCGTTAGTGGGTAAATTGTTATGATCCTATTTATTTTATTATATAGTTTAGCGCCGATGTAGTTAAAGTGACGCCTTACAACCGCTAATCTGCAGGCCTCTGTCTTGCATATTGAGTCTGATCTACGTTTCTTTGCTTGGTGCTGTGGTTCATAATGTAGGACATTGTGTTTCTTTACGACCGTTTGGAGTATGAACAGCTGTCTTACTGTAAGGACTTTACAGAGAGAATAAAGGTCAGATGAAGGGAACCTAATTGGCTTTTTGGCTAACACTTTTAGAACCGCTCTCTGCGCTCTCTCTACACGCAAAATGGTGGTTTTGTGCGTTCCTCCCCACGTGGTAATACAATAAGCGAGGACTGACTGAGCGAGAGCAAAGTAGACCATTATTAGGCATGAGAAATCGGCCGCGGGTCTCAGTTTTTTAAATATATAAATGAGCCTTCTTAAACGAACAACAGTAGAGTCGACCTGCTTTTTCCACGATAGGTGGTTGTCCACTATAACTCCGAGATATTTGATACAGTCTGTCCGCTCTATCTGTACACAATTACAGGAGAGAGTAGTCGATGTGTGACAACAAACATGGGCCCTAATCACAAATGATGATGGTGGTTGTGTAAGAATTCCCGGTGAAAAGGGGATGACTTTAGTCTTAGTGATGTTAAGTGTCAGCAGATTTGAGGTTAACCATTTCATAACCAACTTCAAGGCAGATTCTGCCCTTTCGCAAGTCTCAGGCCAGTCCTTACCATGGATTATAAGAGCTGTGTCGTCCGCATATGTAATGATTTTTGTATTAGGAAGAGATAACTGACACAGCTCATTAACATAGATAAGGAAGAGCGTGGGCCCGAGTACGCTGCCCTGGGGCACCCCAAAACTCAAGTTTTCCGTTCCACTTATGAAAGTTTCGACTTTAACAACCTGTTTCCGGCCCGTCAGGTAGCTTCGGAAGATATCGAGGGCATTACCACGGACGCCAATTCGCTCCAGCTTGTCAATCATTTTGGGCACAGAGACGGTATCGAATGCCTTCGATAAATCCAGAAAGGCACCAACACATTTCTTGTTATTTTTAAAATGTTCAGCTATCGTATTAGACAGTACCAAGGTAGCGTCCTCAGTGGACTTTCCAGCTCTGAAGCCAAATTGATTATTGGCCAAGATATTAAATTTTGATAGAAATTTCACCAACCTATCGTTAATAATTTTTTCCAGAATTTTTGAAAGGGCTGTGAGTACGGATATAGGCCTGTAGTTGGTTAGAAGGTTCTTGGCACCTCCTTTGTAGATAGGGTGAACTATAGCAGTTTTGAAGACATCCGGGAAAGTACCCGAGTCGAAACACAAGTTGAAAATGTGAACCAGCAGTGGGATAAGGGTGTTTTTTGTGGCCTTTATAACGGAGGTAGGGATGCCATCACTACCAACAGCACACTTGTCCTTTAGATTATTAATAATGCATTCAACCTCGACATCGTCTACTTCGTACATAACCATCGATTCCAGATTCGTTGGCGTGGGAGAATGCTCTAATCCTGGTTCATGGTTAGTATCTGTACTATGGGTTAGGAGGGGAGGTTGAGTAAATTTAGAAGCTAGACTACTGCCCACGTTCGCAAAGTACTGGTTTATAATGTTGACAGAATTAAGTGGGTCAGCTCCACACTTTAACAACTCCGGGGGCGAAGTCTTGTTCTTATCCAAATAAGCGATTTGTTTCACAACTTGCCAGGTCGCCTTCGGATTTTTCCGGGCCTTCTGAAACTCGGAATTTTCATAAACACGCTTGATTTTTTTTAATAAGTTATTGCAATAGTTTCTATACCGATAAAAGATAAGCTTATGAGTTTCATTTTCAGGGTGTTTTTTGAAAGTGATATATAACTTATCTCTGTGGCGGATACATCTCAGAAGGCCGGGAGTAATCCAAGGTTTAATAATGCGCTTTCTGCTGGAAATTATAGACGATCGAGTGTGCAAATCAACGGATGCCGATACAAGAGATACGAGGGTTTCGGCGGCAGCGTTTGGGTTATTAGATTGAAGGATCTGAGAAAAATCTGTTTGTTCGATATCAATGATAACCTTATTGATATCAATTTTAGTTACTGAATGTTTAGGGGTTTTTGTTTTCATATTAGGATTGCAAAATAAAAGAACCGGGGCGTGGTCCGTTATAGTGCAATCTAGTACTAATGTGGTGGCAGTATTTGGGGATTTTAGCAAGACATGATCGAGGCAGTTTGCCAGCCTAGTGGGGAAAGAGTGTGCAGGGAGCATGCCATGAGACGCGGCAATATTTAAATATTCGTCTGCATTAGGGTCTAGGCTTGCAGGCGCAATATTAATGTTGATGTCGCCGATAAGAGCGATAGATTTATATTTTGCTAGCTTTTGTAATAAAGTATCAAGACTACTGAGAAATGGGGTAAGATCTTTATACGACGGGGAACGATAAAGACCGATGAGTGCAATCTTTTCACAGAATTTCAGAACCAAACAATTTGCGTCATTAAACGTACAACTTTCAAAAGAGCACTGTAAGTCTTTTCGGACGTAAGCGACTACCCCGTCATTCTGGTTTTTGAAAGAAGTACCCTGGGTGTTATATCCTGTCAGGGGTGGTATAATAGGACATTTGCTCAACCAGCACTCTGAGAGCAAAATAACATCCAGCGTGAAACATAACCTGCCCATTAATATCGATAGATTATCAAAATTACAGTTAATACTGCGAATATTGACATGCATTATTTTAAGGGTGTCATTAGAATTTTTCAGGTAATTGCCGCTATTCTCTGGCGAGCAGACAAAACAGTCAGAAATAGCAACTTCCTCGATCTGATTATTAATTAAGTTTATATCATTCATTTTTCAGTTAGTTTGACAAAGTGGAAAACTATTTCATGGATCGGAAAAGATAAAATGATTAAGCGCAGCATTGATATAGGCTTAATTTGCGTACTAATAATACAACTATTATAATAATATTTGGCAACAAAATATAGTAACTGATCATTACGAGTATAAGATAAATCACACGTAGAATATAAAATGTTATTGACAGACTTGTGGTACATGTGTAATGCGATGTGTAGTGTATAGTTGGATATTGGTGTGTGGTGTGTTGAGGTGTGTAAACAATGGTTATTTAAGACTACATAAAATGGTAAAATGTAAATAAAATTATTTAAACAAAAGTAACAAGGCATGCGCAACAAGAAACAGTTAGAAATAATCCATAAGTAAGACAGTGTGGTTATTCTTTGAGACAAATTAAGGTTTAGTCATGCTGTTTTCTTTATGATAGAAAGGTCAGCCTCAGTCTTGACTTCAAAATGCTTGCATCCCTCTTTTTCGCGCACGAAGATCTTTCCATGCTTCACCCAACAGAATTTGTATTCGTTGGAGCTTGCCGCGTCGCGAGCTAGGAAGTATAGCCTTTTTTTTCTGGGTATTAGATTTTCGGAGACAAAGATAGGTTTGGCAGGGCCACTCAGTTTCAGGTGCTCCGTTGTTAACTTGAACCTGTTCCTGGTGTGTTGTCGGAACTTTTCTAAAAAGTCATCTTTACGTAAAACGGAGGTAAAGTTTACTATGATAGTTTTGTTGGCAGGGTCTTTAGTTTGTATACGAAAAACATCTTTAATTTCATGTGGTTGAATTTGAAAGTTGATTAAGTTGCCTGTGGCTACTACAGTGTTCAACAAAGCAGATTTTGTTTCAGATTTAACGACCGGTATGTTGCGAATCTCTACGCAGGTTGATCTGGAGCTCTGATCAAGGTTTTCGAGTTTTGACTCCAACTTATCGATGTAGGCCAAGTTTTCCTTACGCTCAGTTTCCAAAAACTCCACTCGCGAGGAAAGTTCATCAAATTTGGCAACTCAACATGAGAACTGTGATTTACTTCCGATAACGCTATCGGAGTTTGCTCGCCCATGCGCGGCACACCTCCACCGTGTGCTCGACCGTGTCCTCCAAGCGACCGTTGCTGCAGTGGTGACACCCAGGCGTCGCTTCCGCCCGAATCCGACACAGGAATCTCCCGAACTGACCATGTCCGGTGAGGACCTGTGTCAAGCGAAACGTGAGAGCGCCGTGACGCCTCTCCAGCCACTCCTCAAAGAGGGGTCTTACCGCCGCTCTTACGGAAGGATGAAGAACTATACGTTCAGTTCCTCATATGTATAATCTCTAAACACCCAATTAAAAAACCAAAGTATTTATTTCACCACAATTTTTGAAGGTCATTAGGTAAAAAAGGGATGAAAGTTGAAATGAAAATTGGCGGGTGAAACCACAATGACCAATAATTTTCGAATAAAAACTGCCATATTGTTTATATTCCTGACATATTGTTTGTATTCCCCAGGCCATGTGCCTCTGGTACAACACAGCCCTACACATGCGACTGAAGATGGTGGCCATGCGCCGAATGCTGCGCTCCATCCGCCTGAAGAGTCAGCGCCGAGGTCCGCAGCACAGGACCTCGGTGGACTCTAGTATTAGCAGGTATGGCATGTTAATAAAACATAACATATTCCATTCATCACCACACACGATTATATACAAGACTAATTACCTTATCTGGTGACGTACCATGGGATGCGTAAGCGAGAGTAGTTCTGCTGAGGGAAAGAGACAGAGCTATACATGTCGTCTAGCGCCATCTTGTTAATTCAGCGGAACTGCTCTTGCTTTAAGAGGTCATGGTAGGCCCCAGATCATGTTATATTTATTTTCTATGATACTATGTCTATCCAAATCACCATTCGTAAATTCATTCAAATACCATCCGAACTCAAAACAAACATTTTGAATTTCAAACCACAATTTACGTTCTAAACTACTATTTGCGTTCCCAACCACTATTTGTAATCCAAACTAATTTTTTTTTTTCCTGTGGCAACACTACAGCTAACAGCTGATTTAAATAGTCCCGTATAATTTTTAATTTAAAATATTAATTTTCTTTGTTTTGTTAGCCTATTTCCAATTTCTTACAAAGTTTATATGATATTAATGTGCAATTAGTGTTAAATTCATTAATTCAAGCTTATAACATAGTGTAAAAATTGATGTTTCCGTGACAGGTTACCGGCTCGAGTGAGTTTGCATTGTCATCTTGTTAACAGGTACAAATACATTATATTTCAACTGTTATTATATAATTTGCGTGAAATTATTTCGGCATTAATAACAATATTCATTTTTTTTTTATAAAATTCAGACGGAGTAATATTTTTAAACGTAAACATAACCTTAGTTGGTTTGGTTACAGAACTTCTTAACTTTATATCTAAATTTCGTTTTTTCCCCTTACTCTATTACTCTCTAAGCTTCTGTCTCTGTTTCTAATTTCGTTTCTCTCTATTTCCTTGATCATGCCTATCACACGCAGTGCCTATGCTCGCCAAGAGGAGTCTAAACTTAGTCTGGCTTTGAGCGAACTAAAGGCGTCAAAGGAGCTCTGTGCCCAACTGAATAAGGAAATAGATGGCAATGAGACGATTCTTGCCGAAGCCCACGAGACAAACAGGAGGTTAAAAAGTGAAATGGCTCAGTTATATATTCAATTCACTGAGGCCATAGAAGCCCGGGATAGACTCCAACTTGTTGTGGACGGATTCAACCAATGTAGTACAGAGTATGAACAAGCTCTTAGTCAAAAATATATGTTACAACAGCAACTACAAGAGGCTCAGAGTCAAATTTCACAACTGGAAACTACAAACTTAAACATCACAGCCTCGTTGAATCAAAGTTTATTCAATGAGTTGGTGCCTATTGCCCGTCAATGGTTTCTCAAACAAACCCCTGTAGTATTATAGATTTAACAAGTGATGATGACTCAAAACCTTGTAATAAAGTAAGAATTAGCAGCAAAAATAAACTAAAAAAATATATAAAATTAAACAAATACATTGTTAAAACAAAAAAAATGGTAAAGAAACAAAAATTCTTTATTAAGAATGTAAAACTTAACAGGGAAAGATTAAATTTGTTAAAGCAATTAGACTTGTACTCATCAAATCTAGAAAAATGTACAAGGAGGTATCAGACTGACACAGGGGACTTGCAACATGAACTTGATCGCTTACAAGAAAAACTTAGTGCGATGACTATCAAATACACAGCCTCAGAAAACCAAATGAGGGAATATGTTTTGGCAATGAATGATCTGGTGAACTCACAAAACACTAACTGTGAGCATTGTCAATCACCATCCATTGAATCTACATCAGACCACTCATTGTCAATATTAAACACCACAACACTGCAGCCTTGTGACAGTTTGCCAGTAGAAATAACCAATTGTTTATCCCAACAAGATTCTAATAAAGAAATTGTAATATTTTGTGATGAAATTGGAAAAGATTTAGGCCATTATTTGACAAATGAGTACCCGGGACACTCAATAATAAATCATTGCATGCCTGGTTGTTCTATATATCAGATTATGAAATCAATTATTAAATGTAACTTTAACCAGGATACCATTCTTTTAATTTTTGTTGGTAATAGAGGTAATGACAATGAAAGAAATTTACTACAATATTATACAACTTTATGTAATTTGAACTTAGCGAAAATTGTGATGTTTACTTTTCCTTACAGTCATAGTTTGCCACAGGAAGAAAATCACTTTAGATATAATTTGAATATAAGACTGCATAATCTTACTTATAATAATAATTTATTTAAATTAATTGATACTAATAATTTTGTTAGCAGTAATTTTTATATGACAAGAGATAGGTATTTTGAGAATAAATACTATCTTTCTAACTATATTAAACGACAGATAGCTATGTCGCTATCATATTATTTTTCTATTTCAGCCAAGAATTTGGCTAAACAACTTGCTCCTATTGAGCAATGCAATCAAAGTAATTGTATAACAAATAACATAGTATCAATTAATGATACTAATTATCATTTAAATTAGAACTCGAGACAATAGAGGCATCCTCTTGCCATAATGTAAATGTAGGCAATAATAGTAACAACCTGGTGCATCAAAATATTCAAGGATTTATGAACAAAGATTTAGAATTAGAATTATTTCTCAATTGTAATAACATTGATATTATTTGTATAACTGAGCATTGGCTTAAAAGCCATCAGTTAATGTTCAATTTTAGCAATCACCAGGTTGGTAGTTCGTTCAACAGGGTAAATGCCATACATGGTGGCTCATTAATCTTATTACACAAACAAATTAAATTTAAAGACCGTAAGGATATTGTGAGCCTCTCTGTTGAGCGAACAATCGAAATGGCCTGTGTAGAATTGGAGCAGTATATTATAATAAGTGTGTACAGACCTCCTTCAGGACTGTATGATTGCTTTGAGAGGGTGATGGATGAAGTGTTGCATAAAATCTGTAACTCAACTAAGTCCATCATCATCTGTGGTGATTTTAATATTAATTTATTAGATAATTCTAGCTTAAATATTAGACTTATTAGCTTGTTTCAATCATACAATCTTGTAAACCTATTTATTGAGCCTACTAGAATAACTCCCACTTGTGCTACCTGCCTAGATAATAGAGACCTCTACACAGCCATGGTTCTACTACTAGGTAATAGTAATGGTATTACCAAAAAGGACATAGTGGATGGTGTGCATGCCTTATTAAAATTAAATGTAGGGAAAATAATGTTGTGTGCTTTCCCTTATTCTGACACTTTATCAGATTATGAGAATAATAATATTTATAAATTAAATAATACTCTCCATATGTTGACATGTTGTCATAGTGACAAATTATTATATTTTGACACTAATAAGTTTATTAGTGGTTTTAAGTTAAGTCAGGGAACTTTATCTCTGTCTGGTAAAAGTAGGCATTCAATTGCTATGTTGATAGCATACAATATTAACAATGTTATAGATAATATAACAAATAGTAGAATAAGTGACGAACCTATGTTGTGTAGTCACACTAACAACATGGTAATAAATTATTGTGATTCCTCATGTTGTACGAAGGAGTGTCCACCGATAATACCAGTTTCCTTGGAGGCCACTGTTAGCACTCTAGACTCCTCAATAGTAGTTGTGGAAGCTACTCCGGATCTTGCTTTAAACTAAATTGTAAGACAACAGAGGTTACCACCCCTTCAAATTACATATTATTAGAGTATCCAAAAAAGGTAACTTCTGGCAATGTAGCATATAAGGAAAAGCAACAAACTCTAAAACTTTTAAATCAAAATATTCAAGGTTGCTCTTCAAAATTATTGGAAATAGAAATGTTTTTGGAAAAAACCAAGTTTGATATTGTTTGTCTTACCGAACATTGGTTAAACGATCAACAAATACTGTCTATTAATTACAACAATTATTGTGTGGTTAGTTATTTCAGCCGGAAACATATGATGCACGGCGGCTCATTAATATTAATTAAAACTTCCATAAAATCGAAAGAACGTAAAGATATTGTTGGACTATCGGTTGAACACACTGTTGAATTGTCATGTGTTGAGCTTGATATGCATATTATTGTTTGTGTATACAGACCCCCAAATTATCAGAATTTAAATTTGTTTGATTCTGTAATAGAAAATGTGTTAAAAAAATTAAGTACTAGCAGCAAATCAATAATTATATGTGGTGACTTTAATATTAATCTGTTAGAAAATAACTCCAATAGTATAAGACTATTGGGCCTTTTTAATTCATTTAATCTGTCAAATGTTTTCATTGAACCAACCAGAGTGACAGCTTCTTCTGCCACTTGTATAGATAATATTTTTTGTAATTGTGAGTACTCACATAAAGAAATAATAAACAAGCTGCCCTCTGACCACAGTGGTCAAACAATTACTTTTTTAGCCTACATACCTAAACAAAAAATTCAAATAAGGTTTAGGCCTATAACATCTAAAAACTTAGAGAGATTAAATAATTCTTTAGTGCAAAAATTATGTGTTCAAAGTTTTCATGATATAGGTGACCCAAATGAGTTTTATGCAAAGTTTTTTTCATTACTAAATGCGCAATTTCATAGCACTTTTCCGTTAAAGACAAAAACGGTCTACACAAAGTTTATTTTTAATGACTGGGCAACTCCAGGTATTCGTAAGAGCAGAGATAAATTATTCGAACTGTATGGCCTAAAGCAGCATGTAATTAATACAAATTTTCATCAATATGTTGCGAAGTATTCAAAACTTTTTAAAAGTGTATGTAAAATGGCTAAAGCTCTTTACATAAGTAATAAAATAAAATCCGCGGATGATAAAATAAAAGCTACCTGGCAAATAATAAACAATGAAACGGGTAGGAAGAAACCGCGTAACACAGAGTATAATCTAGAGACATCACACGGTTCCATACATTCAAATATTGAAGTAGCTCAAGAATTTGAAAATTTTTTTGCTAATGTTGCCCTTAAAACTACTAAAGATTTAAATTCATCTCCCGCGCTCTCTGCCGCTTTACTCAGTAAGAATGTTGCAGCATGCCCTCTGGACTTCACATTTCAGCATACGAACCCCCAAGCCATTATTAAAGCCTTTAAAGATCTTAAAATTAAATCAACAGAAGATCTTTGGGGAATGTCTGTAAAAGTTTGTAAGTCCATTATTGAAACTATTGCGCCTTATTTAGCCTTCATATTTAACACTAGTGTAGACCAAGGAGTCTTTCCGGATTTAATGAAACACAGTAAAGTAGTACCATTGTTTAAATCTGGTGATAGTAAAGAACTTAATAACTATAGGCCTGTATCTATTCTGCCCGTATTCAGCAAGGTGTTTGAAAAGTTAATGCTTAGTCAAATGTTACGTCACTTTAATAAAAATGCCATCTTTCATGACCAACAGTACGGTTTCACCAAAGGCCGTTGTACAACCGACGCTGGTGTTACCCTCTTAAAAAACATTTTCAGCGCTTGGGAGGAATCGCAAGACGCCATTGGAATCTTTTGCGACCTCTCGAAGGCGTTCGATTGCGTTGACCATAAAACACTTTTGTTGAAACTGGAGCACTACGGAGTTAGAAAAACAGCTCTTGGATTACTAAGATCGTATCTGAAAGATAGACAGGTTAAAGTCCAGATTAACGGCGTAAACTCATCTGGGTCTGAAATGACTATGGGCGTGCCTCAAGGTTCAATACTGGGTCCATTTTTATTTCTAGTTTACATAAACGATTTGCCCCAATTATTACAAACTCAACCAGGAATGGTGTTATTTGCAGATGACACTTCATTGATTTTTAAAATAGATAGGCGTGCACAAAATTTTGACGATGTAAATAACTCTATTCTTCAGGTCCAAAATTGGTTTACCGTGAACAATTTGGTACTTAATGAAAAAAAAACGAAATGTATTAGATTCATTTTGCCAAACGTTAGAAGTAGCGATTGTGAAATTATATTAAATAGCGAAAAACTAGAATTTGTTAATCAAACGGTTTTCCTGGGAATCACGCTAGACGAGAAATTGCAATGGGGGCCTCATATAACATCTATTGCTAAACGGCTAAGCTCAGCAGCTTATGCTGTTAGGAAGATACGACAGTTAACAGATGTCGAAACTGCTCGATTAGTTTATTTTAGCTACTTTCACAGTATTATGTCGTATGGTATTCTACTGTGGGGTAGGGCTGCTGACATTGAGTCTATTTTTATATTGCAAAAGAGAGCTATCAGAGCCATTTACGAGTTACGTCGCCGCGAATCTCTTAGGGAACTGTTTAAAAGGATTAATATTTTGACGGTTCCTTGCCAATTTATTTATGAAAATATTATGTATGTAAGAAAAAACCAACACATTTTTAGTAAAGTAGGGGATAGACATAATTTAAATACTAGAAATAAAGATAAAATAGCTGAACCTTATTTTAGGCTGTCTAAAGTAAAAACTTCTTTCATGGGGTACTGTGTTAAATGTTATAACAAAATTCCATGTGAAATATTAAAGCTTAATGAAAGGAAATTTAAAACACATATCAAAAAGACACTATGTCAACAAGCATATTATAAATTAGAAGATTACATTCAAGATAAAAATGCTTGGAAGCTTGATGGTCCTGCCCCATAGGACAATTTGCAGTGTAAACAAATCAAACTGGTTACTAAATTAAATTATTATTCATAAAACATAATATTAAGCATACATTTTTTATTTTATTTTTTGTTGTTCTAATTATCAATAGGTATATAAATATACATTTTATTTTCTTATTTTGTTGTTGATTGCACTGGCTCGCACACTAATTCTGTACTTTGTTGAAAGTGGTCGTCTACCATCTCAAATTTTGTAATTTGTTTACACTATGTACCTCGTAAACGTGACATAGCTTTCATTTTTAAACTTAGACCTATTTTTTTTACATAATTATATTTTAACGTACCTACTTTTTTGACAGATTTGACATTGTATTCACAGTATTTTACATATTGTATTAATGTATTTTAACGTAAATTTTTGACAGCTTTGACATTGTATTCATACTTAATTTACACATTGTAATCATGTATACTAAATATTGTAACACATATATTTTTTAAAAGAGTACGTATGGAGTTTCTTGCCCGTTCTTCTCCATATAAAACTACCTTTTGGAATGGGCGACTAGAATCAAATTTTTTTTAAATGTAATTGACGTTCCAAAGTGCCTCCATGGTCTAATGGAAATAAACGTTTTGACTTTGACTTTGACTTTGAATATATTTACAGACATTATACCCACCCACAAAAAAATAATTAATTGTATAGACTCTGACCATTGTGGACAATTTGTTTCTATACCTATAATTTACAAAAAAATTACAAAAAAATATATCACTGTTAATCCTAAATCTAAATGTCGGCTGGAAAATTTTAAAACTAAAATCTTAAATAAATTGCCATCATTGTCAACTAATGTTGGCCCAAATAAACAATATAATAATTTTTTTAATATGTATTGCGCTCAATTCGATACCACGTTTGTTCCGAAGACTATTTCAGTGAATAGTAATGTTTCTTTTGGTGACTGGGCCACCATTGGTATTTATAAAAGTAGAAAACGATTATTTGAGTTGTATGAAGAACGGACTTACGTTAACACTGCTGAATTTAATTTATATGTAAAGAATTATTCTAAATTGTTTAAAAAAGTCTGTTACATGGCCAAGTCACGCTATTTGAGTTCAAAAATAAAAAATAGTAATAATATAATAAAAACGACATGGAATATTATTAATAGCGAAACGGGTAAGTCTAATAACCGAATTAGTGATTATTGCTTAATGATTGATGATAATATAATTAAATCAGATTCAAATGTAGCCGCGTCTTTTGAAACATTTTTTGCAGAGATTCCCGTTTCGACTACTAAATCTTTAAATTCATCACCTGCAGCTGCAGAATCTTTGCTTAAAGAAAATGTGCCGGCCTGTGATTCTGAATTTTGTTTTGAACATGTTACTTGCAGAAATGTCATTAAAGTCTTTCATACATTAAATATTAAAAAGACTGCAGATCTATGGGGTAATTCTGTAGAACTTGTCAAGTCTATTATAAATATTGTAGCGCCTACTTTAGCCAATATTTTTAATAACTGTATCGACAGTGGTGAGTTTCCAGATTTAATGAAATACAGCAAAATAATACCATTGTTTAAATCAGGTAGCACATCTGACCCCAGTAATTATAGACCAATTTCAGTGCTACCTACCTTTAGTAAAATCTTTGAGAAATTAATTTTAAATCAAATGCAGTTTTATTTTAACAAATTGGAGTTATTGCATAAAAAACAGTTTGGATTTACAAGGGGTCGTTCAACCACCGATGCAGGTGTTGAACTCTTAGGGCATATTTATGATGCATGGGAAGACAAATTCGATGCATTGGGCATTTTTTGTGATTTGTCCAAGGCATTTGATTGCGTTCTTCATGAAACTTTAATCAGGAAACTGCACTACTATGGAATCCGGGCCTCCTCTCTGGATCTTCTCACCTCATACCTGAGTGATAGGATTCAAAGAGTCGACGTTAACGGTGAAAGATCACCCGGCTCTGTAGTAAGAATGGGCGTGCCCCAGGGCTCAATTCTTGGTCCTTTCTTGTTCCTTATTTACATTAACGATTTGCCTTATCTCATTAAAGATAAACATGACGTAGTACTGTTTGCAGACGATACTTCACTTTTATTTAAACTTAAACGTCAGCAACTGATAACTGATGATATAAGTAGTGCTCTCGCGTCAATAGTTAATTGGTTTAATGTAAATAATTTACTTCTCAATGAAAAGAAAACTAAACTAATTAAGTTTACGTTACCAAATGTCGCAAAGGTAGATACTTGTGTTTTATTAAAGGGAGAAGAACTGAGACCAGACGATTCCACCGTATTTTTAGGCATAACACTAGATGCCAAACTTCAGTGGGGCCCCCATATAGATAAATTGTCTAAAAAACTCAGCTCCGCAGCATACGCCGTTCGGAAAATTCGTGGTTTAACGGATTTGGAAACAGCCCGTTTAGTTTACTTCAGCTATTTTCATAGTTTGATGTCGTACGGAATTCTATTGTGGGGAAATGCCGCCGATATTCAAACAATTTTTGTTTTACAAAAAAGGGCTATTCGTTCTATTTATAAATTAAGTCCCCGACACTCCCTCAGAGACAAATTTAAAGAGATTAATATTATGACTGTGCCCTGTCAATATGTATATGAAAATCTGTTGTATGCACATAAAAATATTAATCACTTTAAAAAATACAGTGATATCCACAATATTAACACAAGAAACAAGGACAAATATATTGTTCCTTCAACTAGGCTTAAAAAAATAGGTGGTTCGTTTAAATGTCAATGTATACGCTTTTATAATAAACTTCCTAGCCAGATTCAGGAACTTAGCATTACCAAATTTAAATTATTTATAAAACGTAAATTATGCCGGAATGCTTTCTATTCTGTTAAAGAGTATATTGAGGACTCAAATGCTTGGAATTGAGCTGCTTCAATCATTCATAGGCCAATATTGACATTTGTTAAAATTATCATTTTTATATTTATTGACATTGAAATTTTAATATTTGACATTTATGAGTACTTTTTTAAAGTATTATTATTTTGTACACCAATTTTTATTCTCTTTGACATTGTAATTATTGAACTTGACATTTATGTACTTTTCTGAGTACCTATATATTTTTTTTTACATCATATTTGTTGTGAGTGTGAGGACTATGTGGGTTGCTTGATTGCTAGTATGTTTTATAATGACTGACGGTTTGAGTACTTAATGCGGCCTACCCGAATGTCCTTACTTTGGTATTGTTCGTCAAGACGTTGAGCTCCTTACGTGTTTTTTTTTTTTAGTTGAGCTTAACGACTTATGACAAATGCTTGCACTGTTTGGACAGGTCCACTCAAATCTGTGTGCTTCTCTCATCAAGAGATCCCTTCAGTTTACCTTCATGGTCCTCGCATATTTTGACCAATACAATATTGTATGGACTTTAAAAGAGGCTTTGACCTCTGAGTTTGTTTCGGTTGTTTCTTCTCAGAGTAGTCCAGCTAGGAAACACCGGCCCTCCTGCTGCCGCGGGTTATCGCGGCACGGCTCACGGAGCTCCGGCGAGATCTCAGGGCGGAGTGGAGACAGCGACTGTCGCAACCTAGTGCTGGGCACGCCGTGATAGCGGCGGTAAGACCCCTCTTTGAGGAGTGGCTGGAGAGGCGCCACGGCGCTCTCACGTTTCGCCTGACACAGGTCCTCACCGGACATGGTCAGTTCGGGAGGTTCCTGTGTCGGATTCAGGCGGAAGCGACGCCTGGGTGTCACCACTGCAGCAACGGTCGCCTGGAGGACACGGTCGAGCACACGGTGGAGGTGTGCCGCGCATGGGCGGACCATAGACGTGTCCTCGTAGAGGCGATCGGCGGCGGTGACCTCTCGCGCCCAGCGCTGGTTCAGGCCATGCTGCGGGGCGAGACGGAATGGGATGCCGTCGCCTCCTTCTGCGAAGCAGTTATGCTAGTGAAGGAAGCGGCGGCGCGCGAGAGGCAACGACGAGCCTCTCGCCCCGGACAAAGACCCAGGCGAAGACGTCGAGAGTCGCAAGACGACTACCGGCCACCGTAGGCGCGGTTCTGCGGATGGCGAGCGATGGGTAGCTCGCCGCCCGGCTAGGACCAGGACCGCGTAGACGGCGCGTTTTGTTCCACGCGCGCCTCAAAGAGAAGGAGTCAGCACAGGAAGGGGCCCAACAGGGCCAACGCCTGCCGGGGTTGCGGAATGTTATGTTTATAACTGTTACCGTGACCCTGGAACATAAAAGGCAATCGAAGGAACATGAGTGGGTTTTAGTCAGTAAGAGTCTGACACACCCTCCCGCCGCACCCAGGACGGGAGCAGTCATTGGATGATTTCCCACTCACCAAAAAAAAAAAACAAAAAAAAAAAAAAAAAAGGAAACACCGGCCCCATCGTTCGATAAAAAGAAAAGAAAAAAAAAAATGACGTGTAAAAGTGTGATTTATTACCTATTTACAAAAATAAATCATTTATTCATTAAAAAAAAAAAAAAAAAAAAAAAAAAAAAAAAAAAAAAAAAAAAAACCTTATGCATTCCATATTATGCGTATATTTAACCGCCATTTGCTTTCCAATCCTTTATTGTTTAAACCACTACCACTATTCTTACTCAAAACCAATTATAACCAGTTGGTTATAATTAATGAATGGTAGTTACCATTCATTAAAAACCATCATCCATCCACCACACCACAATTCATTCTCAACCCCACCACTCCCCCAGACAGTCCTCCGAAACCCGTCCCTGCCTGGTCCGCTTCAACGTGTCGACTCCCTCCGACCCGAGCAGCAGCAACTCCAGCGAGCAGTCGGGAGGGTCCGTCAAGGAGGACGCAGCCCTCCCTGACGTCAAGGAGGCACAGGACGAGACAGATGAGGCTGACAGTGGTGTGGATTCTAGTGAGTTGCTCTTGTATTTCGTCCAGGAAGTATGAAATTGGTCCAAATAAACGGGTCTGATAGGGTCAAAATGTATTGAACGAATAATTAAAAATCGTACTACAAGAAAGTTGCAAATGAGTCCATAATAATAAGTTAAGTCGGTAGATCGTCTGTCCTGCTATATTTTTCGTAATGTGTATTATATAAAAATTAATCATTCCTATCTTCTTGCAAGAAACGTGTTTTTTTTGGTGCTTTCTCGATCTTATTTATTCACTTTGTATGCGAATCCGGCTAGCATTTTTCAATAATAAGTTGCGATCAAATTACGTAATTCTTTACAATTACATAGTAATATTAAAACGTTGGATATTCCCATAAAGTTTCGCGTCCACGACGACAACATTTCACATTATACACTTACATCTCTGCCTTACTTTGTCTAACTTACCAATGAAACAATTTCAGAGCACACCGCATCAAGCAACGGCATATCCACCCCAGAAATAAGTCTGGGACACAAGTTCGGCGACCCGTACATGTCCAACGAGAGCGGCTACATGTCGAGCGAAGGCCCGCCTGTTGCCAACGACGCTTTCGACATCGGCGGGCTGTCCGAACTCACGTATATGAGGCTATTGGATAAGTGCGCTGTGTCGCTGTACAGGTCAGTGTATACGAAAGCATATTTATTTAATTATTTCGACAAATTGGATTCCTGACCCATCATAAGCTTATTTTCCTTCAGACATTCAAATACAATAAGGTCGACATTCACGTAATTTTTTATTGAAAATGACGCTTGTCACGTCTTGTTATTTTGATAGTCTCAAACGATTTATCGTCAAAATGGGCCATGACTCCAATTTGTCGATAGTACGAATACCGGGCGGACTTAATACCTTAGGCATTTTCTGCCAGTCTACCTTAGGGTGATGCAGAGACAAAACACATCCAACGTACCGTATAACGTATATTATGTCCAGGGGACGTATTATGACATCTTCAAGTCAGAGTTCCGCTGAGGGAACGAGATGGCGCTAGACGACTTTTATAGCTCTGTCTCTTTCGCTCAGCGAAACTACTCTAGGCCCCGGTGTCCACACAGTCTGTCTGTTTCACCTTTTGAACGCCTGCAGAGCATAAACGTAAAGCGTAATAACTAGCTACGTGAACATTTTTTTATTAATTGCAGGGATTATCATCAAGAAATACTAAAGACGCAAGGCGTGCGGCGGTGCATGATGTTCATATATAAGATGAGACTGAACTTACTAGACAAGGTCTACCTCACGCTGGAGAAACCTGATGTAAGTGTACCAATCATGTATTAAAACACTTTTTTATCAGTAGATTACTTCCAGGAATATTGACAGGTCCGGCTGAGAACCTATATAAAATCATAATATTAGGTCCTATCAAAATAAATGGACGAATTTTTGGATATCATTTAGGCCACCATGATAAAGCCATCGCCAACTTAGTTGACTACCATTTCCTTAGCACCAGCAGGTAGTTTCCTGAACATTGGATTCTATAAACTAGATAGTATTTTAGCATACGCAACTAGAAGGAATCTGGGCCTTCGAATTAAAGGGAATGTGTTATTTCTATTATATTATTAATCTGTTAATTTCGTATTAAATTAACGCATACAATTACAAATCAATACAATGATAATATACGGAGAAATTAATAATATATCTCGAAATAAATTAAATTATCACAACACACCCATCGCGTTAGTACTATCGACAAAATTGAATCACGACCCATTTCGACGACAAATCGTTTGAAGCTGTCAAAATAATAAGACTAGACGTGTGACATTTTTAATACAAGTTTACGTAATTGTCGACCTAATTGTATTTGAATGTCTGTAGGAAAATAAGCTTATGGTGGGTCATGATTCCATTTGGTCGATTGTACAACCTTATGCACCGGGTCACATCACATCATTCCTTTTTTTGGATGGGTCATCACTGCCACAAATAAGAGTGTCAGGCTTCTACTGACTAAATCCATGTTCCTTCTTAGCCCTTTCCGCCTTATTACAAAACAAGGTTTTTCTCTAAACCAGGTTTAAACCATTGAGCTAGGTTTTGTATTTCGAATCATGATCGTATCAGAATAAGATTCAAATTACAAAACCTGGCTCAATGGTTTAAATGGTTTTGTAATAAGCTCAATGGTTTGTAATAAGGCGGTTTGTGTCCGGGGTTGTGATATCTCTTTTAAACAACTTGCATCTCCATCAGGTCATTAAGATGAGGTATCTTACTATACTTGTCTTGTTACAGCAACAGTCAGAAAGCTTGCTGGAAGAGGAGGGTGAAGAGGTGTTTGAGGACCCCACTCACGGGCGGCCTGATACCTCCATGCAAGACGAGGACGAGATGAAGACCTATGAGCTGAGGAGGTCAGTACCTTGGGCTTATATAGGGCGACTGGTTATTAGTGTACGATACAATACGAAAAAATATCAGCTGTTCAGTACATTAGGGAAACATAAATGTACTGAACAGTTTATTTATTTTTCGCGATTTCGGGTTTATTCCTATACTAGCTTCTGCCCCCGACTTCGTCCGCGTGGAATAGTTCCCGTTCCCGCGGAATTTCCGGGATGAAAACTATTCTATGTTCTTTCTCGGGTCCCAGACTATATCTGTACCAAATTTCATTCAAATCGGTTCAGTAGTTTAAGCGGGAAAGCGTAACAGACAGACAGAGTTACTTTCGCATTTATAATATTAGTATGGATTACTAGGTGTACTGGTGGTTGCCAGGTGTACTGGTGGTCGTCGCAAATCGCGTCCTTACGCGAGGCGTGCGTGGCTGCACGACGCCCGTACACCAGACACCGCAGGCTCCGTATCCGCCCTGTGGATGCGGATGCCATTGAGGCGGAGCTGTATGAGGGGTACAGAGCGGCGAAGGAAGCCCTCCGACTGGAGGTATTGCGGGCCAAATCTTCGGCCCGCCAAGAGATGCTGGGGACTCTGGACAGAGATCCGTGGGGGCGCCCCTACCTGGCGGTGCGGGGCAAGCTCCGCACCGCGGCCCCCCCCCTGACGCAGAGTCTCCGGCCCCAGATCGTGGAGGGCGTGGTGAGCGCTCTGTTCCCTTCGCGGGGGGAGTTCACTCCCCCGCTCATGGCTCCGCCACCGGCGGTGTCCGATGCGGAACGCAACGGCGACGACGACGACGTTCCAGAAGTGACCGAGGTAGAACTGGGAGCGGCGGTGCTAAGGCTTAGGGCCAAGAACACCGCCCCAGGACCCGACGGCCTACCAGGGAAGGCCTGGGCCCTGGCCTTAGGGGCTCTCGGGCCTCGACTAAGGCTCTTTAGCGCATGTTTGGAGGAGGGCCAGTTCCCACTTCGCTGGAAGACCGGGAAGCTGGTCCTCATACCGAAGCCGGGGCGTCCTGCGGACAGTCCGTCCGCATACCGGCCCATCGTTTTGCTCGACGAGGCGGCCAAGCTCTTGCAGAGAGTGATTGCGAACCGTCTCGTCGAGCGGCTGATGCGGGTGGACCCGGATCTGGCGGACGGCCAGTTCGGCTTTCGCAGAGGACGCTCCACGGTGGACGCCATCATGCGCGTGCGAGCCCTCACGACAGGGGATGCGGTGGCACGGGGCAGGGTCGTCTTGGCGGTGTCTCTCGACATCGCCAACGCCTTCAATACCCTGCCTTGGGGGTGCATAGGGGCCGCATTACGGTATCACCGGATGCCGGCCTACCTCTGTCGTGTGGTCGAGGCCTATCTGACGGACAGAGCCGTTATCTACCCCGGTCACGAGGGAGTGTGGAGTCGACGAGGGATGTCGTGCGGTGTTCCACAGGGATCGGTCTTGGGGCCGCTTCTGTGGGACATCGGGTACGACTGGGTGCTGCGCGCCGACCTTCCCGAAGGCGTCAGCGTAGTGTGCTACGCTCCGGCGGCTCCGGCCCGGCTTCTGAGGGCGTCCCAGAGGGTCATGGCCATTCGCATGGTGCGGGGATACCGCACGATCTCCTGCGAGGCGGCATGCCTCCTTGCCGGCACTCTGCCGTGGGATCTGGAGGCAACAGTCCTTGCACACACGTACGAGTGGCGCGTGGAAGTGCAACGCCGGGGCGAAGTCCCGCTGCCGCGGGTTATCGCGGCACGGCTCACGGAGCTCCGGCGAGATCTCAGGGCGGAGTGGAGACAGCGACTGTCGCAACCTAGTGCTGGGCACGCCGTGATAGCGGCGGTAAGACCCCTCTTTGAGGAGTGGCTGGAGAGGCGCCACGGCGCTCTCACGTTTCGCCTGACCTGTGTCGGATTCAGGCGGAAGCGACGCCTGGGTGTCACCACTGCAGTAACGGTCGCCTGGAGGACACGGTCGAGCACACGGTGGAGGTGTGTCGCGCATGGGCGGACCATAGACGTGTCCTCGTAGAGGCGATCTGTGGCGGTGACCTCTCGCGCCCAGCGCTGGTTCAGGCCATGCTGCGGGGCGAGACGGAATGGGATGCCGTCGCCTCCTTCTGCGAAGCAGTTATGCTAGTGAAGGAAGCGGCGGCGCGCGAGAGGCAACGACGAGCCTCTCGCCCCGGACAAAGACCCAGGCGAAGACGTCGAGAGTCGCAAGACGACTACCGGCCACCGTAGGCGCGGTTCTGCGGATGGCGAGCGATGGGTAGCTCGCCGCCCGGCTAGGACCAGGACCGCGTAGACGGCGCGTTTTGTTCCACGCGCGCCTCAAAGAGAAGGAGTCAGCACAGGAAGGGGCCTAACAGGGCCAACGCCTGCCGGGGTTGCGGAATGTGTATAGTAGTCACCGTGACCCTGGAACATAAAGGGCAATCGACGGAACATGAGTGGGTTTTAGTCAGTAAGAGTCTGACACGCCCTCCCGCCGCACCCAAAAAAAAATGTTTGTTATAATGAGCACAATCGCGTGTTTAAGTATCGTTCACTAATTACCAGTCACCCTATAGACACTAGTCTTAGTCTATGCTTGATACTCTAAAGTTTTTCCACGTATTTGTTATGGAATTCCATTTTTTTGTTTTATTTTTATATTCGAGTTTCACAAATGTTATTATTATACTTTAAACATGTCACATGTCTACACAAGTTGTTACACATATTATCCTGGTCACACTAGACACTTTACACACAGTCACACTTGATACTTAACATTCATTTTATAACATTTGTCACTCACTTTACACTTGTTACAAACTTGAATAGCTTACTTTTTGCGATTAAATTGCTTCAAAAAATTAGCCATTTCGAATATATGCGATAAAAAGTTACTTATCTTAACCCACTTCCCTACTTCCTTCCCCCCTAGATATGGCTGCTGGTCCCCCGAGTGCATCTCGATGCGCCTACCGTCGTACCGCGCGCACTTCCTGCTGCTGTCGAGCCTGTGCATGGAGGCGGTGCACGACTACCTCTCCTTCCGCCTCGAGGCGCGCCCCGAACACCCCTCTTGCCTCACTGTCAAGCAGGTAACGGCGCCATCTTGCATTATTCTTTAGAGATTTACACGCCCTCTTGGTTTTTTATTGCATCAGTTACTTTGTAAGCCGTGGAGACGATAGTCGTGATGAAAATTGTGAATAATTTTGATTTTCTGGCCTCACTGTTTAACTGGTAACATGCGTCATCTCACGCACAATGGCCCAATTATGAGGCTAAGTGCGGACAAGCCCAGCGACACTGAAACTAAAAAAAACATACGTCATTTTGGATGTTCATTTTCGAAATAAAATAAAAACAATAGTCAAGTTTTCATCGTGTCGTACGATGAAATTATGAAAACATGCATAAAATCTTGGACAATTTCGGCAGTCTACAACCTACTGAGTACAGTGTAACATCAGGCTACAACCTACGGTAATAGTGTAGTAAACGTGGGTGTTTTCTTTTTGTTGAGTGGGAAATCATTAAATGACTTCTCCCGCCTTTCGTGTAAAGCTGTGTACAGATTACGCGCGGCAAACCCTCGAACATTGGCGCGCGCGGCGGCCGCGCGGCGAACCGCTTTCTGTCGGTTTTTGCGACCGCATCAAAGAAGCTTCAGTCGTTGGCTCGCGCGCAGTGGGGTATAGTTGCGGTGGGTGGGCTCGAGCGAACATGTTGGACAACGAAAGGTGCAGTGGGCGTGTACTCATACAATTGTATGGCGCTAATGAGTTGTTGTGGAACAGTAAATCCTCGCACTCTACACAATCCTACCACAATAAATCGCTGAGGCATGATGCGTGGGTTGGAAAAAGTAAAAAAATGAATACACCTATTCCTGAGTTAAAAAAAAATTACTACACTTTTGTCGTCAAATAACTTGATGTATCACAATGAAAGCGGCAGCCGCCCGACCACGCGCGTCCATACTTGCAGGCATAAACTGAAGAATAAACCGGCGCGCGCGAGTCTGAGCAGCGCATGGATCGTCTGCCGCGCGCAGCAGCCGTGTTCTACAAATTTTAAATGTACGATTTGGCTCGCGAGGCAAATTAACGTCAAATCTTGTCGAACATTGGCTCGCGCGGCTGCTGCGCGTAATTTGTACACAGCTTTAGACTTTAACTGTAATAAAATTACCTATTTATTTCTTCCTCCAGTTAATCCACGAGCTGCGCGAAGGTCTAGACATAGCGTCAGAGATGCGCGCGGACTTCGCGCTGCACGTGCAGGCCGCGCTCGCGGGACGTGCGCCTGGCGCCGGAGCTCAGGACCTACTGCTGCTCACTAGTACCTTCGACACCACTGTGGAGACACTGCTCAAGGTACTGTGTACTACTGCAGGACCTACTGCTGCTCACTAGTACCTTCGACACCACTGTGGAGACACTGCTCAAGGTACTGTGTACTACTGCAGGACCTACTGCTGCTCACTAGTACCTTCGACACCACTGTGGAGACACTGCTCAAGGTACTGTGTACTACTGCAGGACCCACTGCTGCTCACTAGTACCTTCGACACCACTGTGGAGACACTGCTCAAGGTACTGTGTACTACTGCAGGACCCACTGCTGCTCACTAGTACCTTCGACACCACTGTGGAGACACTGCTCAAGGTACTGTGTACTACTGCAGGACCTACTGCTGCTCACTAGTACCTTCGACACCACTGTGGAGACACTGCTCAAGGTACTGTGTACTACTGCAGGACCTACTGCTGCTCACTAGTACCTTCGACACCACTGTGGAGACACTGCTCAAGGTACTGTGTACTACTGCAGGACCTACTGCTGCTCACTAGTACCTTCGACACCACTGTGGAGACACTGCTCAAGGTACTGTGTACTACTGCAGGACCTACTGCTGCTCACTAGTACCTTCGACACCACTGTGGAGACACTGCTCAAGGTACTGTGTACTACTGCAGGACCCACTGCTGCTCACTAGTACCTTCGACACCACTGTGGAGACACTGCTCAAGGTACTGTGTACTACTGCAGGACCCACTGCTGCTCACTAGTACCTTCGACACCACTGTGGAGACACTGCTCAAGGTACTGTGTACTACTGCAGGACCCACTGCTGCTCACTAGTACCTTCGACACCACTGTGGAGACACTGCTCAAGGTACTGTGTACTACTGCAGGACCTACTGCTGCTCACTAGTACCTTCGACACCACTGTGGAGACACTGCTCAAGGTACTGTGTACTACTGCAGGACCTACTGCTGCTCACTAGTACCTTCGACACCACTGTGGAGACACTGCTCAAGGTACTGTGTACTACTGCAGGACCTACTGCTGCTCACTAGTACCTTCGACACCACTGTGGAGACACTGCTCAAGGTACTGTGTACTACTGCAGGACCTACTGCTGCTCACCAGCACCTTCGACACCACTGTGGAGACACTGCTCAAGGTACTGTGTACTACTGCAGGACCTACTGCTGCTCACTAGTACCTTCGACACCACTGTGGAGACACTGCTCAAGGTACTGTGTACTACTGCAGGACCCACTGCTGCTCACTAGTACCTTCGACACCACTGTGGAGACACTGCTCAAGGTACTGTGTACTACTGCAGGACCCACTGCTGCTCACTAGTACCTTCGACACCACTGTGGAGACACTGCTCAAGGTACTGTGTACTACTGCAGGACCTACTGCTGCTCACCAGCACCTTCGACACCACTGTGGAGACACTGCATAACTCCTAGTTTAACCCGTAGGTTATACTAGGTGTATTTTTGGTCTTGCACAACCCGCTAGGAGATGATTCTACTCATAAAAACGAATAACTTTTATCATGGAACCAACTCTGAAATCTCGAAAAAATACCAGTTGTTTCTAACAAAAGTTCAATGCCCTCCCGACCATAATGTGTAAACAGCTGTTTTTTTTTTTTTCAAATTTTTAATACTTAAAATTCACCCTAAAACATAATTAATTCCCTAGGGGAAAATGGGGTTGCGGAATGATTATAATAGTTACCGTGACCCCGGAACATAAAGGGCAACCGAAGGAACATCAGTGGGTTTTGGTCAGTAAAAGTCTGACACGAGCTCCCGCCCCGCCCAGGGTGGAAGAAGTCATTTGATGATTCCCACTCCCAAAAAAAGGGGGAAAATGGAAATCGAAAAAATATAAGCCTCAAAATTCCCTTTTGAAAATTTTACACTTTCAGCGATTCATCTGAAAAATTCATGTAACATTATGATTTTGCTAGTTTGCAGTAATTCAATTCATAAAAAAAACTGTCAAACTGAAAGCAACATTATGAATAAATTGTCAATATGTGGCTATACGATTTTAATATCTTTCCTAATCTGACCTTAACGATTCTGCTAAAGTGGTCTTCTTAGCCCTTTTTTGGGGAAGTCCTCGCGCATGCCCTCCGTCTGAGGAGAGCAGGGGATTATGTCGGATTCTAACCGACTAAAACCCCATGGTTCCTTCTCCTACCATGCGTTGGGAGTACGGCATATGCTTTCATTATGATCCGCGCTCCCGATTCCCTTTTTAGCCATACCAGTCGCTTAGGCCACGGTCGTACAAATGTTCGTGAACGGCCGTTCTCCTCCGCCGCGCACGAATTACACAAAACGACCGTTCGCGAACATTTTCGAACATAGCATAAAGACCAAAGCCTTAACCTCATTGTAATAATAAAACCAGGCTATAATTATCCCACTGCAGGGCAAAGGCCTCTTCTCATACAGATAAGGAACGAGCATTAATCACCACGCTTGCTCAAGGCGGATTGGTAATTTCGGACTTATATCACTACAAGGCCAGGTTTTCTTACGATGCTTTTCTTCACTTCCTGTGATGCCCGAGATAAACTTTTTTATTGTTTCTCATTGTAATATTGATGTTATTTGTACAGCAATACCTGTCGTACCTGACGACGATGTCGGTGACGGAGCATATGCCGCGCGCACGCCTTCAAGCCGAGTGGGCCTTCACCGCGCAGCTCGCCAAGCGCATCAAGTGTGCCGCCGTGCTCGCGCCGCTCACCTTCTCGTGAGTTATACATTATATTAGTTATACATTATATTAGTTCACCGCGCAGCTCGCCAAGCGCATCAGGTGTGCCGCCGTGCTTCACTCATTATATTAGGACAGAATTTTATTGTCGCAGTTGTAGTCCGACATTTGGGCGATTTTGTTGAGGTCAGAATTTTGTTTACACAGTTTAGAGTACAATTCACACTTGATCGATATTAAGTACAGAATTTGTTGTCACTATTCTGAGCCAAACTCATACGTGATCGATTTCATTATGACAGAATGAATTGTCACATAATATGTGACAATTAAATCGATTTAATTACGTCAAAATGTTAACTGCCACAGTTCTTAGCCCAACTCACAAGAGCGGGTTGTTTTGAGAATCACTTCACAAGTGTCACACAAATCATTTATTTCATGCTGAGATCGTATGAAGTTGTGCCTGTTATAAGAGAAGTTAATATTATTTGTTTTATTTCCAGAAACATCACATGCAATCAACTGAACAGGCTACTGAAGACATACGAGGAAGAGTTCAGAACTATTAAAGAGGGCAAGGATAAGCATCATATTATGGATGTTGAACCTGACAGGTAAATCTGTAATGTTTTAATATTCTTTTCGTTGACAACGCTACCCCGCAGTACTAACATATTTTTTTTTTAATACAGATCGCTATTGCAAGTTACTTTTGATATATATATATTTTTTTAAAAAAGGCATTCTACACGTCAGGTCATAAAATATAATCTTTAAAAAGATACTAGATATTAGCATTACGAATCGGTACATAATATGTAAGAGCCATATCTTTTTAGTGGACACTGAATAGTTTGAAAAGGTGCGACTGAAAGCTCTCCTAACCTTATACGGAGTTCCACAGGGTTCATTCTTAGGCCCATGCTTTTTTTAATCAATAGTGTCAAACGATCTGTATTTGTGGTTCTGTTTTGCAAAATAATTATCCTAAGTTTTTTTTAATGTTTATTTTGTTTTTTTTTTCTAAACACTCGACTTAAACTCATTCTGTGTTTCTATTCTATTTTTATATGTGAGAACCTGTTATTGGCTTCCCAACTGCTATTTCATTGTTATTTTAGATCTATTTAGCTGTAGGTTTTCCATACTCTAAATAAATAATTAACATATGCTTCGAAAATGTGGCATATTTTTTATTTTATTTTTAAGAAAACTTACAGCTAATATACAGATAGTTGACAGACGTTATTCACATTTATTGAAGTTTCACATCATGCTTTGTTGGTCATTTGAGATTTAAGGTCATAGCTCATTACAGCCACTCCGCACCGCCTCGCCTCCTGCGGCTAGTATTCTTTATTATGGACTTGTATGGGCATGCGCTCACTATATCAACTCCGTAGCGGCACCGGATCGCCTCGGTTATAAGGCGAGTCGGTGCGGAGTGGCTGCCAGGTGGCTGTAATGAGCAATGACCTTAAGTCTTAAATTACTTCTTTAAAATCAGTTGATATCAGTATTTCGAAATCAATACACAATATTATGTAGGTACCGATTTCATGAGCCATGTCCTTCTAGTAGATACCGAATCGAAAGCTGTCCTTACTTTATAACATACGAAGTTTCTCAAGGTTTCATTCTTAGCGCCATGCTTTTCTTCACTCAATACCTTTAAAAGATAAAGTTGATTCTTGTTCTCGTTGGAAAATAAACACCTCAACTTTTTTTCCAAATTATGATGTGTTTCTCATAAATCAATTTTTGATTTTGGTATGTATGACATAGAATTTGTTGGTACATTTAATTATTTGTTAGGCACGCGATCTACGCAGTGTGTCGCTCAGCGCAGAGCATGTACGCGTCGTCGCGCGACGCGGCGCTGCAGGCGGCGCAGTGGGCGCGCGCGCTCGCGGCCCGCCTGGCGCGCGCGCCGCCGCCCGCCTACATGCACCAGAGGGGGCAGATCTTTGTGAGTATTTATGTACTGTTACATAGAACCGTACTTAAACCTTTTAAGCGAACCATCATACACTTTTTAAAACGGGTGTAGAGAGAGTCTCAAATGTGACACTATTGTGAGTTTGCCTAAAAATAATATTAAGGCTATTCATCATCATAATTAGACGATAGACGTCCACTGCTGGACCGGCTCCAAAGATCTCCAAATGCATCGGTCCTGCGCTTCCCGCATCCAACGGGTCCCGGCGATCTTGATGAGATCATCAGTCCATCATCAGGAATTGAGGTCATTAGTCTAGTCAGATTTTTATAAAAACATGGTTTAGTGGCTCAATATTAATACGCTTTTAAGATGGGAATTTTCAAAGGATGCCGTATTTAGTAACAAAAAAACAGTCTGACAAGATATACGGCATCTTCTTCGACTTAACTTTTCTGCGAAAAGAAACGGTATCTTGTTACATAAACCATAAATTCCCTACACGTAAAACAAACTCCTGCCATTCTATGCTGTTACATACTGTGTTATTGTTTTATGATCATGACATTAGGTTTTTGGTTACTGCTTCGCTCCCGTGGGACATAGCGTGATATTATATAGCCGTTGACAATGTAGCTTTCGAACGGTGAAATAATTTTTAAAATCGGTCCAGTAGTAACGTTGAGCCTATTCATTACAATCAAACAAACAAACATACAAAGTTTTCCTCTTTATAATATTAGTATAGATGAACTTAACTTTAAAACTGACCAGTAGGAAACCATCCATGTCTTTTCCTCTAATACCAACCAATAATTCTTCCCACCCCACAGAACTGCATAATGGCGATCCGCGACTTCATCACGGCGCACATCAGCTTCGTGCTGGACAAGAGCCGCCTCCCGCCGCCCGAGGAGAAGTACCGCGAGCTGCACGAGGTCGTCGCCACGAGGGTGCGCGAGCTGCTGCTGCAGATGTTCAAGCTCGGCTTCGAGGTAAGAATATTGAGAATCAATTGAGGAGTTACACTTACTAATAACATAAAAATGTTTAGACTTTGAGGTGTGGTCTCATAAGGCTGAGGCTGAGGCTACAGTAGACAGCGATTTGCGATGCGACACATGAGCGACAAATACATGGATGCTCACGTATATGGCTACACCGTTCATAAATTATTACTAGCGATCTTATTTCTTACTGCGACAGGAACTACATTACTGTAATCGCGGCACCGGCTACATCGACGTATCAGCGAAATTGAAATAAATATACGCCAGATTTTCGTTTATAATGTAGCAATTCCATGTTTATTTCGTTTCGCCCTTCCAGTCGCATCGCAAATCGCTGCCTACTGTAGCTTCTGACTGAAAGAGCATGAATTAAGCTAGGCCACTTACTATTAACATAAAAATGTTTAATGACTTCGAGGTGAGGAACACGAACCATCATGAATTGAGGAGTTCCACATACTAATAAAACAAAAACCAACTGTAGATAAGGGAGACGGAAGATATCGAGATAAATATTCATTGTCTAAAATTATTTGAGCTTAATTTTACCAAAATGAGCTAACCCTCCCATTATGTTACCACAAACGTATTTATTACTATCCTGGACCTATACTGGATAAATGTAAATAATAATAAATATATAATTTAAATAAGGAGCATGCACGTTCGTTGTCGTTACACTATGCTGCTGCAAACACAGCTTTATTACGCACAATATATCTATTATATATTTCTTGAACCCAAACGAAGAAAATCCAACTTTGTAAATACTTATATTTTTCCGCTTTTACAATATCTATCATATTGTAAACATAACATCGTGGCTTGAGTGTTACTCATCTTATGTGTAACACTTAGGCCACGATGAATAAGTGTTAATTAGTAAGAACTTCGATTTGGCTGTGTTCCTGTCTTTTTCTTGCACTCGTAGTTTCACAGTTGTGTCACAGTGACAGGGATATTGCTAAGCCTAAGCACTTGCTAAGTAACATGTTTAATAATAATTATACCTACTTACCGAACGTATTGTAATAATCACGCAATAGTGTAAAATTAAAAAAAAAAGACTTTAATAACAAACAGGCACATGAAATGCATGTTTTTGTTTCTAAGCTTATTTAAAGATGGTCTTTTCTTTCTTTTCTTTCATTTCTTAAACTGTAAAATGTAATATTTCTCTATGTGCTTTTAACTTGGGGAACCACTTATTTATTACATTTATTAATAAGTTCTTTCTCTGGACTAAGTGTAACCGTATTCACTCTATCCAACAACAATAATTAAAATATTTAAAATGACAAATAAATTCTGGTTTTTTCCATGATACCTCCTTCTTACATTTTAATACGAAACAGCAGATTTACTTTACCCTTCACAACATTCCACACTATGCGCAGCACAGCAGAATACCACAGTTAGCCAATGATATTAATAAGTAAACAGGTGTAAATAGGTTTTAGGCAGTCAAAAAGTGGCACTTTAAAATGTAGCTAATTGACCAAAATAAGTATCGCGTTGACATTTATTTCTTTTTTACTCGTACTAATTCAATCATGCCATCCTACTTTGACGTGTATTCACTAATGTACCATGTCAATATTCAGTTATGTATGTGTGCGTTAGTGTGCCGTTTTCGAAGGTAGAATTTCGTTTAGGTTCTATCTACACCTTTTTAATTATAATATCATTGCAGTTACCCATATTCCCCACAGCCCCAGCTTTTAACAGCATGTCCTCGCACAAAATTGTCCGCAGCTCCACAAGGAACTGTACAAGTTCGTGCACTCCCCGCGCCCGGAGGACCCCGCCTTACGGAGGATCCGCCCCACCTCCCTCCAGCCTGTGAGGTCCCCCGTCGTGGAGCGGAGGAGACGGCCTGAGACCATGATCGTGCATGAGTCTGTTAACCCTATGGTACGGGGTGTTTGATGCTTGGGGATTGATAGCGTAGATGTGAACGGGCGTGAACGCAGCGTAATCGTTGCCTAAATGTGGCGTGAACGCAGCGTATACGCTGTGTTTGTCTTGCATGAACACAGTGTAGATATTGTGTACATAAATGCAGTATAAATCTCGCGTGAACACACAGTTGATTATATACACCATGTTTGGTAAGACGAGGGACATATTGAAGAAGGCTATTCAGTACCTATTCGATTTTCATTCGATATATGTAAAAAAGACAGCAAATAAATTTTTTACTAATTGTCTCATAAATATGGCTAAATACCCATCGATAGGAAAACAGATCACACTTACCTCACTATCCATACTAATATTATAAATGGGAAAGTGTGTCTGTCTGTCTGTTTGTCTTTCTTTCACGGCAAAACGGAGCGACGGATTGACGTGATTTTTTAAGTGGAGATAGTTGAAGGGATGGAGAGTAACATAGGCTACTTTTTGTCTCTTTCTAACGCGAGCGAAGCCGCGGGCAGAAGCTAGTCTTATCATACGTAAGTGACACGACGCAGTAGATGGGTGTGTCTTTTTTAAGAGTTTGAGAGTCGTATTGCGATAATTTCATTAGGGTTAATTTTCTTTACAATTTATATTGTTTTATTATTATTATTTGCATTTGTGTACATAACATGTACACACATTTGACTAACACGAAGGACATATTCTGTCCCTCATTTTATCTGACAAGGTGTATAAAAACTGTGTCGATATTGAAAATCTGCGTTCACGCTGCGTTGCAGTAACAAGACAGCGTTATGGGATGATAGTTTTTTAGGTTGTGGTTTTATGTCGTGCTAACAATTTGTTGGATTAGAATTCGGCTAGTATTGTTGCAGATAATTGAGAAGAAATGAGGTCGATTGTAGTTGTACTAACTCTAGAATTGTGTGTGTGGTAATTTGGATTTTGTGGTGTTGATATCAAGATTTGGTTTCAGCTAGCAGGTTGAATTTTTTTGTCGCTTATTGTCTTTTTGTAGCCACTTTAGTATTTTTACAGGTTAGGTTCTTTTTACATTAAAGTGGTTTAATAGTATGTTTAACTTTGTACTGTCTCGATATTCTACGGTGTTGGGTAAATTGTGGTTTGGCTTTTTTTCTTACTTTGGCGCTTGCTTTTTGTTGCACTAATATTTTAGTTTTGTTATTTTATACGATAAATAATTAATTAAAACTAATTAAAAACTTAAATGAACAAAGATTAGTATTATTTTTTTCTAGTTTGTAAAAAATAATATTAAAAAAAATGTCATTACATAAATTGTCGTACAATCGTCCAGTTACGTTGACAAATATTACTAAGACTAATTTGACTCCGACATACGTTGTTTTGTTGAACGCAACCGTATGCTGGATGCGTTTAACAAAAAACCCCACATTAATAATTTATCACTAGACGAGTATTATTTAATTTTTTGAATATCTTGTTTTAGTAGTATCTACTATTTGGGGAGCGAATCATAGATCATAATAATCGGTCCAACCATAAAGGCTGTTTTACATTGTTGAAGTAGCTGGCGCCAGCATCACTGGATTCAAACGATGGATCAGCAATGTATCGATGTAAATATCTTTTAATACCCTGGATACTAGATGCTAGACTGTATTGAAACATGTTTACACCAATACAGTGCTAATAGTTACCGTGGCCCCGGAACAAAAAGAGCAATCGAAGGATCATGGTCGGGTTTTAGTCCAGGGCGGGAGAAGTCATTTAATGATTTCCCAGCCACAAAAAATCGATACAGTTCTGATCCAGCGTCGAAATCCAATGAAACTCGCGTCAGCTACTGTATCAAAGTAAATCAGTCTTTATTCTCCAGTTATAAATGATCCTTGTACGTTAAGTTCTAGTGTTTCCAGCTTTTAATATGTTCTTATTAGTTTAACCTCTTGACGACCAAGCGACAGCCGGCTATCGCGCTGCTATTGTCTTTCTATTGTGTCTCAAATCACGTGTGTTCCAAGTATTAATCCTTCGAACACACATTATTGGAGACACAAAGACATTTGCAGCCCGACAGCCGGCTGTCGGTTGGTCGTCAAGAGGTTAACCAACAAATTCATCGTACGTGTCAGATCCACAAAGAGCTCCACCGCCTGGTGTCGGACGCGCCGCGCGCGCCGGCCGCCGCGCCGCGCCGCGCGCCCGCCGAGCCCGTCACGCGCCGCACGCGCTTCCTGCGCTCCGACAGTATCGTGGACGAGTATGAGAACAGCGTGTTTGATGAGCGGCTTTTTGATAATATACATAACTTTGGTGATAATCCGGTGAGTGGTTGAAAGTAACTGTGTTAAGATCTAAATAATAATTGCTTTATAAATAAATAAATAATAATATATTATATTCAAGCTATGAAAACCTGTACAAAGAAAAAGGGTTTTTTTTTTTCTGTACTCATTTTGACACCCTTTGTGTTCGCGGGTGCTGTCGATCATGCTGATCATGTTTGAAATGCAAGTTTTTTCAGTATATTTTTTTTGCATGTTAGGTTTTCAAATAATTTTACAAGACTATATTATATTCTCACTGTTTTCTGAAAAGGGCGTAAATATAATTTTTATTCGGTCGTTCTGTTTAATAGATTTTGAAACGACCTTTCGTCACACATCTCCGATTTGACTGACGGAATTTTTAACATTTTAAAGCACCAGAATATGGTTTTGACTTTAATTTTGAATTTATCCGCCAGACTCAAAGCAGCATCGAGCTCCTCCTATCAGGCGAGAAGCCGCCCACAGAGGAGGAGGCTCCGCTCCGCGCGCCGGCGGAGAGGAGCGCCAGCTGTGAGGAGAGGAAGTGGGCGGCGCGGGTCGCGCGCGGAGTCATACAGTTCGCGCGCTGCTGGATGCTGTTCGTGGTGGAGCGCTGCGACCGCGGCAGAGGACTGAGGCCCAGGTGAGGACAGTGAGGACACAAGTGAGGCTCATACAGCTGTGAGGAGAGGAAGTGGGCGGCGCGGGTCGCGCGCGGAGTCATACAGTTCGCGCGCTGCTGGATGCTGTTCGTGGTGGAGCGCTGCGACCGCGGCAGAGGACTGAGGCCCAGGTGAGGACAGTGAGGACACAAGTGAGGCTCATACAGCTGTGAGGAGAGGAAGTGGGCGGCGCGGGTCGCGCGCGGAGTCATACAGTTCGCGCGCTGCTGGATGCTGTTCGTGGTGGAGCGCTGCGACCGCGGCAGAGGACTGAGGCCCAGGTGAGGACAGTGAGGACACAAGTGAGGCTCATACAGCTGTGAGGAGAGGAAGTGGGCGGCGCGGGTCGCGCGCGGAGTCATACAGTTCGCGCGCTGCTGGATGCTGTTCGTGGTGGAGCGCTGCGACCGCGGCAGAGGACTGAGGCCCAGGTGAGGACAGTGAGGACACAAGTGAGGCTCATACAGCTGTGAGGAGAGGAAGTGGGCGGCGCGGGTCGCGCGCGGAGTCATACAGTTCGCGCGCTGCTGGATGCTGTTCGTGGTGGAGCGCTGCGACCGCGGCAGAGGACTGAGGCCCAGGTGAGGACAGTGAGGACACAAGTGAGGCTCATACAGCTGTGAGGAGAGGAAGTGGGCGGCGCGGGTCGCGCGCGGAGTCATACAGTTCGCGCGCTGCTGGATGCTGTTCGTGGTGGAGCGCTGCGACCGCGGCAGAGGACTGAGGCCCAGGTGAGGACAGTGAGGACACAAGTGAGGCTCATACAGCTGTGAGGAGAGGAAGTGGGCGGCGCGGGTCGCGCGCGGAGTCATACAGTTCGCGCGCTGCTGGATGCTGTTCGTGGTGGAGCGCTGCGACCGCGGCAGAGGACTGAGGCCCAGGTGAGGACAGTGAGGACACAAGTGAGGCTCATACAGCTGTGAGGAGAGGAAGTGGGCGGCGCGGGTCGCGCGCGGAGTCATACAGTTCGCGCGCTGCTGGATGCTGTTCGTGGTGGAGCGCTGCGACCGCGGCAGAGGACTGAGGCCCAGGTGAGGACAGTGAGGACACAAGTGAGGCTCATACAGCTGTGAGGAGAGGAAGTGGGCGGCGCGGGTCGCGCGCGGAGTCATACAGTTCGCGCGCTGCTGGATGCTGTTCGTGGTGGAGCGCTGCGACCGCGGCAGAGGACTGAGGCCCAGGTGAGGACAGTGAGGACACAAGTGAGGCTCATACAGCTGTGAGGAGAGGAAGTGGGCGGCGCGGGTCGCGCGCGGAGTCATACAGTTCGCGCGCTGCTGGATGCTGTTCGTGGTGGAGCGCTGCGACCGCGGCAGAGGACTGAGGCCCAGGTGAGGACAGTGAGGACACAAGTGAGGCTCATACAGCTGTGAGGAGAGGAAGTGGGCGGCGCGGGTCGCGCGCGGAGTCATACAGTTCGCGCGCTGCTGGATGCTGTTCGTGGTGGAGCGCTGCGACCGCGGCAGAGGACTGAGGCCCAGGTGAGGACAGTGAGGACACAAGTGAGGCTCATACAGCTGTGAGGAGAGGAAGTGGGCGGCGCGGGTCGCGCGCGGAGTCATACAGTTCGCGCGCTGCTGGATGCTGTTCGTGGTGGAGCGCTGCGACCGCGGCAGAGGACTGAGGCCCAGGTGAGGACAGTGAGGACACAAGTGAGGCTCATACAGCTGTGAGGAGAGGAAGTGGGCGGCGCGGGTCGCGCGCGGAGTCATACAGTTCGCGCGCTGCTGGATGCTGTTCGTGGTGGAGCGCTGCGACCGCGGCAGAGGACTGAGGCCCAGGTGAGGACAGTGAGGACACAAGTGAGGCTCATACAGCTGTGAGGAGAGGAAGTGGGCGGCGCGGGTCGCGCGCGGAGTCATACAGTTCGCGCGCTGCTGGATGCTGTTCGTGGTGGAGCGCTGCGACCGCGGCAGAGGACTGAGGCCCAGGTGAGGACAGTGAGGACACAAGTGAGGCTCATACAGCTGTGAGGAGAGGAAGTGGGCGGCGCGGGTCGCGCGCGGAGTCATACAGTTCGCGCGCTGCTGGATGCTGTTCGTGGTGGAGCGCTGCGACCGCGGCAGAGGACTGAGGCCCAGGTGAGGACAGTGAGGACACAAGTGAGGCTCATACAGCTGTGAGGAGAGGAAGTGGGCGGCGCGGGTCGCGCGCGGAGTCATACAGTTCGCGCGCTGCTGGATGCTGTTCGTGGTGGAGCGCTGCGACCGCGGCAGAGGACTGAGGCCCAGGTGAGGACAGTGAGGACACAAGTGAGGCTCATACAGCTGTGAGGAGAGGAAGTGGGCGGCGCGGGTCGCGCGCGGAGTCATACAGTTCGCGCGCTGCTGGATGCTGTTCGTGGTGGAGCGCTGCGACCGCGGCAGAGGACTGAGGCCCAGGTGAGGACAGTGAGGACACAAGTGAGGCTCATACAGCTGTGAGGAGAGGAAGTGGGCGGCGCGGGTCGCGCGCGGAGTCATACAGTTCGCGCGCTGCTGGATGCTGTTCGTGGTGGAGCGCTGCGACCGCGGCAGAGGACTGAGGCCCAGGTGAGGACAGTGAGGACACAAGTGAGGCTCATACAGCTGTGAGGAGAGGAAGTGGGCGGCGCGGGTCGCGCGCGGAGTCATACAGTTCGCGCGCTGCTGGATGCTGTTCGTGGTGGAGCGCTGCGACCGCGGCAGAGGACTGAGGCCCAGGTGAGGACAGTGAGGACACAAGTGAGGCTCATACAGCTGTGAGGAGAGGAAGTGGGCGGCGCGGGTCGCGCGCGGAGTCATACAGTTCGCGCGCTGCTGGATGCTGTTCGTGGTGGAGCGCTGCGACCGCGGCAGAGGACTGAGGCCCAGGTGAGGACAGTGAGGACACAAGTGAGGCTCATACAGCTGTGAGGAGAGGAAGTGGGCGGCGCGGGTCGCGCGCGGAGTCATACAGTTCGCGCGCTGCTGGATGCTGTTCGTGGTGGAGCGCTGCGACCGCGGCAGAGGACTGAGGCCCAGGTGAGGACAGTGAGGACACAAGTGAGGCTCATACAGCTGTGAGGAGAGGAAGTGGGCGGCGCGGGTCGCGCGCGGAGTCATACAGTTCGCGCGCTGCTGGATGCTGTTCGTGGTGGAGCGCTGCGACCGCGGCAGAGGACTGAGGCCCAGGTGAGGACAGTGAGGACACAAGTGAGGCTCATACAGCTGTGAGGAGAGGAAGTGGGCGGCGCGGGTCGCGCGCGGAGTCATACAGTTCGCGCGCTGCTGGATGCTGTTCGTGGTGGAGCGCTGCGACCGCGGCAGAGGACTGAGGCCCAGGTGAGGACAGTGAGGACACAAGTGAGGCTCATACAGCTGTGAGGAGAGGAAGTGGGCGGCGCGGGTCGCGCGCGGAGTCATACAGTTCGCGCGCTGCTGGATGCTGTTCGTGGTGGAGCGCTGCGACCGCGGCAGAGGACTGAGGCCCAGGTGAGGACAGTGAGGACACAAGTGAGGCTCATACAGCTGTGAGGAGAGGAAGTGGGCGGCGCGGGTCGCGCGCGGAGTCATACAGTTCGCGCGCTGCTGGATGCTGTTCGTGGTGGAGCGCTGCGACCGCGGCAGAGGACTGAGGCCCAGGTGAGGACAGTGAGGACACAAGTGAGGCTCATACAGCTGTGAGGAGAGGAAGTGGGCGGCGCGGGTCGCGCGCGGAGTCATACAGTTCGCGCGCTGCTGGATGCTGTTCGTGGTGGAGCGCTGCGACCGCGGCAGAGGACTGAGGCCCAGGTGAGGACAGTGAGGACACAAGTGAGGCTCATACAGCTGTGAGGAGAGGAAGTGGGCGGCGCGGGTCGCGCGCGGAGTCATACAGTTCGCGCGCTGCTGGATGCTGTTCGTGGTGGAGCGCTGCGACCGCGGCAGAGGACTGAGGCCCAGGTGAGGACAGTGAGGACACAAGTGAGGCTCATACAGCTGTGAGGAGAGGAAGTGGGCGGCGCGGGTCGCGCGCGGAGTCATACAGTTCGCGCGCTGCTGGATGCTGTTCGTGGTGGAGCGCTGCGACCGCGGCAGAGGACTGAGGCCCAGGTGAGGACAGTGAGGACACAAGTGAGGCTCATACAGCTGTGAGGAGAGGAAGTGGGCGGCGCGGGTCGCGCGCGGAGTCATACAGTTCGCGCGCTGCTGGATGCTGTTCGTGGTGGAGCGCTGCGACCGCGGCAGAGGACTGAGGCCCAGGTGAGGACAGTGAGGACACAAGTGAGGCTCATACAGCTGTGAGGAGAGGAAGTGGGCGGCGCGGGTCGCGCGCGGAGTCATACAGTTCGCGCGCTGCTGGATGCTGTTCGTGGTGGAGCGCTGCGACCGCGGCAGAGGACTGAGGCCCAGGTGAGGACAGTGAGGACACAAGTGAGGCTCATACAGCTGTGAGGAGAGGAAGTGGGCGGCGCGGGTCGCGCGCGGAGTCATACAGTTCGCGCGCTGCTGGATGCTGTTCGTGGTGGAGCGCTGCGACCGCGGCAGAGGACTGAGGCCCAGGTGAGGACAGTGAGGACACAAGTGAGGCTCATACAGCTGTGAGGAGAGGAAGTGGGCGGCGCGGGTCGCGCGCGGAGTCATACAGTTCGCGCGCTGCTGGATGCTGTTCGTGGTGGAGCGCTGCGACCGCGGCAGAGGACTGAGGCCCAGGTGAGGACAGTGAGGACACAAGTGAGGCTCATACAGCTGTGAGGAGAGGAAGTGGGCGGCGCGGGTCGCGCGCGGAGTCATACAGTTCGCGCGCTGCTGGATGCTGTTCGTGGTGGAGCGCTGCGACCGCGGCAGAGGACTGAGGCCCAGGTGAGGACAGTGAGGACACAAGTGAGGCTCATACAGCTGTGAGGAGAGGAAGTGGGCGGCGCGGGTCGCGCGCGGAGTCATACAGTTCGCGCGCTGCTGGATGCTGTTCGTGGTGGAGCGCTGCGACCGCGGCAGAGGACTGAGGCCCAGGTGAGGACAGTGAGGAGGTACTTCGTGCCCGGATTGGAGCAATTTTCAGACGGTTTGACGAGCTGAGCTGAGAGCCTAAGGGCCCTCTTGGTACTTGGTGGTGCAACCAAGTTAATCCATACAAATAAGTTGAAATACCATCCATACAACTGTATAAATTTGGTTGGTGGCATAACCAGGTTGGTGCAACCATGATCTTTTAATGAAATAAAGCTTAATTTACAGTTTTACTAAAGTTGCCTAACATTTGCCGAAACTGGCGACCAAACAGCTCTTGTGTAGTGTTATGTAATCGCTTGGAGTCGAAATGTGTACGGTGTACAGCCATGACCACATTGTATACTAAGCGCCCTACTAATAAACAATGCATAAAGTTATGACAGGTTTATACGTCAAAAAATGTATGATTACACAGGCTTTATTCATGGCATAACTTTACACAGTGATTATTAGTAAGGGCATAAGATAATAATACTGTATATGTTTCAGATGGGCGAGTCAAGGCTTAGAGTTCCTGATGCTGGCGTGCGACCCGCGCAACACCAAGCATCTCAGTGATGACGAGTTTGAGGTAATTACTCTTAATAACAATTATCTATTGTTCGTTATTCTATCCGAGTTAGTAATTTCAAATTTCACGTGCCACATGATTTATTTTTTCAAATTATTTAATAAACGCTCTGGAATTTGTAAATTTTAAATTTGTAGACTCACTCGATCAAAAAGCTGAACACATAAATTGATATTTACGCTTGTCAAATTACCAGCTGGGTTTAAAAATATCTGGCTATAGAAATAATTAGATAGCGTCGGTGTAAGAAAGTCCATACTAAAATTATAAAATGTGAAAGTAACTATGACCTCATTTCAGGTATTTAAAGATTAAATGCAGCAAATGTGATATATTTCGTGATATTCCAGGAGCTAAAGTCCCTGATGGACGGCTGCATCTCTCACGTGATCGGCTCCCGTCCCGCGCCGCAGCCGCCCACACACTCGCCGCGACCCAGACCTCGCTTACCGGTAAGTAGACAGCTTTATATTAATTACATTCGATTTATTTATCATTTGTATTCTAGAAAAATCATTATTGAGACAGGCTTTTTGGTGGAAACAATGCACAGCCATAGGAAACAGGTAGTGACAAATATAATTGGATATTTACCAGAGCAATAGGTTCTTTCTTTGGACAGAAGAAGTCATTTGATGATTTCCTACTCACCAAATAAAAAAAAAATGGTTCTGTTTTTGAGATATATTTTTTTAAATCTTGAAATTAAAATGTTGACATTGTACAATTTTCTTTAGAAACAACGCCCAACACAACGTTGTGCTTAACACAACGTTTTTAATTATTTACACCAAAAAAAAAAACTCAAGTTTCTCAGCCAATATTCTGTATTCGATGTTGCTAATTTTTACAGACATAGTCTCACTCTGAGAATAGTAAACAAAGCATTCAGTCTTCTAATAGACAAATAACAATTAAATTCCATCTATCTAGCACAATATCAAAAAATCTTTAAGTATCCCTTTATACAGCATACCAACTTACTGTTCACCTCATTATAGAGTCCGTTCCCGAACAACAGCACAAGTCGCGAGGCCCCGACGCCGCCCACGCCGCCGCCGCTCGAGACCGACCCGCTCAGCTATCCTGAAGTGGAGTGTAACGGTAAGCTTTATATATCTACAGTCCTGTCGGGGTTGCGGAATGTTTATAATAGTTACCGTGACCCTGGAACATAAAGGGCAACCGAAGGAACATGAGTGGGTTTTAGTCAGTAAAAGTCTAACACGCCCTCCCGCCGCACTCAGGACGGGAGCAGTCATTTGATGATTTCCCACTCACAAAAAATATATATCTACAGTAATATTACGCTTATTTTTAGTCTTGCAAAACCCGCTAGAAGATGATTCTACTCATAATTTCTCCAAGCGGGTTTTGCAAGACAAAGAATACGCCTTCTAATTAAAAAATGATTTATTTCTCTCAAAAGGTGCAGACTTTGGTTCATGTAATTTTATGTCATATCAGATTTGTAACCTTTGTGACAGCTGGAGTCTATAGTGGGTTCGGGACCTATATGACAGATCTCTAGGCTCTCATACCCTCTTAAACACAATACTATATGGTACTAATTTGAACACAACAAGGCCTTCACGAACAGAGAGTAATATTTAAGAACTAAAATAGAAAAAAGTTTAAACTAAAGAACTATGCGTGTGTGTAGTGAATGTAGTAGTAGACGGGCGTCTACTAATCTACATATACTACAAGGTCCCGTCTGTACAAACAATTTGAAAAGGTTGCGGCGTTGTCTATCTGTAAACTTTTTTACATATAGTAGGAACACGATTGCTACCATACCTATTTTGTAAAACTTGATGATTGAAAAAAAGTAGCCATGAAGTGCCTTGCTTATTTTTTTTTCATAAGAAATCAATCTACGTTTTTAGACAAGCTTCAACTTTATGAAAAACTGACCAATACTTTAATAATTTATAAGGGAATGGTCACATCAAATTCAATGAGGGTTTTTGCGTATGAGAAATTCGCTACATGGCAATACGTAGACGTCAGGCCCAACTGCAGCATGATTGGTGAATTACGTGACCTAACGCCTACGTGCTGCTAAAACCCTCATTACGTGAATTTTCTGAAATCTCAAAATCAAACTTTTTCGCAACATCAGTGTAAGCAAAGTCGTAATCGCGAGAAAAATATCAGCTGTTCAGTAGGTAAACATATATGTACTAATCCGGTGCGAAGGACCAATGTTCGACTTGCTCGTTGGTAGCAGAAAATGAAATGGACTGTATTGATATGACTGGTTTTAATTCCGATCTTATTTTTACAATATTAAACTGTCCCGGACAAACATATACGGGGCGTCCCACGGCTATGCCACATGGAGGGAAAGTATTGTAAATATTGTAGACAGGCCCGTGGCCCGTCAGTCTATCACGACGGCTGCTGGTGTTGATGACGCGTAGGTGTTGGGTGTGATTCCCAACAAAACAGCATATTATTTTCGCGATTTTGACTTCGCTCCCATAATAAAAATTGTTTGTTATCTTGAGCACAATCACGTGTTTAAGAATCGTACACTAATTACCAATCACCCTATATATACAAAATCCAGAGAACAACAGACACTACACACATCTTATTTTACTTTCTTTATCTAATTTGTTTATGAGCTTTTTATTTTTTTATTTATTTCTCAAACGACTCACCTTCAAAACCCTTCACATCAGCACACAGTCGCCGCGTGCTCGCAGCTATCGAGCACGTGGACTGCGAGCGCGACGCGCGGCTCCGCAGTAACAAGAGCGTGGGTCAGGTGCTGGGCGCGCCGCAGACCTCCTACGAGCCCAAGCTGAGGCAGCTCACCTTCAAGTGGCAGCGCGGACTCAAGATCGGGGCTGGCACTTTTGGCAAGGTTGGCTGTTATTACACAATTTTTATTGTTCAAGAACTTTATTTTCTCATAACAATTAACGATATTTCACTCAGTGTGAAACTAGATTACAAGTAAGTGTAAAAAAAAAAACGTGCAGAGAGAAAAGAGATCCGAGCTATCCGAGCTATCCGCGCTAGCGGATGCAGAAAGATACAATATAAGCATTAAAGGCAGTGTACTAAGCAGTTTAATATTCTCGTTTTTTAGGGTTCCGTACCTCAAAAAGGTAAAAACGGAACCCTTATAGGATCACTTTGTTGTCCGTCTGTCCGTCCGTCCGTCTGTCAAGACCCTTTTTCTCAGAAACGCGTCGGAATATCAAGCTGAAATTAATATCACATACTCAAGTCTGCTATCTCTCAAAGCAGTGAAAAAATCAAGTTTCTAATTCAACGCAATAAAAAGATACGGCGGTTTACATTGCATATTAAGACATTTGCAAGGGAATCAAAACCTATAGGGTACTTCCCATTGACCTAGAATCGTGAAATTTGGCAAGAAGCAAGGTCATGTAGCACAAGTAAAGGAAAAACTCCGAAAACCGAAAATTTGTAGTTATTTCACTAAAAAACAAATTATCGGAACCCTCGTTGCTCGAGTCCAACTCGCACTTGACCGGTTTTTGTAAATAAATAAACAATCGTTTTGTTTGGTGGATTCTCACTTTTCAATGTGTGCGGTTGAGGAACTTTATTCTTGGTTTCCCATACCTCTAGCATGTTAGATTCCAGTACTTATACCCCCCCCCCCCCGCAGGTGTACACGGTGGTGAACACGCAGAGCGGCCAGCTGCTGGCGATGAAGGAGCTGTCGGTGGGCGTGGGAGACCGCAGAGCGCTGCAGCGCGCCGCCAACGAGCTCAAAGTGTTGGAGGGCGTACTGCACCCGCATCTTGTGCGGTACTACGGCTGCGAGCTACATCGGGTATGTTACACATTTGTATGTTCATTTTAGGGTGCTTTTAATTTTACGTAGTGTAGCAGAAAGGCCCCAATCCATATTATAGTCAAAATTGAGTTTATATGCAAACGGTCGTTTTTAGTAAATCGAACTTGAAAGTAGCAGGTCTATCTATACTACTATTATAAAGAGGAAATATTTGTATTTTTGTATGTAACGAATAAACTCAAAACTGCTGGACCGATTTCAAAAATCTTTTTTCATTAGAAAGCTACATTATCCCTGAGTAACATGAAGCGCGTGAGCTACAGCGTTACTAAGAAAAAGAAGTTAATAAGGAAAACTCACTGACACTTTCATAAAAATTTATTAATCGGGTCGTAAGGTTAAAGGCCCGTCAAATTATTTTCCGCACTGAGGAGGTAGGCGCGCAACGGTACTGCCCTGGCTATACGCGTAGCGGCGTAGCGGAGAAGACGCGGCAGCCGGCGTCCGGACGCAGGGTGGATGTAGACCCGCAGGGGTGTAGCAAGTGGTGCGATTGCAGCGCTGTACGTTGACCGCCCGATGTCGCAGCAGGTCGGCAACGGTTTCTCAGCCGGTTATGAGCCGGAACTTTGAACCCTGAAATTTATGTCCAGGCGGTGAGCAAGGGAACTTCTGCTAATCCTTTCCTGACGGTGACCATGGCGGCGTAAGCGTAAGCGTAAGGCAGAATAAGTACTATTGCGCTTAAGGCGAATGTGTGTAGAGGTCACCTTCAGAATCGGAGTTCACAATGATAAGTATGAAGAAAGGAAGGGTGAAGCGCTTAATTTGAATGATTAAGAACACAAATAACAATTAAGCAAAAGAAATGATGGTTACTACAATGATTAAAATTGATGGAAAAAATTACAAGAAAAAAAGATGATGCAATACAATTTTTTGCAATTCATTGACCACCGTGACACATTATAAAGCAATGGTTAATTTTGTAAACACTTACCCAATACGGGGAACACGCACTTTATTTATATTTGAATTTTTAATAATAAATATTCGGGAAGGTTTTGCCAAAATATAAAGACCGAGCTTGAGCTTAAGTGAGACAGCACGTATGACGTCACGCACATGTAAGGTATGTGGTGAACGCGCGTCTCAACTGAGTGTCCTTCGACTTGCCCCACGGCCGCTGCTCGCGGCGCGCATACGTCACACATATGATGTGTGGAGTGGGAAAGAACTTGTTCTTGCTAACTGAGCGAGTGAGACAAAACAAGGCGTATTAGGTGAGGTGTACGGTTGGAACAATGTTACGATGACTTGACGCATATTTTGATACGTTTTTAGTAAACGTTGGTTTACAACGTTACAAACATAGACTGTATATATAGTATATGTATATATCACGCCTTGTCCCACGGGAGCAAAGCAGTAACCAAAAACCTAACGTAACGCGGGTGAAACTGCGAGGAACAGCCAGTATTTAATAAAACGAATTGCCTTAAAACACTTGAATCATTTATTTCAAAATATTCCAAATACAAAATCATTAAGCAATCACAACTTAAAACTTCGATGACTCAAAATGACTTTGGGTTGTGTCCTTTCTGCTACGTTCAATTTAGACGTCTTGTGTCGAACTGCTGCAGTTCAGGTATCGTACTGCACACGGGCGGTTTAGATTTTTCACACAACGGATTCAATGTCTATTTTCATTTAAAAAAAGCATTCATTCTCTATTTTATCCCTTTACGGTTGGCATTTCCAAAAATTCTTTTTTATTGGTAAGCTACTCTTTGCTGCGAGTTGTAACCTGCTGGTTTCATGTGTGGAGCAGCGGCATGGGCTGTGTGTTGATACACTAGGTGTATTTTTGGTCTGTCAAAATCCGCTAGGAGATGATTCTACCCATGAAAACCCATACATTATGGTCGGGAGGGCATTGAACTTTTGTTAGAAACAGCTGTTATTTTTTTGCGATTTCAAAGTTGGTTCCTTAATAGAAGAGTAGCGTTTTTCGAAATCCTTTATTATGCGCACCGCAAAGGAATGGAATTCTCTGCCGGCGTCTGTGTTTCCAAAAGCATATAACCCGGATGTATTCAAGAGAAGAGTGCATAGGTATCTTTTGGGCGAGGTCGCTCCATCGTAGGCCCCGTCTATGCCCTCGGACTAGTCTGGGACCAAGAGCAAGCCCATAAGTTATACAAAAAAAAGATGTTTGTTTTTATGGGTAGAATCATCTAGCAGGTTGTGGAAGACAAAATCACACGTAGTGTAACTGTCGAATGCCCCCCTGTCAGGAGGAGATGCTGCTGTTCATGGAGCTGTGCGTGGAGGGCTCGCTGGAGGCGCTGGTGGCCACGTCCGGCGCGCTGGCCGAGCACACGGCGCGGCGCTACACCAAGCAGCTGCTCAGCGCCGTGCGCGAGCTGCACGCGCGCGCCATCGCGCACCGCGACATCAAAAGTGAGTACACTATTATAATAATCAGCAAACACCAAAACAAAATTAAATACTAATTATTTATTAAAACCCGGTCAAGTGCGAGTCGGACTCGCGCAACGAGGGGTCCGTATTTTTTTTTGTGAAATAACTACAAAACGGTTTCCGGAGTTTTCCTTTACTTGTGCTACGTGTCATGGCTTCTTGCGAAATTTCATGATTCTAGATCAATAGAAAGTACCCTATAGGTTTTGATTCCCTTGCAAATGTCTAAATATGCAATATAAATGGAACATATCTTTTTATTGCGATAATTTAGAACTTTGATTTTTTCACTGCTTTGAGAGATAGCAGACCTGAGTATGTAATATTATTTTCAACTTGATATCTGGACGCGTTTTTGAGAAAAAGGGTCTTGATGACAGACAGACGGACGGTTGGACGGCCACCAAAGTGATCCTTTAAGGGTTCAGTTTGAGGTACGAAACCCTAAAAGCAACAGCATTGTTATGACAAATCAATGTGCACTAAAGAGGCACAGTGCGTCCTACCTGTAGCGTATGATGGTTAACAATTGTAAAACATTAGCCGGATTTACACCAAACTATCCCCCGCGCTACAATCGCGCGCGGCAGGAATGCGATCCAAAGACGTATTCGATATGAACAAGCCATGTGCGTGCCAAGAGCATATTTTGAAGCTCACACTTACAAAAACACAATAAGAAAAAAAAAACAACAAACATTCGATATTTTGAAAGTTGAACTTGTTCTCCCTCTTATTCTCAATTATTTAGAATTCGATTTGGTATAGTATACCTCTTATTTACATGGTCTTCCATCACACGTTACATCAAACTTGTACAAGTCTACTCTTGTATAAATTACTAGCTTTTGCCCGCGGCTTCGCTTGCGTTAAAAAGAGACAAAAAGTAGCCTATGTTACTCTCCATCCCTTCAACTATCTCCAATTAAAAAATCACGTCAATTCGTCGCTCCGTTTTGCCGTGAAAGAAAGACAAACATACAGACAGACACACTTTCCCATTTATAATATTAGTATAGATTTGCCGTGTCAGACTCATGCTGTCTTTTGAACTATGATACTATTGGCCTAATACTCAAACGTCACTCAATTCTAAGACGCACGCAAATCTGTTGCTGTCTTTGTTTTATCTCTAAAGACAAGAGTGACAAAGAAAACAAAAAAATTGAGAGTGTTTTAAAATTGAATCATGTTTGATTATTTGGCCATAAGGCATGTAGTGCATCCCCATATTTTAAGCGATGGTATTAACCCACATTGTATCACAGGCGGCAACATCTTCCTAACAAACGAGGGCCACTGCCTGAAGCTGGGCGACTTCGGCTGCGCCGTCAAGATCCGCGCCAACACCACCGCGCCCGGGGAACTGCAGGGCTTCGTCGGCACGCAAGGTTTGTACCAGTTGTTATGGTTACCTGTCTGTTTTATTTTAGATTTGGTTGTCGTGTCCTCAAAAAACACAAAAAAATGTTGAACTAATTTCTTTCCTAAGCGTGGTGTGTTCACCACCCTTCGTCTCAGAAATAGATATGTTCTATGACTTCCGAAATTTAAGTTATTTTTCTGTCTCTTACTTTTTGAAGGTGTTTTTTTTTTACTTTTTAGTGCGGTTTTTTCGTGAGAATCTACTTTTTTAAAGTCGGTTAAAGTTCTAAATCTAACAAATACGTTTCTAAAAGCCGCAGAAATATTAAAACATTCTTTTATGAAGTGGGTTAAAAATAAATTGGTGTTAATATTTGAGCAAACGAAAAAATAATTCAGATAAAAAATAAAAAAATATGCTCTGCAATGTCATATCAATCATAGTACATATTAAAATCATTGGAGGAACCGCTATGAATCTCAAATTATTAAAACTATTTAAATATGATCATTTATTACAGCGTACATGGCTCCCGAGGTGTTCATGAAGTCTTCAGGCCACGGGCGCGCCGCCGACATTTGGTCGCTCGGCTGTGTCGTCACTGAAATGGCTTCCGGCAAGGTAGATATTATAAACATTTATTATTCATTAGGTACGAGCCTGTTGGTCTAAAACCTTAAAGTTAGTAACCCTGACTGCTATGATCTGGAGGTGGCGGATCCGATTCCCACTCAGGACAAACTCATTGTGTGATGAGCTCGATTGTCTGGGATGTGAGCTATCCCAAGTTATTTATTTTATTATGTAGAATGAAAGAAACTATCAGTGAACGTTATACAGTTATAGGCTATTGTTGTATAGCTTCCTTATTATTGTATTGCTTCCTACTTCCTAGCTCCATTGTTAGGCTCTTGTGATTAAGTTAGGTCACTAAGAAAGGAGAAAGAAAACACATTTATTCTGGACACACACAGACACACAATTAAAAACAACAACAATCGACGAACAAAGCGTACAATATAAAGCCTGTGCGAGGCCAGAAAAGGCTCCTGCCTCAGCATGAAGCTGCGTCAGGACGTCGCAGCGCTGGTATTCTGGCAGGACCTTAGTCTTGATGGGTTTACTAAAAGGCTTTAAAGAGTTCCACTCTCTGCGCTTGCATCATCAGATCACTGTGATAACTTCCTTATTATTATTTACGGTATTTGACACTGGTGCCGATTCTCTTGTGCACAAACTATCGTAAATTTAAGTTAAGTGCATCTTTCTCTTTCCTTTTAATTAAGAAAAGGACAGAAGATCAAATATTAGTTAAGTCCTGTCAAATTTAGACACTCCATAGATAATTTAGACGCAATTTAAAAACATGGCGTCTAAATATACGTCAATTTTCATCAGGCGCTGTCTAATTTGACAGTATTAAACTAAAATGTATCTTCTGTCCTTTTCTTTAAGAAATGGAAAGAGGAAGATGCACTTAACTTAAATTTACGATAGTTTGTGCACAAGAGAATCGGCACCAATATTAACCGATAAATCTAAGACATAGTTTTCATAAAACCTATCTTTTTATTAGTCCTAAGCATCGGATTTGTTTTTAATTTACTGTAAAATTGGATTTTTAATTGCTTTGAAATCAATAAATAGTCAATAGGGTTGCTAGCTTGTGACGTCACAAGGTGATATTGCCATACAAAATCTATAGGAGAATCACGTTTTGACAGCTCATAAAAAGTACGTCAATTGATGATGGTGTCAAATACCGGATTGTCCCCTGTACTAAGTTTAATAAAAAATCTGGGTTAAATTCAACTTGAAAGATTTTCATTGATTCTTATTTTATTGATTTACAAAACCACAAGTGAGACTAATAAATGCGCATGATGGGGTGAACACTTTATATCCATTTTCCGTTCACAGCGTCCATTCTCTCAATACGACAGCAACTACCAGATAATGTTCCTGGTGGGGTCTGGCGGTCGGCCGGAGATCCCCACAACCTTATCAGACGAGGGCCAGCAGTTCTGTATGTCGTGTCTCACACACGACCCGGATCTGCGTCCGCGCGCCGAGACGCTCACTTTGCATCATTTCCTTATGGTAAGTTTTTGGCATTATTACCGACACTAAAATCATCATCTGTATGTTTTCATTTCAATGTATTTATCATAAAACAAAAAAATGCTAACCGCATCTTACCTGAACCCTGTATATTGTTCCTAGAAACCTAATTTGTTTTCTATAAAAATAGATTTTTATTTGATTCTTATCAATAATAGTTAAGTAATATTTTACATACAAGTTATCGTAATTGACGTCGAAAAGTAAATGCTAAAAGCAGCATTATTTATCAAAAAAAAAATATGATTTTCAACCACATTTTAAAACAACTATTTTCTGCTTATAACATTATGCGCTTGTCCCAACCGCACATTCTTTCAAAAACCCACTTCACTTTCATATACACCTACGTATTTAAGTTCTGCTTTTTATCATTTTCATCACAGTAAGTTAATCCCACTATTATTTTGATCTTTTCTTGATTTATTCATTTTCAACCATTTGTCTATCAGTGAAATTGGCTACTAAAGATAGATTTTATTAGTTTTATTTATGGCGCTTACATTTGTCAAATATCTTTAAGTAATCTACCACCGATAGTTATTAATAAATTATCCCGACAGTGAACTCCCTGATAAAATATATATTAAATTAGGTATCTATCTCCTACTTACAGGTAAAATCCGACGAGAGCGACTGCAACTGCGAGCCAGCGTTCCTTATCACATAACGATGTAAGAAGTGACGTCATCGGTTACGAACCTACACAACTAGTCGACTTGGCGAACCCTTGGATTGTCCAATGTTTCAGAAAACAAGGAACTGACTTGACTTTATGGCCAGTTGTCTTTTAAGTCCATTTTATGAGACTTAAAGACGATATTTTTAATAGAATAATGGAATATTTTTATGCATAACTAGCTTCTGCCCGCGGCTTCGCTCGCGTTAGAAAGAGACAAAAAGTAGTCTATGTTACTCTCCATCCCTTCACCTATCTCCACTTAAAAAATCACGTCAATCCGTCGCTCCGTTTTGCCGTGAAAGAAAGACAAACAGACAGACAGACAGACACACTTTGCCATTTATAATATTAGTATGGATAAACCCCCGCATACACAAACATCACTTAATTTTAATTTTAAGAAATCCATTGCTGGCCTTTGTTAATGCTTTTAGAGTGACAAAGACAGCAACACATTTGAGAGCGTCTTAAAATTAACCTTTTGACGACCAACCGACAGCCGGCTGTCGGACTGCTATTGTCTTTCTATTGTCTCAAATCACGTGTGTTCGAAGGATAAAGTGACGTTTGATTTTTAGCCAATAGTGAGATGGTAACACTATTACGCCCTCTCACTCTGCCTAACCTTCGAGGGACAGGCGTGATGTTAAACGTGTTATGTAATATATAAAGCATTTATCTTGTCTTCGCACGGAGTTGTAAGTAAATGGAGATATAACGCGGCGGCCATATTGCATTGTCTCTGCTCCATTTTCTGACTGCTCTATGGTTTTAAAACTATGACTGTATTGTTTTCTTATAGTGTGATAAGTCACCGTGTTTCTATTTATTGTATTTTATCTTAATGAGTTGAACCTACTTATATGTTGTTTTACGCTATTTTTAATGTGTATCTGTAATATCTATCTTATATACGCGGTGTAATAAGACACATAAAATACTGTCAATTACGCATTAACTATGAAGCATTGATCCCGGGGCTGCGGAATATAAATTATAATAGTTACCGTGACCCTGGAACATAAAGGGCAATCGAAGGAATATGAGTGGATTTTAGTCAGTAAAAGTCTGACACGCCCTCCCGCCGCACCCAGGGCGGGAGCAGTCATTGGATGATTTCCCACTCACCAAAAAAAAAGCATTGATCAAAAAATGTTGCAAAGGTGTGAAAAAACACTGTTTGGATATCGCATCTAATATCCAAATAAACTTCGATTTTGTCTGTAGAAAGTTCAAAGAGCTTAAGAAAATTAAATGATGAGCAATAATGGGAATAACATAATTATCGGTTACATTATCTTTTTACACCCGTAATGAATTAATGAAATCGTTCACACTTGGCGATTGTTATTTAGAAATACAAAAAAGTATAGGAAAACTTATAAAATAGTTGACTGCCCGGAATTTAATTCCTCGGGGTTTTAATATGTAATGTAATCTTATGAGCACTTTGGTGATCTGATAGTAAATGTATACTATTAGAAAAAATGACCAAATATGTATGTATTAATATTATTATGTATTAATAAATGTACGAAAATGTAAGTACTAGCCATGAATACCAATAAAATCAAATAATAACGTGCCATTGATCGAAATCAATTAAAACTTAGTGATGAATTACACATAACATGTTGTTGTAAATGATTTATGTATTACCTAAGTGGGCGTTTATATAAAAGAGGAAACTTTGTGCCCCTTTTTAAGCATTTAACGTACATGAGTGTAAAATAGAACATATTTGTGAAGTTAAAGATTTTGTGGAAAAAATGTTGAAAACAAAAAAAAATATTACTTACTGTCGGACTTCGACAACTTCAAAATTGCCTACATTTGGACAGGCGCTAAACATATTGAAGCCTAATGAAAGGCCTTATAATACAAGAATTCTTAAGTCAATGCCATTTTTTTAAAATATTGACTTTAAAATTGATATGATTGTTTTAACTTTGAGAGACTATGAAAATTTTACTTTTATTATTGCCAATCTTGGCTTTTATAAAATCTTGTTGTGCATTGTTAGATTTTCACTACCCAACGGTTTTATGAAATAAAATGTTTATGTAAACCTACTTAATATAATATAAATGAGTCATACCGAACAAATATGTGTAAATAAAGAAAAAATATATATATTTTGATACTAATCCGAAATGAAATGAAATAGAAAATTTTATTTTAATATTGTAAAATGTAATGATAAGTATATGTATGTGATAGGTGCACTTTAAAAGTGGTTATTGTAAAACTTGGTTTTGGAGATGGATACTATTTGTTTCGATACTGTGGCGCAACGGTGGCGCAATTATTATTGCACTTTTTATTGATGAAAACTGTACGAAAGGATAAGGGACTAAGGCTGGAGAGATTCTGACTTGGAATTAAAATGATTGTCCTGCATTTTAACTCGTTTTATTTATTAATTTTATTTTTCTGCAACAGCTAAAGTAGTGCGCTTACTACTCAAGTCTTCGATTATTAGTAGTCTGAATTCTTGCAAAACTATGATCCTAAATTCCTCAATTTAAATAGGAATTGTAGCAGAATTAGGAAATAATGAAAATTAAAATAAAATCAGGGTAAAAAATTATTTATTTATTTATTTATTTAACTTTATGTACAACACCGTACAGAGGCGGACTTAATGCCTTAGGCATTTTCTACCAGTCTACCTTAGGGTGATGCAGAGACAAAACATAGTAGGTGCAAAAATACAGAAAAGTTACAGGAAGTTAAAATAAAATAATATAATACTTAAATAATTAAAGAAATACATATATAATAATAATATATATATATATATCCATACATACATTACTATATATACAATGCAGAGAGAGATACAAATAAATACATGGAAAAATACAACAAATTAACTGTGAGACGAGTCTGCCAACTCCTTGAGTAAATGTTCTCGAGCTTTTACTTTAAATGTGAACTGATTGGTAGCCATCCTGATATTCAGAGGAAGCGCATTCCACAGGAAAACCGCTTGGATAGGGAAAGAAGATTTAAGGAAACCAGAACGGTGAGACGGACATCGCAGAAGACGGTTATTGGAAGAACGTAGATTTTTGCTGTGCGCAGAACATAAATATTGAAAGAGAGAAGTGAGATAGGAAGGTGAACTGGGTTTGTGTAGAAGTGAAAACAAGGTGGTCAAGGCCCTTAACGCTCTGCGCTGCCTGATGGGCAACCATTTTAAGATTGCACGGTGCGAGGACACATGATCGTACTTACGGAGATTAAAAACGAATCGAATGCAGTTATTAAGAAGACGATCAAGTCTATTGAGTAGATCTGCATTCAGGTCATAGTAACACACATCACCATAATCAATAATGGGGAAAATGAGGGACTGTACCAGCATTGCCTTTATGCGAGATGGCAGTAAATTTTTCAACCTATACAGTGAACGTAAAGATCCGGTAACTTTATTGCTCACACTCGCGACCTGCTTACGCCAGTCCAAGCAAGTGTCGACATACAAACCCAGATCCTTGACGTCAGAGCTAAATGGAATGACATTGCCATCAAAAGTTACTGGCGGCACCGCTATACCATTTAATCGCCGCAAGCTGTGAGTGCTACCAATAATGATAGCCTGGCATTTGGCTGGGTTAACCGCTATCCCAAACCGATCAGACCAATCTTTAACCACTGCTAAGTTCCGATTAAGCTCCTCTATCGCACCGCATATGTTATCGACACTTGCTTGACTGTAGAGCTGCAAATCATCAGCGTAAAGATGATACGCACACTGAAGCTCGGTAGTTATGAGGTCTATAAAAATAGAGAATAAAAGTGGAGATAAAATACCGCCTTGAGGGACGCCAGCAACAAGATCACACCAGCTGGAAGATGAGTCTCCCATCAGGATAGACTGCTGACGCCCCCGAAGATAGGAAGAAAACCAATCCAGAACCTCGGGAGAGACCATAAGATAGGAGAGAATGGATAAAAGGACTTCGTGGCTGACGGCATTAAAAGCGTTGGAAAAATCTATTAACACTAAAATAGAAACTTTCGTGTCTTCCATTCCCCGCCTTATGTCGTCAGTCACTTTAAGGAGAGCAGAAACTGTACTGTGGCCTGGCCTGAAACCAGACTGGAAAGGACTAATGAGGGAATTCTGGTAAATGAAGTGGGAGAATTGCTGGTGAACACAAGCCTCAAGTACTTTAGACAGAAAGGGAAGGATGGAAATTGGTCGGAAGTGATTGGGAAGGGAGGGATTATTAATTTTAGGAAGTGGTCGGACACAGGCTTTCCGCCATAACGTAGGGAATTCACAGGAGTAAAGGGAGAAGTTGATCACATGGGAAATTCCTGGCAGGAGCTGATCAAGAGCCAATACGATCATGTGGCGACTGATTTCATCACAACCCACGGCCTTGGATTTAATGGAGAGGATAATCTTTTTGATCTCACTAGGATCGACTGGTTTGAAAGTAAAAGGGGTAATATTAGATCGCGTCAGTCCAGCAAGGTAATCAATTGTTTGACATTTGGTTAGACTATCAAGCGTAACAGCAGAGGTGAAATGGCGATTTAGATCGTCTAAACCAATTGTTTTTGGAGGGTCTGAATGTCGCGATCTGCCGATACCCAGAGTTCCAAGGAACTTCCAAATATCGGCAGGAGAGGAAGAAGTGATATTATCAAGAATGTGGCGGCGTTTAGCGTTACGTACCATCTGATTACAACGATTGCGAGCAGCTTTGAAGAGGCTCCAATTATCCTCTGTCCGATCTTTCTTGAACCTACGGAACGCACGATCCCTCCGCCGCATTGCCATCCGTACACCTCGGTTAATCCAAGGCGCAGGAGGACGCTTCAGCTTGATTTTTCTGATAGGAGCGTGCTTGTCGTACAACCTCACTACAGCTGTGTTGAACAGATCCACTTTGTCGTCAATTGTGGTTGCTTCTTGTAGAGGTATCCAGTCAATGACAGAAGCATCTTCTAAAAGTTTAACAGTATCCATCCTCGCAAAGGCACGCCTGTACTTGTATAAAGGTTTGGGTTTTGGTGGTTTCAGGATATAAGACAGGAAAATAAGGTCGTGATGGGAAAAGCCAGGAGCCACATGCTGACCATGTGAGGAGACTAGGGAAGGATTAGAGACAAGGATAAGGTCCAGCAAGGAATCATCACCGACAATGTTGTGATGCGTTGGTTGGAGTGGCAACACGTGCAAACTAGCTGATTCAACCAGATGCAGGAGCTTACAGGATCTTGAGGAAGTATGGGCTAGGAGGTTGGTGTTGAAGTCACCCATGATAATGTGATGTGCGTACTCCGAACCCAGAGATTCTAGAACCGATTCGAATTCGATGAAGTAGTCAAGGGAAGGAGGACAATACGCAACTCCAAGAACGGCTTTAGCTCCTTTTACACTAACTTCCAGAAAAAGAAACTCAGCAGAACTATTACAAGAAGAAGTAGAGAGAATTGTAAAAGGAAAGTCAGCACGAAGGTAAATTGCCACACCACCCCCTCTCTTACCGATCCGATCATTCCGAAGAAGAACGAACCCTGGGAGAGAGTAAGTGGTGGATAAGAGTTCTGGCTTTAGCCAGGTCTCAGAAATCAGGACGGCATGGACGTTATTGTTAGTGAACGTAGCATATAGCTCATTGTAATGGCTTGGAACGCTCTGGGCATTAATGTGGCAAATGTTGAACAGCCCGTCACGACTTTGATTAAAACCTTGGCGTAAAAGATCGCCAAGGGTGTCAGTTACAGAGCAAAAACTGTCATCATCTGAAGTGGCAGAAGATTCATTGGCAGAGAAAAAAGACTCGTTAATACAAAATGTTGTCATAAAATGAAAATATAAATATAATAATAATATAAATAAAATATATACAAAAATAATAAATATAAAACACAATAAAAATTAGAAAACCAAACGCAAATTAAGTAACACGCTTGCATCTCTGCACCACCCGCCAGCTAACATCATCATTGTAAGAGAAAAAAAAATTAAAATAATAATAGTAATTAACACACAATCCAAAACAAGAAGCAAAGAGAAAAATATAATATGTGAAAGAAGAGATCACAGATAAATAATATAGTATGGTGTTCGGAACGCACCCACCAAGTTGAAAATAAAAACATGATACAATTTTTGTGCACGTATCCGAACTTAAAAAACGTCTTTAATAAAAAACATAAAGGTGACATTGACATTGACAAACGTGACATAAACTTATAGATGAAGAACACCAAACAGTTACGAGAAACTAGAAAGAAACTTATTTGTGGGTAAAGCTAAACTTACCGATAAATGCGTATTTGCGTAATAAAAAGAAGTGACAAAATATATAGGTAGCACAATAACATCAATGATATTGCAATGCAAAGGTTCAAACTGTAACTTATTAAATAAACTAAACAAGTAATAAAAGGTAAGTAAACCTTAAACTGTTTTATAAGTACTCGGTAGATCAGCAATAATACATTATTGGTTTTTAATGTTACTAACCCGTCTTGTTTTTCAGGTTACCACCAGGAGCATGAACCTTAGGATACCGCACTAACAAAGGACTCAATTCTTCAAGCATTGTGACTTTATGCTTGCTTCCATCTGGAGCTTTAATCACGATGACCCCATCCTGAGTCCAGCACGATCGCATGGAGAAGTGAAGGCGAGCTTTAACAAAAATCGATTGACGGGTCTTCGTCAGAAACTCCTTGACAGAGATAGAGGATCCCTTCAGACCAGTCTTCGCTCTCCAGACCGCAGACTTGTCATCGTAGCTGGAAAACTTTACAAGGATTGGCCTGTGGTGGTCCTTGTTAGCTGTACCAAGACGGTGGCATACCTTGATGGATGATGCTGTGATGTTTTTTAGAGCGAGCTTCTTGTTAATTACCTCCAGTACAACAGCACTGCAGACCTCCCTGTCAACCTCCTCTACACCCTGGAAGATTAGCGCCTTCCTCCGGTGCCTGGTCTCCAACCCGTCGACCTGTCCCGCACATTCACTGATCTGCTTCCTCAACAAACTTAGCATGCTGAAGATCAGCTCCCTAAATGTGCGGAACTCCTCAGCAACCCTCGCGACGGTATCCTTGGCCGGACCAGCACACTGGATCTGTGCTTCTAATTCGCCCATCTTCCGGATGAAGCTGTCTTCCAGGCTCTTCTGCGCCGACATGATCTCTTCGAATTGAGACATTATGGTGATTGTGCTGATGTTCAGTGATGTGTTGTGTGAAATTAAATGAAAAACGAACTCCAACGAAGTTTGATTTATTGAGAGCAACATTCAATTGACACGGATACACTTACAAGCTACAGATACACGGTTGAGTTGTCACAGTGCACTCAATATCAGTAACACAACCAATAAAATACTCAATAAAAATTTGAGTATAGTTCTGTGGACTTATAGTTGCAAAATCACTGATAGTTACATAATCTTGTCTTGATTTCCCATTCGGTTCTGCATCGGAAATAATCAATAATATCATATTGTGCTACTGATATTAACTTTGTGGCCTAGTACGGACAGGTACAGGTGACATCTAGTTACATATAACATTTATGTCTACATATAATTCGTATAATACTATAAAAGCAACTTGATATGTTTACATTACTTGTGGCAAGGATACATTTAGATTTCTAATACATTTTTGAATTCAAACTTTTTGAATACAAACTTCAAAACACATTTGTTTTAGAAGGAAATACATGACTTTTTTATTATAGATCTTTCATTAGTTGATTCAAATGTATGTCTATATGACATATTTATATGCATGTTATCTATAATTATATAATATTTAACAGTGATAATACAAACTAGGAACACGAACACATCTCGTTACACATCAATTCGCTATCTCTGTCTGTGCCAATGTGCAGTGCTGCACGCGTGATAGTTTAAATGCAAATGGTGAAGTTACAGTGGATCCAAGATGACATTTGATCCACTTTTTCAATCCAAGATGACTGGAGATGCATTTTGTAACTGAATCCAAAATGACAAAAAATCTACACTGTCAGTGAATCCACATTGTAATATAATCCAAGATGACAACGAATCTACGTTGATTCACTTTTTCAATTCAAGATGACAGTAGATCCAAGTTGTTATTGTATCTAAGATGCCAATGAATCTACGTTGACAGTGGAATTACTTTTAATGGAAACAAGATGACAGTGGATACACATGTTGAAATTAAATCCAAGACGACCAAGAATCTAAGGACAGTGGGTTCTTTTTTTTTTAATGCAATATGACAGTGGATTCAATTCTCAGGATTTCATTCTTGGATTCAGTTTGGATTGGCGCTAGATCTAAGAAGACATTAGAGCCGTTCTAGTCGTCTTACGAATCGATAAAGATAGCCTTATCTGCATTTTTATTAATGTTCATTTACGCACTTGCACCAAAACTGTGCCTACAGTTATCATTTCATAAACCAACCAGTATGTATAGTTCTAGATACCCTACGAACATTCTAAACAGCCACCATTTAACACCGTAGTTGAATAACGATTAATCTTTTCCATTACAATACAACACCACCAGAATCTTATATGATCCTAAGATATTAGGTAGGTATACCTTTATGAATGTGTATCTTTCTTTCCTTTTTTTCAGTAGGTAAGTCAATAATTATTTTTTATTACAATAGAGTAAAAAGCTTGGCGTGTATTTACTAATATTGACAGGGTAACTAATAATTTATTCAACAATATATTTTAAACTATCGGGACTTATAAGTTTTAACATGGTAGGAATAATATTATATAAGGAGTTATGTATAACTCGGCATCGTGGGTTATACATACAGGTGTTGATGTAATAATAAAATTATATTTTGTGTGCAATTATAACACCATAATTATTTTCTTAACGACCAATTTTTTGAATAATAATTTAATATCAGTAACTTTATTAAATAGAATATCTATCCGTCTAACACAAATTATTAACATTTAATAAATAATATCGCAAACGTAGTAATTTTAATTAGTGATCTAAAAGAGCCGTGTGCTCAAACAATTATTATTATAAACTATATAAGTAGCAAAATACATTCGTTGATTTCGGTTAAAATCAGCAAATAAACATTTTAGTTAATTAACGACAGTATAAGATTAGGTGTATAATATGTATAACAATATTACTTGAATAATAAATATGTATGTGCTGCTTAAGCTAATTCATGCTTTAAACCCCTTTACGGTGTTACACACTCACTTTTAACTAATTGTGCTTCGCAGCGCTTTTTAGCTAATTATAATTTATATAATATACCATCTGTAAACTAATAATTTATTTTTTAATAATTTATATATTTTAATTTTAGCCCTCATTTGTATTTTAACATGAAATATTTTTGATAAAATACGATGAATTCAATTTAAAAACCTTGACGCTTTTGAGATCATATTTTTCTAAAATGTTCAAAATCCGATATCTTTCAAAGAATATTATACAAATTGATTAAATACTGACCAATTGACTTTTAGCATTCCCTTAAGTACTAATATAATAATTGATATGTATAGTATTTGATTAAATCTAGACTTATATCTAAAAACTTTGATATGTTTTTGATATTCTTGGTCATGTCGCACATGACAGTCGACTTTGACGATATGTATACAGTTTTTCTTAATTTCTAAAATATTTGGTATGTTAAGTAACTAGTATCTAGGTATCTATTATGTAGACAACATTTAACGTTAAAATTATTTTGAATATTGACAAAATAAATTATGAAAAGTAGTAAAAAAAATGTACATTTTTTTTAATAATTAAAAAATTTAGTTGGTAGATATAAAAATAAAAAATGATTTCATAAACTAAAATATACACCAAAGAACAATTGACTAAGCGTGGAATCATTTCAAATCAATTTTTTTATATTATTTTATCACCACAGCATTAACATTTTAATTTCTAACTCGACTGTCCCCAACCAGTTTGTCAATAGGTACTGAAGTACCGACACAATAGTGCTTATAATTAATAATATTTCTTCTTATTTTAATCAATAATATTGATTTAACCTTTTTTTTTACTTTTATTCAAAGTTAAGAAAGTATTATAATTTATAAATCCCTATAAAATACTATAAAATTTTATAGTAAAATAATTTTATAGTGAAATAAATCACAGAGATACCATTTTTGATATACAGATACTTAGGCATATTCAATTTTTTTGCCAATACATGGAATCAATGTGTATATGTAGAAATACTTTTTTTTTCTTATCTTTTACCAACAACAATTTTATGTAACCATCTTTATTCATGTTTGCCAACCTCATCTAGCCCAAATTTATTCCGTATTTTTTTGCTATAATAATCTGGCTGGGAACAATCTCGTTTATAATTAGATTATAAATGTTATAATTATATTAACACGCCAATAAGTACTGAAAGATGTATATATTTTAATAATAAATAAACTAGCTACACATTGATGTAGTGCAACTAACATTTAATACTAATTGCATAATATATTACTAATTAATTTCATAAGTAACTGTGCACCTTTTAAAACGGGTAGGAATACCTACACTAAACATTAATTCTTGAACCTCTTAATAAGTTTTAGCTTTTTTTGGCTAGAATACTTCTACATAATTGCAATTTTTGCAGTACGATTGAAATGCATTGGGATAAATTGTTTTTATATATCTTTTTTCTATACACTTTGTATAGAATATAGCCTACCATAAAAAAGATTTTATACCTAGACATTATTTTATATAATATTTCATATTTTTTAACAAACTGTAATAGTTTGGAGCTTGCAAATATCCCAAATATTACATTTCCCAGACCTTACATAGAATTAAAAGTAATAATTTAGTTGGACATGATATGTTCCGACAGTTGTATTTATACATAATTATAGATAAATAGATATAATAATGTAAAGGTAAAGGCTCTCATTTTTTCTCTTTATGAACATACCACGATTGTTTTTTTTTTGTTGCTTAGATTTTATTAAAAAATCTTTTCATAAATTTCAATGCCAAAATAAAGCTGTTTAGTAGACTCGTCGGCAATGTTAGGCTACTCTTTTGCTGTAGACCACGGTAAATTCATTTTATAAATATCAATGTATTACAAATACATTTTTACTTTGATTTTTTTAATTTAAATTTGTAATTGGTAATTTACCAAACGCCATTAGAGTTTTATGTGTTTTTCTTTTTGTTTAACAGTAGGAATAAAATGTAGCTTGCTCTACGTTCATAATTTTGACTTTCAATATTCATCATCTTGTTTTATTCTTGTGATATTCCTTCATAAAACAATCGTGGTACATTCCCAGCTCAGTCTGCCTAACTCGCTATTATAATCTATAAGTTAAAATATAATAGAGATAGAACAACAACAAATGTATAAATATAAAGTGTAAAAGCTCTAAAGTTTCAACTTATATCACTATGTAAATTCATTGGCTAACATATTATTGATATGTATGATAAACCACGCCAGGTAGTAGCACTAGCTTTGTGCATATCGTAAATATATATTTATATGTTGAACATACTTATGCCGATGTCGATATGTATAATTATAATTTTAGATAATGTGCTTTTTTAATTCACTTTCAATAAGAGTGAAATAAATTTACTTTAAGTATTTTTTCCTTATTCTCTCGGCACCTAATAATTTTATATATTTCTTATTTTTCAAACACCCCCCAAGAAAGCTAAAGTATGTTTTATAATTTTTATCATCTTTTCTAGTAAGAACAATAAATAAACTATAATAATAGTGAACAAACACCTAGAAAGGCATAAGACTTCAGAACGGCAACGATTTTGAAACTATAGCAATAGTAATTATTTAAACTATTAATTTAAGTAATACGAGTATAATATTCTATGCGCCTTCTTTCATATTATGATTTCGCTCCAATCACGATATTTTTATTTTTAAGCGTAAATTATATTAAATTAAGTGCATTATAATTATCTCATCAATTATAATATTTAATTGTGGTGACGATTTCATAATGTCAAAGGACAGATGCAAATATTTATACCAATTATAATTCCAATTTTTTTTTGTTAATATAATTTCGGCTTAATTTTGATATAAAATTTTATTCGACATCCTTAATTTTAACATTCTAACAAGTCCTTTCATGATATGTTCAGGTTTTCTTATTTAGTGTGCATTTTATAATAATACGTTATACATCTAATAAATGACTTATTAACATACAAAACACATTTTCATAGAAAATAAGTGTAAATATTTACAAAAACAAATATCTACGGAAGCTGTGATGTAATATAAATGCAAAATCCGTTCATTCCGAGAGACCACCGCAACTTGATATATATTATTATATTTATATATTATACTATAATTATGTATATATATTGCACATATAAACATTTCTCTCCCGGCCTATCCTTTTAAAATATGAAAGAAATTTATAACAGCCCTTAAGGCAAAGGAGGGGTTTTTATAATACTCACAATTTTAAACACCGAATCTACTCATAATTTCCTAGTACTCTCCTTTCTAGAGAAGGGTATATTCTCTCTAAAACATCAAACTGAAGTGCCATCCATCAAATATAACAAACCTGTGCTGGTGCCAAACCCCTACTTTTAACCTGGTGGTTCCTCTCCATCCCATCCATCTATTCTTCGTCATCTCAGTTCTCAACCTTCCGAGCTTGGAACATCAGTTTCATTGAGTCGAGGGCTTCCTCCAGGGACTGGCGGAAGGCTTCCGTGTTGGTGACGCTGGAGGAGGTGAACGAGGATATGCAGAAGATGACGCTGTCCTTCTTGGGGTTGTAGCTGCAGCCGTAGCCATCAGGGCACACTGCGCCGTAGCCCATGAATGTGCCGTCCGTCGTGGTGGTCACCTGAGGAGTTTAGATACCTCTTAAATGTTCCTGAAAAACTCTGACAAATGAGAAATGATGAAGAGAAACCTACAGCCTTCACGCAATATAATATTTCAAGAGCTATAAAACCTAAGAGAAGAAGAAACTTAGTAAAGATTTGTGAAACCTCAAATAACAAAAGGAACACTTATACTTTGATAAGATTTTAGCATTCGCTTATGAGATCACCGAACACAGAAAACCCTGATGAGGAGGTAAGTAGAAATGCAGACTATTCAGGTTAAAAATGGACTCCAATTTTCTCATTCATCGTCTACCAACCTGACTAGTGCTAAGCTTGAACTCGATCATCTGCTTGTAGGTGGTGTCACAGAACACGGGGGGCAGTTCCCCCAGAGTCTCGCGCGCCGCCTCGCGCAGCCCTAGCAGGTGGTTGTCGATGCCCTTGCCCAGGATGTTGGCTTCCATGATCGACGTCTGCTTGCGAGCCGCTTCCTCGAACAGCTCCAGTTTTTTCTGTTCCTGGTAATTGAGAAATGACGTGGTTACTTGTCACTCTTTTCGAATCTTGGTCGGTGCGTCCTCATAGGGGCGAAGGTTTTTTTTTTCATTTTCATTTTACCTCTATACGGGTATCCAAAAGTAAATATTAAATAGTTTTAACAACTTATAACATAAAATGAGCATTTGATATCCCATCCTCTAAATTTTGTCAACCAAACCAATCCATGCTCACCCCATACAAATTGAAAGACACCTTCTTCTGTCCGTCGTCCCCTCCATCATTGAGGGGGGGTGTCTCCGCAGTGCACATGGCGGCTGCCCAGGTCAGCGCGGCGCCGTGGGCAGACCTGATGTTGTCCACCCGGCCGTTGCGGAACCGGCGCAGGGACGCTGACTCGTACGTGGTCACTAGGTAGCCGTACATTCTGAGGAAGGCAGGGTCGTGTTTCATAGGTATAATGAGACTATCTCGTGGTGATGAAATATCTTGAGATTTGTGTTCTTCGATTTAATTAATTCGCTTAAATATCTTAACTTCTCTTAATTAGAGACTTAGCGCCTTACTAATAAACGCTGCATAAAGTTATGACAGGTTTATACGTCAAAAAATGTATCAGGCTTTATTCATTGAATAACTTTACACAGTGATTATTAGTAAGGGCATAAATGTAAACCTACTTTTTTGTCTAAGCGTTACTTATTCTAATTAAAAATATATGACATAGTACGGAAATAACGTAATTTACACTGTTGGTTTTTGGCTTAATTCATGAGGGTAGTCAGTTTTTTTTCCAATTACAGACTACCTTATATTTTAGTTCAAACGTGGCGTTTATGATATGATGCCGTGTGTGAGAATGGCGGTAGAATATCTTGTGATTTATAAAATGTACAAACAGAACAGAAACAGTGAAGCGTGATCTAGTCTTAAGTCTTAATCTACATATTTATAGAAGTAAGTAATAATTTTTAGAATTATTTACCTAACTCATAGTAGGCAATGAAAGCAGATAGTTCCTACAGTACCTTTATTTAGGTGTCGTTTCTTGTCTATTGGACCAATCGCTGAATTTGGGACAGACCAGTTACGAGATCTTTGTATTTTTTTTTATCCAAAACCAAATTGTGCCTCTCAAACTGTTAGATCTATCTGCTCATTGCTAGAACTCACTTGTAGTAAGCATACTGCATGGCGAGCTGGATATAGACGTCAGGACTCGTGCGGCACGACTTCATGAACTCGCGCCCGTACCCGCGGTACGTGTACACCTTGTGGTCCAGGTCCGAGATAGCCCTGCAGTGGAAATGAAAGATTGTCAGTGCAATAAAAGTTTCTATGAGGTGCAGCTATGTGATAGAAAGTTCATTTAGATCAAGTTTCTTTCAAAAATTCATTTTGAATGATGTTAAATTAATTATCAATATATTATTTTTTTACTTTTTGAAAGTCAGTGGTTTTCTCAAGGCGCTGCGGGTTGTTCGAAAGAGATACCGCTGCCCCGGACACATCATTCTTAGAAGGAACATGGGTAAGTTTTTGTCAGAAAAAGTCTGACACTTCCTTCCGCTCCGCCTAGAGCGAGAGGAGTTAATTTATGATTTTGCTCCCCACAAATAAATGGTTTTCACAAGTACCAGTTGCAGCGGTATTGGATGCTTGGTTAGGCAAGTATTTGTAAAAGCTGCCATCCATGCCATATTGTCCATTATCCATCATAACGTAGTAGTCGGCTCTCGGAAACACGCACTTATAACAAAGCATTTCTCATAAACCCACAAACATCTCACCGATCAAGTTCCCTAGCCGCGGTCTCTATCGTCCGCTGCACATCGGGGGTGACGTTCCACTTCATGGCCTGCGGGGCCGGCAGCAAGGCTGGTGGGGGAGCCGGTCGGTCCGCCACCTCAGCCCTGGCCAGTGCCCTCTCTGCCAGGCGGACCACTGCGACACCTTCGGCTGCGCTGTGCTCGTAGCACATGCCTATTGTGCCGTCAGATGAGATGATTAGCTGTAAAGGGAAAATGAATTTTGTGGTTCTGCCATAAAGAACATAGGGAGAAAAAGAGGGGAGCAACCCAGGCCCACGTGCTACATTCACTGCTCAAAATATTTCTACGCTTCACTTCTGAGGATATCCAAAGCAGCCCCAGTGCAGATAAAATGGCCAGCTACTGAATTCAACTCAAACAAAAGGGACTAAAAACCGTTTATTCGAAATCAATAAAACGCCCAGCAGTTGTAGTTCAACTGACATCGTACATCGCGCAAACTGAGTTTGAAATCCTGATCTTTTTTATCCTGATAATCCTCGACCTGGTGTATTGGGCAAAAAAATTGTTTATTTTATTATATTAAACGTAGAACATAGTTTGTACTACTAAAGTAACGCAAATATTTTGCCAAATACTTCGAGTAAAGTCGCACCATAAGAAGCTAACCTGGACAGTCTTGTCAAACCAGCGGTTGGCGGAGTGGTGTCTGGTCCCAGCGCCGTGCATGGCGCGCAGCATGGCGTTGGTGTCGGCGTCCGTGTCGGCGCGGTCGCCGCCGCCCTCGTCCAGGCACAGGATGCACAGCGCGCGGGAGATCAGCTCCATGTTCATGCGGTTCATCTCGTCTTGGGGGTAAGTAATTCACGTTTGAAAAATGTATTATTATATTTTGTATGTCTTAAACCTTCGAACACACGAGATTTGAGACACAATAGGAAGACAATAGCAGACAGCCGGCTGTCGTTTGGTCGTTGAAAGGTTAATGGCAGGACATAGCAGATTTTCTTGTAACTAACACAGCATCACTAAAACATATGCATGATAAATCACTTGAATTTGAATTTTATACTAGCGACCCGACCTAGCTAGGCACGTGTGCTTTAAATCATTAAAATATTGATGAAAACGTATTCATGAAAATGCGTTCACTACTTTTTGATCTCGATCAGACAGACGTGGCGAGGGACTTTATGTTATAATATACTAGCGACCTGCCCCTGCTTCGCACGGGTGTTACAAATCTTTGAAAATCCCGCTCTTTGTTTTGCTATAATAAGCATGGATTATACTTGAAAACTTTCCTCTGGAATCACTCTATCTATTAAAAAACCGCATCAAAATCCGAGGCGTTTTAAACATTAAGGCATACATAGGGATATAGGGACAAAGAAAGTGACTTTGTGTTAGGATAGTATCCTATTTTGGAATTAGGCAGTTGACGACTTACTTTACTCTGAAGCCTTACCCAGTATCGTTAAACAGTTATGGTGCATGATGTTATGTACTACATTATTTACATTTACCTATTATAGTCATAAGTTTAAGAACAAGCTTGGCATTTTGTCCTAGGTCTAAAATAATCCAGATTTCTTAATCTTTTTTTTTTTTTTTGGTGAGTGGGAAATCATCTAATGACTGCTCCCGTCCTGGGTGCGGCGGGAGGGCGTGTCAGACTCTTACTGACTAAAACCCACTCATGTTCCTTCGATTGCCCTTTACGTTCCAGGGTCACGGTGACTACTATACACATTCCGCAACCCCGGCAGGCGTTGGCCCTGCTAGGCCCCTTCCTGTGCTGACTCCTTCTCTTTGAGGCGCGCGTGGAACACTAACGCGCCGTCGACGCGGTCCTGGTCCTAGCCGGGCGGCGAGCTACCCATCGCTCGCCATCCGCAGAACCGCGCCTACGGTGGCCGGTAGTCGTCTTGCGACTCTCGACGTCTTCGCCTGGGTCTTTGTCCGGGGCGAGAGGCTCGTCGTTGCCTCTCGCGCGCCGCCGCTTCCTTCACTAGCATAACTGTTTCGCAGAAGGAGGCGACGGCATCCCATTCCGTCTCGCCCCGCAGCATGGCCTGAACCAGCGCTGGGCGCGAGAGGTCACCGCCGCCGAGATTTCTTAATCTTACCCTTTATAAGCTGTTCCCTGGCCCTGGCCCACTGGTCGCGGTTCATAGACGTAAGCAGCCCGACCCTGGGTGCTGGTGGCGCTCCGGCAGCGTCCACCATGGCATGCAGCAGCTGAGCCTGCATCTCGCCAGGAGTCAGCCTCCCGCGGTCCGCTGCCTTCACTGGGATGGGATAGAACTGGGGGAACATCCGAACATAGATTAATGTTTTTGGAATTACAGTTGTAGTCATTATTGTTCGATTGATTATTAGTCGCGAGAATTTGAGTTCTCAATTCTATCGGCCCATCTTTGCGAGTTGACCGACCGCAAATTTTTAGGTATTGAAAAAATCCGTTTACAATTGACGGAGATATCGCAAACATACAAAAAAAAAAAACATACAGACGAATAGAGAACCTCCTCTTTTTTGAAGTCGGTTAAAAAGGTCACCTACTAACATTTTTTTTATATAAATAAATATCTTAGGACTCACACACGGTCATCAGATCCCAAGCTAAGCAGAGCTTGTGTTATGGTAACCAGACAACTGATATACATACTTACTTATATACTTTATAAATACATACATATTATATATAAACTTACATATTACATGTTTCATTATGGTATCGTTTATGTTAGCAATAATTAAAAATGACATCTACAGATGAATGCAGCTTTTTGCAGGTTTAACCGTTGAATTTATTTATTATCGGTTGTATAACGTTTTCGCTTAGTCTTTGAAAACAGTTTATCTCGAAAGAAACAATGGTGGCGTACAATACTGTGTGTAGTAGGTTTTGAATGGCATTGAACAATTGTTTCAAGTTTCATATCTTCGTCATTGTAGCTACAAAATTTTTCGTGATGATTAAAAAGCGTGATGATTATAGCCACAGATGTTATTTGTTTTGCAAAATGTCACATTGTATCTTAACATTTTGGGTAATTTACATAACTTTTAATTAAATAATTTAAAAAGTGCGGAGATTTTTTAAATATTAACTGCATAATTTAATTTCTACAACACCTTTGCTATAATCGCACCTAATATCTTACTATAACAGCGACAAACACCCTTGTATAAAACTAACCCCTCAAGACCACAAGAATGCATCAAAAAAACAAAGCCAACACAAAATTATATAAGTTATTCATGCTTGGGGACAGTTACCGAACTTTGTGGCGCTTCTAAGTGATAAAGTGCACCGCAGCGCTAAGCGCTAACAAAGTTACATCCTCGTCTAAAATATAGTTACACTTGTTATACCAAATTTACACAAGACTTTGAGTAATTTAATTTTGTAAAAAAAATCTTAACAGTTGAGAATTGTTGCTGAACTGAATGATGTAGCGAGTTTCATTGTTGTGAGGTTACGTAAGTTGCGTTTGTTTCGACGTTTTCTGAATGGCGTTGCTAGTAAAATAATAAAGGTAGGAAAGCATTTTTTTTTATCGCGGTTCCCTAGGTTTAGGCTCTTTGGAAGGTGTAACTGGTTGCTTCTAGGCCTTAAATTAAATGCGACACCTAACTCTGATTTATCAAGCGCACTTAAGGACAATCCGTGGTTGGAAGCAAACATTTAGAGAGAAATGGAAACAAAAGATATTGAACTACGAGTTTGTAGGCCCCGTCTATGCCCTCGGGCTAGTCTGGGACCAAGAGCAAGCCCATATGTAATAAAAAAATAGTAATGTTAAAACGGATGGGGACTTTCGTCAATAGAGCAATGAAAGAAACAAGAAGAACCCTCAATCAAAACGACAGTTTTACCAAAGATACAACCTAATAGAGTCTTCTACTGACAGAGAGCAAAAATCTATCAAGTCAAGATTTTCGAAGTATTCCTCAAACACTTACATAGTTCCTACAAGCGACCACCACCAGTTCCTCCGACTCCTCAGCCCCCTGCCTGACGGGCGGCAGCTCCAGCCGGTCCTTGCCCACCTCTGGGATGCGGCACACGCCCAGCAGCCGGTAAAACTGCTCCATGCATAGAGGCTGGCCCTTCTCTCGGCTGGTGGCTCGCTCGAGAGGAAGTTCACCTCTGAAACATGACAATATTATTTAACCGGAGATTGTCAATTGCTAATGCTTTGAGTTATTTAATTTACTGTAAATTATTACATTGGTCAATAATACGTGAAAGATGAAGTTATTACAGGACCTGTGTGCATCTCACCATTTTAGCAGTTATGTCACTCTTGTATTTAGTTTTTCAACAGACGCGTGAGCTTTTATACAATATTTCATTGTGTGGTCAGGCCTTTTACACTATTCAGTAATAAACCTGTCGGTTGGTACAAATTGTTTTATCTTTATTAACATCTTCGTTAAGTCTATTGTTTATATTTTTTTTAATTATTTTTTATGGGCATTTTGGACCTTAAAAGCCACCTTACCTGTCTAGCATCTCCTTATAGTCCAGCAGGTCGTCGATGAACAGCGCTCCTAAGTCTGCCACCTCCTCCATCTTAGCGAAGTGGCGGCGAGGGAACACCATGCCTGGGTTGGAGTTGATGGGCAGCGGCAGACGCACCTTCAGATACATGTCGTCTAGCCACCAGTCCGTCACCTAGGACAATACGCCTTGTTGAAAGGATTTTGTCATTTATTCTAAGGATGTTGGTGCTGTAATTTCCCCCATATTATTAAAATCGCTTCGATTTTAGGATGGATTTTGGAAGAAGCCAAATAACGCTAAGTATGATTTAATTTCTTACTATGTTTACTGTGTAGGACCCAAACATTTTGGACATACATATTTTGTACGGCAGTTAATAAATATTGATGTGGTTGTTTAGTTACAATTAAACGTTTTGATTAGATACTAAAGCTTTCAGACTTTGGAAGTAGGCTTTGTAGTTTGAGGTGGTAGTAATAAAGGAAAAGGTAGAGGTAAACTAACTAACACCATTATCTTTAAGAGTGCAAAAACAGGGTCCTGTTTAATAAAGTCGACAATCCGACAAGTCCGATATGACAATAGTTTTTACATAAGTTCATGAATCGTGATATAATTAAGTATTGTTATTCCATATAGACTATGAGCAGTCAAATATTACCATCAGTCACATAATTTTTGTGTTTATTGACTTTTCAAAAAGAGGATAATAAAGTTCTCGAAGATAAACGTAAAAGAAATCGGCATCATTCAGTAAAATATTTTTATTGACTACTTATCACTATTACAAAAACAATATAATAGAACAACATCTACACAGTATGTATTAAAGTTTATATAAAACTATCTGTACATAATATAGAACATTTAATATTGCTCATAGCTTATAGTGGGACTCAGAAAAAATATAGTTCTTCCTCGGCGAGGAGTTCTACTAGTTTCTGTGGTTGTCTGGTTGGTATTCTTACGTCTGTATGATGGAGAAGGACTATAGTTGTCCTTCGTGTCGTAAAAATCATCGTTATTACTCTCGTATTTTGATTGATTATCTTCGTGAGAACTGTAATTACTTACGCGGGGACTAAAGTCACCTCTAAAGTAATTTGACTCTTTTGAGACAGGTGACTCGACATTGAACACCGGTCTTCTCGTCATCTTCATATTATTGTAGTTATCAGAGCTGTAGTTATTTACGCGGGGACTAAATTCACCTCTTAACAAATTAGACTCTTTTGAGACACGTGACTCGTCATTGACCGGTCTTCTTGTCATCATCATATTATTGTAGTAATCCGAGAATATGAATTTTGGCATTGGATCTGCTCTGTCTTTCAAATACTTTGGCCTTAAAGTACCCAGTAATGGCATATCAAATGAATAATCAGGTTTCGCTTTCTTTGTTTTTGATAACATCGCTTGGATTTTAAGTCCTGGGTACATAATATTTGGTCGCTTTTTCATCTCTGCTAAACGATATGCCTTCAGGTTTTTTTGGAAGATCTCACTTTTTATTTCTGAAATGGTTTTGGGTTTCACCGGATGTTTGAAAGTTCTTGCTACGTGATGATTGTTTTCATATACCGGCCCTAACATAGTTTTCGGAATCGATTGTGATGTCATTGAGAACAGGTATGATCTTGTATTTGTTTGTTTAACGCTCCGTGGTGTCACAAACCGGTGTTGTGAGAGAAAGTCTTGTGTATTCATTGTCATCACCGGTCTCTTTCTGGTGCCTATTTTAATTTGCTTTGTTTCTGGTTTTTTAGCTTCCGACTTTATTCTTACAGCATATGGATTTCTTGTCCCAAAAGCGTTTAGAAGTGATTCTTCCCGTGGACCCTTTCTCTTGATCTTCTTCCTAATGATATTTGTATGAGCATTTGTTTTTATTGGTAGAACTTTTTGTGTATTTCTTCGTTTCTCTGTCATTGAAAGCGGTTTTACATTACTTTCGAAAGTGAAAAACGGTTTGCTTTTGATTGCTTTCAATGTCCTTATTTTTTTCCTAGTTTTCAGAGTTGTTTGTGATGTTTCAATTCTTTCCGCTATCGGCACTGAAGTTATGGTGGTTTTTATGGTCGGCTGAATTGTTTGGATAAATGCTGTTACTGGGAAATTAGATTTCTCAATCATTTCTGTTGTTAGTGGTAAACCTAATGTAAACATCGGAAGCGAATAACTAATAGCGGCATCCATTGTGCGTGAGTTTTTATCATTTCCGATTATAGAAGATTTCGTTAAATGTTTCTCATTATTATCAATCACTAAGGGTGCTTCCCTGTTATTATCAGGTGTTATTAAAGGTAAGTTTCTGTTTTCAACCAAATTAAAATTATTTATCATTGGTAATAAATGCCATTTATTTTTAATAATTGAAGAGTTGTTATCTTCTGGTGAATTTCTAGTTCTGTTTGTTTTCTCTAGAATTAAATTTCTGTTAATTTCCATTGGCATCGAATTTATATTAATTTCCTTCGGAACTGAATTGCTACTCGTTTCCATCGGAGCTGAATAATAAGTAATTCCAGTCGTGCTTGGGTATCTATTAACTTTTGTCGGAAGTTGGTTTTCATGCATTTCAGTCATTAAAGGTGAAATTCCTTTAGATGTAATTTGAGGTGTAACAATTTTAGTTTCAACAGGATTTAAAATTGTACTAATGACTCTAATAGGTTGGTTTAAATTAGTTTTAAGTACTGGGGCTAAACCTTTGATACCGTGATGTTTCTTTTCCGTATAAATCATTTGGTCTATCTCTGAGTTCAGAATGCGATTTAAGTCTAACCTTGGATTATTCCTGAGTGTTTTTATTGTATGACTAGAATTATTAATTTGGGGATACGCTACATCGATAACTTGTCTATGGACATTCAGTAGTTCAAAATCTTCATTAGTTAATGGACGATATGTATTGTACTTTATGCGTTTAGTTACTGCGGTCGTCGTGGTAGGTGAGTTATCTAGACTGTGTATTGGTGAGCTAAATATTTGTATACCTAGTTTACTCTTATGTATTCCGCTCTGAGTATTTGGTTTCACTCCATTTTCGAAATTGTTGTTGTAACTATTGCCCACAGTTACGTGTGTCTCGTCTTTTGCTGAATTATGTGACTCTAGCAACAGTTTTTGAACTTTAGGTTTCAAATTAATTGGTGTTTTGTTTGCAGAGTTCAATTTAGTAATTTTTAGGTGAGTTGGTGTTGGTGTACTAATAAGTGAGTGATTTTCATTTAAAACAGAATTGTTTTTAAAATTCATAATTTTGGTACCAGTCTCACCTTTTGATTTGACACCATAATTAAGCAGGTGCGTATTATTTGCCTTATTAATATTTGTTTCCAATAAGGTATGTTCTATAACCTCTCTATAACTTGTATTATCACTATGTACATCTGACGTGAGCTGTTTCAATGTATTGTTCATTGTATTTTTTGTATACTTTGTAACGATGGAGCCTTTATTAATAAGCATATCTTTATTTCCAATATTTCGGTTTAGGACTTTTTTAAGCGGATCTAAAAGGACAAGTTTAGTAATTTTAGCGATTTTGGATATAAACTTTAGGTCAGTACTGTTTTGCGAAATAATTTTCTTGATCTTAGTAGCATCAGCATTTTTTAATAGTGCTGAAGGCAATAATAACGTAGAGTTATCATCAGATGATTTTGATGTCAGTTTTAAGCTTTTAGTCAAAATTTCGGATTCATGATTTTTGACAGTTGAGTTTGGTACCAAGTGTTGATTGTCTAACAAAATACCTTGTACTTTCGTGTTCATTTCTTTGTTAGTCTCTGCACTTAAGATATAAAATGAACTGCGTGGGTTTTCGCCTTTTTCATGTACTGTATTGTTCGAATTATCGTTATTTGGACTTTGTGTAGTAATATTTAAATTTTGATTTGTAGCTGACGATGTTTTGATTGCATCGTCAATCTTTTTGAGAAATTGTGTAATTTCTTTACTTACATTTGAGGAAATATTTGAAAGCTTGGCAATAGAATGTTTTGCTAAATTATCAAAATGATTATTAATTTTGATTGTTATTTCATTAGAAATATTTTTACGTTCATACTCCTTTTCATTGCCTAAATGTTTATCAATATTTGGTACACGCTTAAAGATGTAAGTAGTATCAACAATATTTTCAGGTGGCACAGTTGTGGTGATGTTTACAATCTGAAGTTCAGGTAGCAATGCTCCTAAGTCCTTTAACATTTGCTTAGTTTCTATGAATTCTTCATTATTGGGAGTACTATAATCATTTTGATTACTACCCCCAAATATTTGTTTCACAGGAGCGCTCGTGGGATGAATCTGATCTGGTATCCTTGTCATACTCTGAAGCAGCGTAATACTTGAAACATCAAATATTTGTGGTGTTGATAATGATATATTCTTATTTTTTTCTATCCTAAGATTTTTATTTTGTAAATCATTATTTTTTGATCCTTGAATTTTACCTGGGGTAGTAAAGTTAATCAAATCATGTATTTTAATCGCGTGTGTGATTGGTAATATATTGCTATACGATTCGTATATTTGACTCGACACATTTGTTTTTGGTATTGTGCTAGACTTTAATGGAAAAGATATTGAATTATCTTTGTTGTTGTTTGTGATAACCGTTTTGTCCATATTGCCGTCACCAGTCTTAATAGTAAACATATTGTAACTACTACTTTGCTTATTCTTCATTTTTGCTGTTGAATTATTATTAACATCACTTATTTCTTCGATATCCCTTACATTACTTGCTACCTTATTTGTTATTGTTTCTAGGGAAGCCTGATCAACAATTAAATTATTCACCGAATCAAACATACTTTGCGTTATTTTTGTATTCAGTACATCACTGGAATAAGGAGTAACAGCGGTATATGTTTTTAAAATAATAGGATTATCTTCTGTTCTACTAACTACTAATGACGTAGTATCTTTATTTCGAGTTACTGTTTCCGTGGATGTGTAATCAAAAGTAATTCTTGAATTGTGTTCAGACTTTAGTTTTATTTGATTTGAAAATAAACTATCATTAGTGTTTCTAGTAGAAGACCGTCTAGCACCAACGTTTGCACTATTTTCTCTGCGACTACTTAGATATTTAAAGAATTTATTTTTTATTTTTCGGATTTGAGGTTTAGTTAGGTTTTTGTTGGTCTTTATCGTTTTAAAAATATTGATAAGTTTTTTTAATAGCTTTTTCTTATCCATTTTTTTCTCTTTCTCATCTATTAATCCTAGTTTTGAGTTATTTTTACCGCCGAATAAAGCCGAGCTAATATCTAAGTATTCTGTATTTCCATACGTATGTAAGGTATTATTAATTTCAGACATGTTTATTTCTGAATTGTTGTAAAGACCAATATTTAGAATGTCTATATACCTTGTGTTTTCATTTTTCGTAAAATTAAGGCTTTCTCTTAATTTTTTAATATTTTCTTTGTCAACTGATGTTATATTGATTGCAATCTTATTAACTAGAGCACCAGGTATTTTGCTTTTATGTTTTATATTTGTAAAGTTACTGTAAATTGATGTTGTAGTCGGCAGAGAATTGATTATACTAGTTTGATTTAAATATTCTTGATTTTCATACGTATTAAAAGTTTTATTAATTTCTGATTTGTTTATTCCTAAATTGTTGTAAAAGTTAATATTTATAAAGTCTGTAGTACTCGTGTTTTTATTTTTCGTAAACTTTAAACTTTCTCTTAATTTTTCAATATTTTTTTTGTCGACTGACGTTACATTAGTTGCACTCTTAATGACTGCAGAATCAGGTGTTTTGCTTTTATTTTTTATATTTGTGAAGTTACTGTAACTTATTGGTGTAGACGGCAGGGAATTGGTTATGTTTGTTTGGTTTAATTGCATTTCCATATTAATTGTTGTTCTTCCTATAGGAAAGACTTGTTGTGGCAATCCTGTTATTATAGCTGATTGATTTAATAGCTGAGTCACATTATTATCGAGATTAGATCTTCGTTTCCAGTCAATGTTTTTCAATTTGAAGTCTTTATTTCTTTTATTTAATGCTTTTTTCGTTTCTGTAATTTTTGTTACTTTTGACTTCATTAATGTTTCTCCAATCTCATCACGATCAGACTCATTTAAGTTGAATTTTGTTATTTTATCGGATAATCTTGTTCCTCGTGATCGTGATTTACTTTTATTGTACACTGTTTCTTTTTCATCAATTACTGAAAATTTAATTCCATCTTTATTTGCTTCTACTCCTACACGAATGTTTAGTTCAAATGCGATAGGGTTGTCGGATTTAATTATCCGTTTCGCACCTTTTGGACGTTTGCTTTTGTTGTAGTTTTTATTTCCCTTCGAAATCTTTCCCGGTGTACTTTTTAAAAGAGTGGTGCTTTCAGTCGCATATAAAGTGTTTAGGTTATTCAAAAAAGTAGTTTCTGTTTCATAAGGTTTATATGAAATTGATTGGGTGCTTGTACTTGCACTTTCATCAAATATTGATTTGGTGGTATTGTAAGCTGGCGTGATCTTAATTTTATCAGGGAACTCGCTTTTCACTTTTAATAATCCCGCTTTTATTTCAGCTGATTTATAATTTTCAGTGAAGGGTTTGCTTATTAAGTCTCTTTGATCTAATTTTAGAGATAAATTAAGCTTAGCTTTATCGTTTATTTTCGTTACTTCTCTTACTTTTGATGAACCAGTAAATGTCGCGTTAGGTTCTTCATCTAAAGAAATTTTTAGAAGCGATTCTTTAAAATCCTTAGTTTCTATATTGAGGCGTTCTTGTTTTGCCTTTGTATCCATGTGTGATATTGTTGATTGATTGTTAACAGTTGTGTGTTGCATAACATCTGTTAAATCTGAAGTGGCAGACGTAGAAATTATTGAAGCTGGAACTACAAAATTTGGAGTAAATGAAGTCGATTCCTTTTTCCCTTCAACTATGTTATGTTTTAAGTTTATAAATTCAGGTCGTGATAATAAAGTGATATTGTCTTCATCATTATCATGATAACTTTGTGTTTGAGAAGAAAAATCGTTCATCGTAAGTATTTTGAGTGTTTTCATATTGTCAACTGTTGTAGTCAGTATTGATTCAGTTTTATAATCAGTCACTTGTGTGTCTTTAATCTCTTCGTGTGAATCATGTTCAACATAGATTCGATTTTCTGTATCAGTTTTGTCTTCAGTTAAACGAGTACCACTATTTGTATAATTACTGATTTTATCATTACGCGACGCAATTATTGTTGTAGTTTCTGATGTATATTGTGTTGAGGATGATATTAATTTCTTTGTCACAATATTTTTTTCCGTTGTTCCGTTTTTGAGATTACTGTTCTTAGTTTTCTGAATGTTGGACACAGTATCATTTTTCAGATGTTTATTTGTTAATGAGGTAGTAGTTACAGATTCAAATGAAGGCTCTATGAAAGTGGTTGAAGTTGGTAATATCGGGTCATCACTTGTAATATTTATATGTTTTGCTGTGCTCAACGCGGTTACTTCTTCATCTATTGATTTATATACTTCTGTTGTAAAATAGTTTGGCGAATTAAAGGAATCAAACATGATGCTGATAGTAGCTGGTTTTATTGTACCACTTTCTTTTGAAGTATTTGTGTTGTATTCAGATGTGAACTCTGCTTCACTAGGAGTTACTGTGGAAGTTAAAATATTCATTGATGAAGTTATATTTTGGTTCGAAAGTTCATTTGAAATATTATACACTTCTTTAGTAACAGATTTCATGCTTGTATCGACATTTAAAACTTCTTCTTTAAAATTGTTGTTCAATGCGAAAGTGTTTTTCGGCAATGTATAACTAAGAAGCGATAAGTCTTTGTCTGTTGGTTGGTTTACATCGGTTAAAGGTACGTCAACTATCCTCTTGTTTTCTGAATGTGTTGATATTTTAATATTATTGAGTGCTACGGTCACTTCAGTTACCGAATTGTTACATGTGGATACTGTTTCACTAGTCAGGTTTATAGACTTTTGCACCTCATTAGTTGGGTTATTATATGCAATCGTTGTTACTTCGTTAAAAACATATGCGAGGTCAAAGTTATTATTTTCAGAAACATTAATAATGTTACTTTTATTAGTATTTATCATGAGACCCTCAGTTTGTAATGGTGTTTTTGTAGATTGTGTTATCCCTGAAGTTTTGAGTAATTTATTTGTCGACCAGTATTTTTTATTAATATAATTTCCTTCAGTTGTAAGCTGCTCTGTTTTGGTGTCAGTTGTAAATTGGTTATCGTAAATTTCGGAAGTTCTTACGGTTACAATATTTTCTATTTTCTCGTCCGTCGTATTAAATTCTGGAACACTACCTGTTGCTGAATATTTTTTCAAAGTTGGTGTTACTACCACACCCTCTTCTGTATTTGTATACGGCTTAGAGCTAATTGCTGTCAGAAATAATTTTGTTGATTGATTATCTTTATTATGTTTATCGTTATTTAACGTTTCTGGAGAATGCGTTACACTTTCGGACTTTATTGTGTATACAGCACTCACATCAGGTTTAGTTAAAATTTTACTTGGATATGTGGGGTCTATATTTTCAAACGCATTTTCGTTAAATTCTTTCTTCATTGTTTGCCCCATTTCAGACGAAGCTGTATCTGAATTATGTATTATTATATCTTGACCAGACGTATTATTAAAATAAATGGTGTCTTGTGTAATAGCTGAAGTTTCTTCGGTATTCACAAATAAACCAGTTGGTATATAACTATCTTTAACAGTAGTGGTATGATTACCTGTAAGTTCAGCCTCACCAATAGAACCGTTAAATATGTCAGAAGTATTTGTATCAGCTTTAACATAATCTTTAATGAATGGACTAAATGATGTTGTTGTTGTATATTTTGTTCGTATATCGTCCACATTAATCTCCTCAACTGCACTATTTGAAATAAAGCCCACTGGTTCTGCTTGAACCGCTTTATTGGTAGTATTTATACTTGTTATATCGTCATGGATTGATTGGTTCTGCAATTTTGTAAAATCAGACATAGAAAATGTTGTGGATGACACGTGTGTTGAGTTTATTTTTATATTCTGATATTTGGTTGTCATTGTGGTTTGTGAAATATTTCTCGTGTTAGGAAATTTTGAAGTAGTAGTTTCTATATTTGTTGGTTTTGTTGCGGCATTTCCATGTGTCTCATCCAAAATAAAGGTATGTCCAATTTCATTCACATTTTCTGTCTTTTTATTAAATGTAGTGGTCATCTCATCTAGCAGTCCGTAGCCGGTATTACCCTTTTCTAATACAGATAGCTCGGTAGTTTTATTGTAAGGTTCATTACTGGCATAACCTTCTGTTTCAAATGTGGAATTCATTGTCATATCAGAAGCATTTTGTTGTTTGTTTAATATCTGATTTCCGCCATAAGAAGTACTGTCATCAATTAGAATCAGGGTAGACAACGTTGTGTTTTGGCCCGTTTTATTATATTTAGATTCTATCTGAGCGTTTTTCAAATTTAGTTCAGATAAAGTATAGTGTGACGTACTGAGATCAGTAGTAAAATATTCTTCGGGTGTTTGATTAGCTTTTGTCTCTGATTCTATTAATGGAATCGTATTTGTTTCAATATCTGCTTGTTTTGTATTTATTCTTGTCTCTGAAATACTTTTTGTGTCAGGTAATTCCGAAGTGAAGATTTTAGTTTCTGTTGGTTTTATTGTGTTCTCTTGCTGTAACTCATCTAATATTAATGATTTTTTGATCCCTTTTGATTTTTCTCCCAATTTGACAAATGTGGTGGTTGTCATTTCATCTGATAGTACAAAACCAGTATTACCTTCTTCTGATGGCTTGACAGGTATATTTTCAGATTCAACATCTAAACGGAACGGAAATTGTTTTGGTACATAATATGTAGAATTTATTGGAATTGTCATATCAAAAGTACTTTGTTCTTTGTTTAATATCTGATCATCGTCATAAACAGTACTGTCAACAATTGGAATCAGGGTGAACATAGTGGTCTCTCTCTCCATTTGTGTGGCCTTGTTATCACCTTCTGACACAGTATAACGTGACGTATTGTGATCAGTAGTAAAGTATTTTTCTTTATTCGAAATCGACGAAATTGTGTTTGTTTCCACATTCGAATATTGTGGATGAATCGTGGACTTTGAAACATTTTTTGTGTAAGGAATTTCCAAAGTGAAGATTTTTGTTTCTGTTGGCTTTGTGGTATCATTTTTGTCTAATTGATCCATAATCAATGTTTGCCCGATTTCATTTATATTTTCTGTCAAGACGTCAAACTTAGTGGTCGGTATTTCATGTGACAGCCCATATTCAACGTCACCGTTTTCTGATGCAGTGGGATTGAACGTTTTATTGTTGGGTTTATTAATACTGTAACCTTCTGCCACATACGTGGAATTTATTGGAATTTGCATATCAGAAATATTTTGTATTTGGCTCAATTCATGATCCCCACCATAAAGAGTACTGGTTACAATTGGAATCAGAGAGGTCATTTGGTCAGTTGTATAATATATTGATTCTTCCTTTCCTTTTTTTAAACCTACGGATTTAATATAGCTTGGTGTACTGTCATCAGAAGTAAATAATTCTTTAGTGACAGTTTTAGTTTCTAAATCTGCCAATAAAGTTCCGTTTGTTTTAAAGCTCATACTAGGACTTAAAGTGTGATCGAGTTTGTTATCAGCATTTTGCACTGTAAATGCTATCAATGTACTTGTACTCTGGCTAGTTTCTGTATTATTTTGCTCAATTGGATATTTATTGGAATATTCTTTAACATTTTGAGTTATCCATAAATCTGATTTGGTTGATGGTGTAGTTTTGTTAGTAACTAACAGTGAGGATGTAAGTTCCGTCAGTTCATCAGTATCATGACGTGTAGGTCTAGTTGTAATTGGGTTTTGATGAACATCAACATCATATAGTTTAGTGTTATTGTCATTACCAATATCAGTTTTTAAAGTTGTTGTTCCTTCCAACTCTAATTTAGCATCGTGTTCATCACGAAAGGCTGGCGAAGGGACGCCTACTGATTTAATATTTTCATTATTGTTCGGCAAATATTGTGAACTTATTGATTTATTAAGAAATTGGTATTCCTGGCTTTTGACACTTAATAAAGTAGGTGTGTTTATTGGGCTAAAGGTAATTGGAATGTCTTGTTGTCTATCCTTTTCTAACGTTTTATTCGTCCACGTCTTGTCGTAGTATATCTTATCTAAATCATTTTGACCAATTTGAAAATCGCTTTCTGTAGTTTGTTTTGATACAAAATCGTTTAGTAAAACAATAGCCTGAGTAACTTCATGAAGCTTATTTGAGTCGTTAGCATTTGTTACTAATCTATGTTCATTTTCTTTCTGATGATCAGCGTTAGTGCCATTTTTTTGTATGGAATGTTCTGCTATATTTTGTTCCATCTTTTCATCTTGAACTGTTATGACAGATATATTAGGGTACGTAGTATCATTCAATTTATCTTCATATTGTTTTACTAAATTTTTTATCTTAGTGATAGTCTTTATATAACTAAAATCAGGAAACTTTGGTGGTTGGGTAATTTGTGTTACCAAACTATTAATTAAATCCTTGTTACATTGCGGAATAACACTACCATTTTTACAACAAATGTTAAGAAAATCGGTATGATTTTGTTTTAAATTCAGTTCCATATATATCTTTATCGTATGTTCTTTCCGAATTAGTTTATATACTTTTACGACATTCTTTCTATCACATTCTGTTAAAAATTCATGAAGCGATTTTATATTACAATCTGCAATTATTTTTGATTTCGTAGATTCATTATCCCCTTTACGTCTTTGATCTTGTTTGGTACTTATTATATCTACATTTATTGTTGATTTACTATAAAGTGTGTTATTTATTTCTTTTTCATCAATATATTTTTGTGAAGTGTATATTTCTTGCTCTTCAGGATGTAAAGTCAATATGACTATAAGGCTATGTAGTAATACATTTTCTGTATGTTGCGAACCTTTACCAAATAGGTCGTACTGTCTTAATTTATATTTATGGAGATGTCTTGTTTGTATAAGTGTTTTAAATAGTAGGTCTTCCAGTCTTGGTAATTTTGGATGTAACCCATCAGTATCAGATTCTTTAATATTTGCTTCATTTTTCTCACCTTTTCCACAATTCGTATGATTTAAAATATCAATTTCATCATCAACAATAAATTTATGCGTACGATTTTTCAATTCTTGTCTTAAATTAAAGCATGTATTATTGTATATATTTTTATAAAGTTCGAATACTTTACCATCGATGTAGTTAGACTTGTTGGAGTTTAAAGAATGGTTACCGATGTAGAATATATCTTCCTTTGTTTCCAACGTTTCTCGCATGCAAACACAGAGACTTTGCAACAGTTTCAGCGTTACTTGAAGTAATTGTTCATCACTAGTCGCGGCGTCCACCAGTTGTAAAATCTTCTTCAACAGCGGGCTATCACTAGTCGCTAATGAGTTTTTGAGCTGTGTCAATCCTTGAATTCTTAAAACTTGCGTTATGAGGCACAGAAGTAGCACGGTTTTAATTTTCATTTTAAGTAGGTAGTTGTATAGGCGTCATGTTGGAAGGCTAGAGCGCGGCCGAGTAGGTCGAACAATAACGTTGACATAACTATGTTTTGGCTTCCAGAGAAAAACTTAAACTACGATAAGCGTTCTGGCGTGTGTTGGATTTTATTTGCTTAAATTTTAACCCACTTATGCTCCATAAACCCGAGGTTGTATTCATTATCAAGGGGGTGAATATTTTTCAAAGTTGCAAATGATTTTAAAGTAAAATTTGTAAAATTAATTATAATGGATATGAACGTTTCTACGTGTAGTCATATTGTATTGCAGTGTGTTAATCATAACACAAGTTAGCTTGGTCCTTTTGTTATTTTGAACACAATGCAATGTTATTAGTAATTGGTAGCCTAGGCAGGCAGCGTTAGACGATTTTTAAACCAGTGCTCAATACGAGCATTGATTTAACATTTTCACATAAGTTTAAAAAAACACTATTTGGTGTGATAAAGGCTTAAAAAGATAAATCGAAATTCAAATGTTTCGTTTGTAGATAGGAAAGATAAAAGCAAAAACCTAAGATTTTGGTTACTTTAATTAACAAAAATGAGTCCAAGAAGTAGCATAAAAATGCTTGTCCACTGTCACTGTCAAAAACAAATATAATCTTGCCAGATCCATCGATGATTCTGGATTAAAATTCAGATTTCAATGAAAGTACAGCGTCAATTTTGCTGCTATCTTACCCAGTTGTCCATCTCCTTCTGGCGGTCCGTGAGCGTCTCCTGCAGGCGCGGGCCCAGCTCCTCCATGAACCCTCTAATCAGCCCCCGGGAGTGCTCCAGCGCCTGCTGGCTCACCACCACGGAGGCGAACTCGAGGTATGACTCCATCGTCGTCTCCAGCTCTGGTACTGGTAGCTTCGGCAGTTGGACATTCTGGAGGGAAAGTTTACATTGATTATTCTTCATTTAATATTTACTATTTCGGCCTGTCTACAGTATTTTCGGCTTGAATGGAAGGCCATGGGAAGGTTTGAGAGTAATTATTTCTCCAGCTTGGTTTAAGCTGATAACATAGCAGTTAATAACTTTTAACTCTCTAACAAGAGTTTTCAACAAAAGTTCTTTTTTATTGATCTAGTTGGATTGAAAAACTGTCATTGAGTGAATGGTCATACCCTCACTGACTAGACCCGATATCTCGCTAACATCTTAACCTGGAGGCCTACCATGAACTCTTATAGCAGGTCAATTTTCGACGATAAATAACCTGCCGTGTTTAGTTTGTACCATGAGCGCGCTAAGCAGCAGGCGAGCCAGCGATCACGTGATCTAAACCGGCGAGTGACCACGTGACAGCAGTGTAGTGGCCCACTACACTGCTGTCACGTGGTCACTCGCCGGTCACTAGTGGGCTGCCCTGTTTATTGTACTCACCATAAAGTATTTTTTGACAAATTCGCATGTGACCGTTGAACTGCCCTGCCGTCATTATTTGCAGGCTTGTGAAAGTAAATATAATTGACCTGTTTCAATGAATTTTAAATACAAAAACGTAAGTAATTATAATAATATGCATATAGAATAATTCGGACGTTATTTTAAAGTATTGTAAAATATAGAAAATTATCCGTAAGCTGTGTCTTTCCTGTTAATTTTAGATGTGTGATAAAGACGAAATTTTTTAGTTTTTTCGAAGAAGATAATCGTAGCACCAGTGTGAAAGAAAGGGATAATATTTAAAGAAGAAATAAAGAATTTCAAGAATCTAAATAAAACCTTTCGAGATGCCAGACAGCGCTTTTGTTAAGCTTTACAGCCCAACTAAAGGGCTCACTTGAACTGTAATGAGGAAAGAGAATTCACGCCACGCCCAAAGAAATCAACAGATTTGTTAGCTGAGACCAAGGTTAGTACTAATATATACTTCTATTCATCAGACTAATCATCTTAATACTATATTTGATACTATGCATGCATGGTTTCAGGTTTTACTTGCGCTCTCGTTTTTCGCGAATGGAACCTATCAAAGACAAATACAGTGAAATTCATTGGATTTATTCATTTATTCATTCATTTATTTATTTAAATTAAGGGTCAGCACGACATTTTTAACAACTCTCACATAAATACACAATAAAAAATCACCTAAATATAGACAATATCCTATGCTTCAAATTAACTTGAACTAAGTTGAGTTGATTTCAATATTTTATTTGACTCTAAATGTGCAACTCTGAGTGTACAACTATGTTTTACTTATTTCAGATTTTTTAACAAGTTTGGTATGCCTGGAGTTTAGAACTCATGTCGCAATAAAACGGCCAGTAGAACATGTAAACCCAAAAAAAACGTTTTAAATGGGTAAACATTAAGTAAAAAATATATTTAGATCTAACAGTTAATAATATATTTTTTCATTGTTGTAGGTGATTCTGGATTTCCATTACAGAAGTCGATGATGACTCCAGTTATTGATGCACCTCCAAATTCAATTGAAGCTCACTATACTGGGTTGCATGTGAGAAAACGAAATAAGCATTTTCATTTGCAATTGAGCCAATGTGTTGAATCCGGAAGAAGTTTTTCAAAGTAACCAAAACATGACCGACGTCACTTCCGAGGCGCATTCTTCCAGAAGAGCCCAGAATCAAGAACAGCAGCGGGGCCTCCTTACTAGGAGACAGCTCATTGCTCATTTGTGGGATGTAACCTAGAATATTAAAATATATTTTAAGTGTTTATATTTTTGTATGTAACGAATAAACTCAAAAACTACTGGACAGATTACAAATATTCCTTTTTCTTTAGAAAGCTACATTATCCCTGAGTAATAAAGGCTACATAATATCACGCTATATCCCACGGAAGCGAAGCAATAACCAAAAACCTAACGTTACGTGGGTGAAACCGCGAGGAACAGTAAGTTTTATTATAAAAATCTGGATCTAATTACCGATTATTTATACTCTTCAATGTTCCTACCACACGAGAAAGAAGATTTTCAATATTTAGGTAATTAAGTTTATGATTTATTTAGTAACAAAACTTACAGCGGGTCAAGTTGTCCAATCTTTGTCAGCACCACCAACAACCGAATTTAGATTTTTCGCCACCTCAGTCTACATTCTTCCAGGTATTTCCCGAGATTGGGCACTTTTATCACAGCCCATAGCAATATCCCAGCAATAAAATAAAATACGAAACTCTTCGGGAATAATCCATTCGTCACAAATAAGACACTCTTACACATAACCACGGCCACAAATATTTAATTTTAATAATAAATCCACTTGAGTTTCAAAATTACCTCGTAAATTAATGTACTACTATTTGTCATTTGTCAAATAAATATTCGTTCGAAAATAATCATGAAGTGTCAAAATGGTAACTTTTCGTTTTAAGTTTCACAAGCTGGTGTAAAGGCCTTCGCTTTTACAAATCAGTGCCAAACTCTTTTTATGCCACAGAAAAATGTTTATTTTTCATCACCTTTTAATTTTAAACTGTTTTTATATAAATATTTGTTACTTTTATAAAAACCGTAAAACCGCTGAAGTATTTTAGAACGTTTGTTTTCTAATAATCTTATATAATATGTGCTACCAATGTACAGGTCAGAGACTCAGGACAAAAGTTTAATTGATGCAGGTCAGCCGGAAATGCTCATGGTACAAACACAAAACCTGTCAGGTTGAACATGTCAGGTTAAACTGCCCTGTACTTGGCAGGTAGTTGAATAGTTCATGGTAGGCCACCTGTAAACCTGACGTTAAGCAGGTGTGTAGTTTATAGGTAGCATATGTCAGCTAAGAACTAATGTTGCGACAGTGGTTAATTACAATAATCATAGACTACTCCCTTAGATTTGTTCAAGGGAGCATAACGTTTGAAGCCTAGACTCTATTATAATCGTTCAACCTTTCTATAATGAACTTACTTCTTTTCAGAGGCTTCATATTCACACTTAGTACTTTAGACTGCCTAGCCTAATGTCTTGTTTAGCCTAATCTATAATTGAACTTTGCCATCTTAAACATCAGCTACAACTATCATGAGACTAGTGCCCCTACCTGGAAGTCTTCGTCGTCTGACCCGTACACCTGCGTGCTGAGCCAGCGCTTGGGCAGCGACAGCAGAGACTCGCCCCATGCTGGAACAATTGATTACTTTTAGCAATAAACAACGCACATTATTGCTGGAGTTTCAATATGATACATATATTACGAAATTTTGCTTAATGACGAACTCGGTTAACGCAGTGACTGAACAATGGTTGTTGGCCTGCGTGTCGTAGTAACGATTCCCAGAACAAATAAGTATTTGTACTACCCCACAGAACTAACAGTTGTTTCTGCTCTTTTGTTGTTTGAGCATACTTGAGCTTTTATTATGTTTGTAAAAGTATCCACGATACAGGAGCAACACCTAATGTTCGTGACGGGGCCCTACAGAGCCAATGCCTGCCGGGGTTGCGGAATGATTCTAATAGTTACCACGGCCCCGGAACATAAAAGGCAACCGATGGAAGTTGTCTATTTCAAAATTTCATTTAATAGACAAGATGTGTTAAAGCCGTTTTGTTTTTTGTCGTAAATAGTAATAACAGCTAAGAAATTATCGGGAGCCCTAGGTTCCGAGATAGCGTGCCTAGACCAACACAAAAAATGATGTCGTTATCAGCCGGATGTATTGACTGCACTGTAGCATGCTTATCGCGATATATCTTCGTAGAAACTGTCTAAGTGAAGATTTTTAATCCTTCGAACACACGTGAATGCGACACAATAAAAAGACATTAGCAGCACGACAGCCGGTTGTCGCTTGATCATCGAAAGGTTAAATATATAAATCGTATGTTAGTAGGTATCACAACCAAGCAAGAAACTAAATAACGGTCAAAACCCTCTTTATTTTTAGTGTATTTCTATATGCGATTGGTTATATCAGTCAGCGTTTTATGATTCCACCTTATAGCAAAATGCACGAGCACTGTGCACAAGCATTGATTAACATGCTTGCTCACGGCGTAGACGATCTTAGACTTGGAAAGTTAATTATATATTCAGGTTTCTTCCCGATGTTTTTCCTTATCGAAAACGGCAGGTACTATGGGCATAGGTTAATTAAAGATTTTAATTTGGTTTCTCATCACCGAATCATTTTCTTCTTAGTTAAAAAAATAATAGAGGTGGGTTATACCTGACAGTTGAAAAAAAAACAATGGACACATGGAAATTAAGTCGTATCTAAAAAATCTTTAGAATGCTCACTTGCCGCCTCAGCCACAGCGCACCTATTCATCAACCTCCGATAAAACCTTCGATAAAATTTAGCATAAACGAAATCGAAATCCAAGGTGCAAAATCAATCAGAAGTTTCGAACTTTTGGAATTGGAAGCGAATGTTCGTAAATCTCTAATTTCGAGATTCGAACTCAAGACAATCACATCATGTCATCCTCCCCCGTCTCGCCTCGTGTCACAGGCTTCAGATCAAAGTCCACAAATTGGTTAACATCTTAACGTTGAACTTAATGGTTTAAGAGCATCTTCTAACATCATGTTATCCCCTTAACCAATATTAATGCGATTGTTGACATCTGACCTGGGAGACGGGGGAGCAAATTGAATTAAAGGGCTCAGTCTAACAAGAAGTTATGAATAATGTTCTGAATTTCTTGCAGGGTTTATTAAAATAAGTTGTTCTTTGTGCATTTTCTTCTGTTTTTACTTTGCCTTTAAGTAGTTTTTGTAAAACCCCCAGGTTAGAAAAGTATAGCTCCGAGCAATGGGAATCCGGGGACGTAAAATTTACCTATATATACCTATTCTTGTCTTAGATTTTAATTCTTCGTAGTTTTAACTACGCAATTTGTTTGTCTACAAATTTAAATGTCCGTTGTTTCCCCCCGAATTGATCAACCATATCTTCCTTTATGTAAATTTATGTACTGAATTGACTTTGAATGTGACTGCCAATTATTATAGTGAATGCAGGCAAAGTCACGGATTGAAACTAGTCTAAGTCCTTACACATCTTCTAAACTTGTATTATATTACACGTTAGAAACAGTGATTTTTCGGACCACAAACCAAAGTCACAATTTCGTTACTTTAGCAAACTAAGGTAAAGTTTGATAGACAGAATTAAAAGTTAACAGCTAAGTATATGAAGTGCCTTTTTACACTGCATGTGTGTAGTAGTATCATAGTAATCTCCTGTACCTTATACACATAAATAAACACGGTAGCAATGCGCTCGTAAGTGTCCATTCTCCCCCTGCCTCCCCTCTCTAGGGGGGAGGTTGGCCATATAAGAAGTTAGTGGCAATATACTCTGAGGGACGCAGATGTAAGACGTAGCGGAGTACGTGATCGGCAGCTCAGAGAGGGCGGTGCCTCTCAAGGTCGTTCAAGAGTAAAGTGAATTAGTAATCCAATTAAAAAATAACTTAATAATGAGATTCTCTATTATGGTTTACTTAACCATCCATGTATTCATGTAACATTACTCAAATTACCAAAAAAACAAAGAAGTTTCACCGACAGATTAATTAACCGGCTCAATTTGTCACCGGTGATTAATTAGCCCATCGCTTTGTCGGAGGAGAAACGGATGTCCCCATTTGTGAGGGACCCCCACCTTTTAATTGGCTGGTCACTCCTCTGGCTCAATTTATACCTTTTTGTTATGAATTCTAGGGTTACAAAGGGTACCAACGGAGCCTATTACTAAGCTTCCGATGTACATCTGACCGTCTGTCAGCGGGCGACTCGTAAACTGCTGTCTCCATACTAGAAACTTGCGACTTTGAGGTGATCTTGTGTCATTTTGTGCAAGAACAACTTGCTCATGGACGGCTGTTGAATATTAAACAAATAATTTTAGTTCGCATTAGTAATGGCTTTCAAACATATTTGCCAGATTATGCATGAATGCCAGATATGATTTTTAACCGACTTCAAAAAAGGAGGAGGTTCTCAATTCGTCTGTATGTTTTTTTTTTGTATGTTTGTTACGCGATATCTTCGTCAATTGTAAACGGATTTTGATGGTTCTTTTTTGTTTGATAAGTCATGATTCAGGGGTGGTCTCATATAAATTTTGTGGCGATCGGTTTAGTGCTTCTCGAAAAATTCACCAAGAACAAAAAAAATTGACGAAATATTCATAGACGATGTGTGCTTTGTCTTCAAGTTTCTATTTTCGTTTTATAATATTGTAAGTAGTTTTATTTTGAAAATAAATTACTTTGAAAGGGGATCCCTTCTTTTCGCATAATATTATTTGTCCTAATATACTTCGGCATAACGATTTTGGCACAATTTGTTTTGGCATAATAATACTTCGGCATAATTTTTTTAGGCATACATTTTATGTTGGCATAATCATGTTAAAGACTAATTTGTTTTGGCATAAATTTGATTCGCATAACGTTAGTAGGCCTAATGACTATTAGCATAACGTTAGTAGGCCTAAAGACTATTAAGCATAACATTAGTAGGCCTAATGACTATTAGCATAATAATGTTTAGGCATACAATTAATATAAATAACAAAAACAATTTTCATGCAAATGATATATAAATGTAAATATACATGACATTATGTAAAGCAAATCAATTTGCTGTAGTTTCTGTAACAATCAAATAAATTGTTGGTTAAAAAGTTAATATGCTGTGCAACAAAAATTAGTGACAGAACCGAATTGCTGCAAAACCGACTCCACGTAGTCTTGTTTGTCCTACCCCTAGAGTGTTATTTAAAATCGCGTAGGCGCGTAGGGGCGAGGCGGCCCGCGGGCCGAGGAGCAGGCGGCTGGGAGCGAGCCGCCGCGGCTGAGGCTGGCCGGCGAAGCCGGCCAACAAGCCGAAGCTGCGGTGGTGAGCGAAAGCCGTCTGCGACGATTAGCACGCGTGGAGCCGCCGGAGGCCCGCAGCGCCGGAGCCGTCACAGAAAACCTGCCTGCTGCATGTTGCATGCTTGCTTGAATGCTGCATACTTGCTTGCATGCTGCATGTTTGCTTGCATGCTGCATGCTTGCTTGCATGCTGCATGCTTGCTTGCATGCTGCATGCTTGCTTGCATGCTGCATGCTTGCTTGCATGCAGCATGCTTGTTTGCATGCTGCATGCTTGCTTGCTTGCTGCATGCTTGCTTGCTTGCTGCATGCTTGCTTGCATGCTGCATGCTTGCTTGCATGCTGCATGCTTGCTTGCATGCTGCATGCTTGCTTGCATGCTGCATGCTTGCTTGCATGCTGCATGCTTGCTTGCATGCTGCATGCTTGCTTGCATGCTGCATGCTTGCTTGCATACTGCATACTGCATGCTTGCTTGCAAGCTGAATGCTTGCTTGCATGCTGCATACTGCATGCTTGCTTGCATGCGGGTATAGTGTCTAATATTCTAGGTGTTAATAAATTTTCCATTGTTATACCTATAAAATATGTTTATATATTTATGCGAAATTTATGCTTTAAATTTTATGTTTTAGGACATTATGCTTACAAACGTTATGCTTTAGAACTTTATGCTTAAAAAAGTTATGCTTTTGAACTTTATGCTTAATAAGTTTATGCTTTAGAATATTATGCCTAATCATTATTATGGTTAGAGACATTATGCTTAAAAAAGTTATGCATGAGCAGTTATGCGTAATTATGTTATACGAAAATATAATTATGCCAAACAACATTATGCGAAGTTATATTAGGTCTTAAAATTTTATGCAAATGGATAGGGAACCCTTTGAAAGATACTATACACAGTCAAACATTGGGAGTCGACAATAAAAAGTAATAAATAAAAAACTTTTTTTTTTTAAATTAACCGCCTTCAAAAACTAAAAACCCAAAAAATAAAATTTCGGAAGTCGGTGGCTTCTCTTCTGCCATTCAATTTGTGTTGCCACCGACTTCCGAAATTTTATTTTTGGGTTTTTAGTTTTTGAAGGCGGTTAATTTTTTTTTTTTAAGTTTTTCCTAGCTATAATTTAATAAGCAGTTTCTGATATCCTCGTTTTCCTGACACTTGCGATCTCCTTTAAGGAGCAGGTACTTTTCTCAAAAGTTTCTTTATTGAAAGTCTTTAAGTCGGAACGGTGTCCAGAAGTACCGCTTTTGAAAGCTGATTCCACAATATGGTGAAGTGTGGTAAGCTTCGATGTAACTTGTCGAATACTTAGTTGGGTGTTAAGTATCGCTCAGGTTTTTCTCAGGAACGCGTCTATTTATCCATACTAATATTATAAATGGGAAAGTGTGTCTGTCTGTCTGTCTGTTTGTCTTTCTTTCACGGCAAAACGGAGCTACGGATTGACGTGATTTTTTAAGTGGAGATAGTTGAAGGGATGGAGAGTAACATAGGCTACTTTTAGTCTTTTTCTAACGCGAGCGAAGCCGCGGGCAGAAGCTAGTTAAATTATATTTCTATCTGTGACTCAAATTCGGACAAAGAATTTACCAGGAAGCAATAATAAATAAATATTAATAAATATCCTGGGACAATGTCTTCATAAAAAAAGTAATCAAAAACCGTTTTGTAGTCATATCACAAATAAACGTTTTTTTTACAAATCCATACTAAGTCTACCTATTGATTGCTCTGTCCTAAGTAGAACGATCAATTATCGGAACAACTATTAGCTATTTAGATAAACTTTAATATTTAAGCTAACAGCTATACCGATAACGTATACCAAGACAAATTTCAAGTTCAAAAAAACCCAATGACATTGAATTCTCCGGGCGTTCGTCAGTGGGTTTCTGGCGTCAATAAATTATCCTCCTGTCACGATGCGGTGTCACAGGAGACAGATCGCTTCGTCAGGCGACGGAGCGGTAAATTAGGACGACTTGCTATCTATAGGGGTTTCTACAACTGATAGCAAAGGGGGATCAGAATGATCTAGATTTTGGAAGCTTTGTTTCAGTAAGGCTTTATGTCTCTTATATACGAGGCCAGGAGACGCCAGGAGTACCTAAGTGTTTATATACGTTTTTGTTTGTTTAAACGGGACCATCTCGGAACTAGTAATCGAATAATTATTTCATATGTATATGTTTAATCATTATCTATATGTATAATCCTGATTGGGAATCAAACCCACAAACTCAAGCTTAGTAGTCAGGGGCACTAACCAGTAGACCAGCAACGCAGCCAAAAGTGTTATTTTATCATAATAATCATAATCCACTACCCTATATTCAAAAAATTCTTTCTTGACTATAAAAATAGCACACTGAACTACCAAAACGAAACTTACGGTCAGCATAAGTGTGTACGCAATTAGGTTGCTAATTACATCACCAGCCCAGCTAATTGCGTTACAAATGAGTACTGCTCTACTTGTGTCCTACATTAATTCTACGCGCCATATAACTCAGTGTTCGGACCTCGGCAAGTATCGATCGCGGAGCAAGAGGTCAGCATATAATTTCTTTTATGTGCCTAGTTATAGAGTTCATTTTTGAGATGGTCAGAAGGTTGTTAACTGCTTAAATTGACTTTTCTGTGGTAATCTCAATGAATAGGCTAATACACTTGTTACATAGCGTAATCCACAGAATAGGGAAAGAGTCCTCTGTTCAGTGGCTTAATCTACACATTCCTATAATTATATACACAGACCTAACCAAAGGGGGAAAATTCTATATATAATAAAATACCGGATAGAAATTTCGACACCCACACGAACAAAGCCGCGTACCTACCCATCAAAACTAATGATCCAATTATAAAAATAAAAAATAGAATAAAAGCTACATTATTCCTGACTGCTAAGCTATAAAGCTATGAGCTAACGAAGTACGGGCAACAATAGCTAGGAAATAATGGCGAAAATCACATTTGTTTTTTATTTTAGTTCCCTGGTATAGCTAAAATAACGCGTTTCACTACTTCATTATCCATACGTTTTTTACTTGTGTACGTAAAATCAGCTGTAGCGGGGCCCGTGATTTCTACTTAGACAAGTTCTACTGGTGCCTATCTACCCACCAGATGCCTGCCCTGACCCCTGCTCGGTCCGTTGCCTCTTTTACAGAGCCCCATATTATTTGTCTCACTTCGATTTTCCTGGTTTTTGTCCATCCGTAACTGAACAAATTGATTCGATTTGACAGCACTGTTCTATCATACTTTACTTTAGCCCTAAAAGTCCGATTCTTCCTCGCAATGTTTTCCTTACACAGCTACTCGTCTGGATTCCAATGCACCACCTTATTGCTAAAAAGAGTCAGACAATTGATTTCGCAAATCTTTCTTTTTGCCGTACAGAATATACGGTGAAAAAAATATCACTTGGTTGTTGAAAGTTCGCACTTTAAAACATTCGACACATAATCAGTAGATACCCGCTCAATATTACACACATCGCAACATTTTTTATACCCCCTACAACTACAGCAGAGCTCCCCGTAGTAAATAAGTATAATGAACCCCCCCGCCCCTCTCCGCAGCCAGGTGCACCTTCACACGGGGTCTTATACATAACTTCACTGAGTGGAGAACATGGGGAAATCAATAGTTGCCGAATTCGTGGTGTTGGACGAATGTTTTTTGCAGCTTTGCCCCCATATTTTCATATTTTACTTACTTTCAACCTAGATCCGTGTGCTTCTACGTCAATAATATAACGTAAATCATAAAATATGTGAATTCCATGTTTTTAGCTAGTGATTTTGGCTGTGCGTCGATTACCTCAAAAAAGTAGTCTCTATATTTAGAGTTTCTAGCTCATTCTTCTCCATAAAAACCTACTGTTTAGAACAAGTAAATAGCTTCAAGTTTCTGACTGATCGAATCCTTGATAATTCAAGCGTTAACTCAAAATGATTTTATTGAAAACAGCCATTTATTGTCGAACTAGCTTCTGCCTGCGGCTTCGCTCGCGTTAGAAAGAGACAAAAAGTAGCCTATGTTACTCTCCATCCCTTCAACTATCTCCACTTAAAAAATCACGTCAATTCGTCGCTCCGTTTTGCCGTGAAAGAAAGACAAACATACTGACAGACAGACAGACACACTTTCCCATTTATAATATTAAGTATGGATGGCTGAAATAAATAAAATCATTTTGTGTTTGATTTTTGTGTTGCCGTGTTAGTTTCACTTTGACACTGATATATTGAAATTATTATCAGATGCTAGCTATACCAATTACCACATAATATTGATAGTAAATGTCACTAACGATTTACAAGCCCTTGATTGTAATATGTCGTGTCATCTAGGGCTCTCCAATTACACTTTTATTATTATATTTTGATGTTATAAGTTGTGGAAACTTTCATGTAGTATACCTATATGTATCGATGTATTTAGTTTTATCTAGTTGCTTTTGAAACAATTACCAACATAAGCCGATTATAATACAAATATAAACCGACTATTAATTATTGCCCAATTTTAATAATTCGATGCATAGTTTCCCAGTATTTCATTTTCCATTCCATAGTAGTAATTATTTAAATTATAAGAATACTAGCTTTTGCCCGCGACTTCGTCCGCGTGGAATAATAGTTCCCGTTTCCGGGGGATTTCCGGGATGAAAACTATCCTATGTCCTTTCTCGGGTCCCAGACTATGTCTGTACCAAATTTCATTCAAAATTAGTAGTTTAGGCGTGAAGAAGAGACAGACAGACAGACAGACTGGCAGAGTTACTTTCCCATTTATAATATTAGTACGGATTAACTGTGGAACTATCTTGAGCGTACACAAAAAGATTATTGGGGTTGTATAAGCGTGAAAGAGCTACATTGACCATGGTAAAAGCATCCAAGACATATCCATTGGCGTTTTTTTTTGATGGATAGGAAATCATCAAATGACTTCTTCCGCCCCTGAATAGGGAAGGAGGGTCAGACTTTTACTGACTAAAATCCAATAATGTCCCTTCGGTTACCCTTATATATTCCGGGGCTGCGGTAACTATTAGTAGCATCGACACGCCGTCGACACGGGTCTGGTCCTAGTCTGGCGGCGAGCTACCTACCGCTCGCCTTCCGCAGGTCCACGCCTCCAGTGGCCATCATCTTGTGACTCTCGACAACTAAACCTGCGTCTCTGTCCGGGGCGTGAAGCTTGACGCTGCCTCACGCGCCCCACCGCTTTCGTCTCCAGCGTGTTAGGTTCGCAGGAGGCGACGGTTTCCTATTCAGTCTCGCCCCGAAGCATGGCCTGAACCAGTGCCGATCGCCTCTGCCTCTCGGTGGTGGTTCGCCCAAGCGGGGCCTACCTCCACCGTATGCTCCGTGTCACGCAGGCGTCACTTCGGCCCGAATCCGACATAGGAACCTCCCGAAATGTCCGTGTGCGGTGAGGAGGATCATCATCTCCCTAGCCTTTTCCCAACTATGTTGGGGTCAGCTTACAGCCGAACCGGATTCAGCTGGATATAGTGTTTTACGTGAAGCGTCTGCCTATCAGACCTCCACAGCCCAGTAACTGGGCGACGATACCCTTTGGTTCGACTGGTCAGACTTTCTGGCTTCTGAATACCCCTAGCGTCAAAGTTCTACGAATGACAACCGGGGCTTAACATGCTTTCCGAGGCACGGGATGTCAGTGATGTCCAAGATAAACTATAGAAAGTTAAACGCTAGGGGCATTTTGCGTTTTAGTAATTTTATATTATCTCCGAAACTATATGACCAATTGACATACTATAAATGGGTTATTCCCGCTCGGTAACACCCTTTCGTCAACACTGTTGACGATCGGGAAAAAAAAGTTTCGTTCGTTCACAGTGTTGACGAACGCTACTTATTATTTCGAGTAATTCCCGTTCGGTAACACCTTTCGTTCCTGTCGTCAACACTGTTGACGATCGGGAAAAAAAAGTTTCGTTCGTTTGCAGTGTCCATGAATGCTGGTTTTTATTTTTAAAATATAGAAATAAAAATTAAACATGTCATGGATTTTTAAAATGTTTTAAAGGATTATGTTAGATCTTTTAAAACACAATTAACTAGAAAATAAAAAAATGGCCTTATCATGTGCATAATAACCAATTTTACACTTTGATAAGTAATAAAATTGTGACACTGATTTAACATAATCAAATATAGTTTTTTTTTTCTTCTTTTGGCACCGTTTTTAACATTGCCAGTGTCAAAGTAAATTTATATAATTTGGTAGCATTTCAAAGGTAGGGAGACAGGGATAAAATGAAGAAAAGGAACCGGAATTTGGACAAAAATCAGGAGAGTTAAACATCTTACATATAAGTATATACATAAATACTAGTTTAAACGGAATAAAAACTAAAAAAATATATTTACAACTTAATATTATTTACAAAAATATAAGAAGCTATACACTTATAAATTAATAGATTATTAGAACACAGTAAGGAAAGGGTCGAACAAGGAAAAGGAACATTTAAAGAAATAAGGTCAGAAATGAAAGGAGAACGATCATAGAGAGGGCAGGAAAAAAGAATGTGGTTGATGTCAGAGAAGTCAGATCCACATTCGCAAGCTGGGTTACTCACAATGCCAAGTTTGGCAAGGTGGGCTGGAGAACACACATGGCCTAATCTGCATCTTATTAAAATAGACGTCTCTTTTTTGTTTAATTTAACTTTTGAAAACCACGGTTTGGCTGGGATATCGGGTTGAATCTTTAAATAATAAAGACCTTTAGATAGAATAGATTGCTTCCACATTTCTCTCCAAGACTCCCGTAGAGTGATTTTAGATAAAGAAGGAAGGTCATGTGGAAAATGTTTAAATGGGAAAATGTCACCACACTCCACTGCTTCGTTGGCAAGACTGTCAGCAACTTCATTTCCGTGAATACCGGAGTGGCTAGGGACCCAGGCAAATTTAATAGAACCCCCTGCCAATGTGACTCTATAAACTAATTCTCTAATTTCTAAAATAACGGGAAAAAATGTTTTCAATTTAAAAGGAAATTTACTTAAGGCTTGAAGAGCACTCAAAGAATCTGTAAAAATTATAGAGTTTTTCAGTTTAAACATACAAACATATTCCACTGCCTTAAACTAACCAAAACATTCCCCAGAAAATACAGAAGACTCCTGAGGAAGTTTAACTTTCTGTACTATTTTATATTCGGAATGAAAGACTCCTACTCCAACACAACCCGTCGGAGATCTTTTGGAAGCGTCGGTGTACAGATGGTGATAGTCTTCGCTTTGTTCGTCTAAGAATATGTTAAATAAAAATCCACAATTTGGGTCAAACTTATCAACGCAGTTGTATATAACTGAAGGGGAGAAAATTAAACTATCATAACTATGGCTGAATAACGGCAATTTGTTAGAACGGTGAGAGGGAGAAGAAAGAGAAGTCCATTTTTGATAGCTCTGAACTAAGCATGGAATAGATTTATGAGACCAGTAGGAGGAAGTATTAACGAGTGAAGCAAGACTTGCAAGTTTAGGAATAAGGGGATGGTTTGAAAACTGAATAATGCGGAATAAAAAATTATCAGATAGGAACTGTCTTCTAATGTGTAAAGGAGCATCGCCACATTCTACTTGAAGAGCATTAATGGGACTTGATTTCATAGCTCCAGATATGATGCGCAAACTCTTAGACTGGATACGATCCAATTTTTGTTTGGCTGATACATTTATAGGCTCTAAAATAAATAGCCCATAATCAAAAATAAAATCCATGACATGTTTAATTTTTATTTCTATATTTTAAAAATAAAAACCAGCATTCATGGACACTGCAAACGAACGAAACTTTTTTTTCCCGATCGTCAACAGTGTTGACGACAGGAACGAAAGGTGTTACCGAACGGGAATTACTCGAAATAATAAGTAGCGTTCGTCAACACTGTAAGCGAACGGAACTTTTTTTTCCCGATCGTCAACAGTGTTAACGAAAGGGTGTTACCGAGCGGGAATAACCCCTATAAATGGCAAATCTTATCTGTATGATGTCCTTGTGATACTGAAATAATTTATTGTCATAAGAATTAATATTTTGTTGCTCAAATAATCAACCAAACGTAAGTATGCCGAAAAATCATTTTTTTAATGCAATAAAAGAAAGATAAAATATAGAAGATAGAGATATGGTATCGCGGACTTTTTTGTAGAAATAATGAAGACAAACCAAGTTGCCATACATTGTTTTTAATTTTAAGCAACTGTTTAGGCAGCGGACGCAATTAACTCTGTTTTATTAGGTAATTTTTTCCGACTTGCTAGACAAAAGTTGCGATAGCTCGGTTAATATACATGTTATAAAAATAATTTATAGCCTATAGCACTCAGGAATAATGTAGCTTTCTGCCAGAGAAAAAATTTTTGGAATTGGTTCATTAGTTCCAGAGATTACCCCAAACATACAAACTTACAAACATACAAACTTACAAACTTACAAACATACAAACTTACAAATTTTACCTCTTTATAATATTAGTATAGATGTGTGTGAGTTATCCTAACATAATATTTGTTTAGGTACTTAATAATTACCGTACCTGTATAAACATAAAAAAAAATTGTACTGGCGAACCCACTCGCCATATAGACTTACTTATGTAATGTACTATAACCAAATACCGGATAAGTTATATCGGAATCCCTTTTTTCACACATAAAGAACTGGATAAGGTCAGTCTGGGCGACTATTTCTGTTTTTTATTAGAGGTTAAATATACCCTGAACTTTAAAATCATGACCTTTAAAGTCCAGTTTCTGCCGTTTCAGCGTAAAGTAAATGCCACTGTTTTGATATAATTATTATAAAGTTAGGATAATATATATTTTTAAAATGCTCTATACCTGCCATTATAATAAAGCTGAAGACATATTTTGTGTTTTTATTGTTTGTTTAAATGGGATAATTTGTGGCTATTTGCAAACTGATTATTCATTTTACTTAAGATAGCTTGTTTTATTAACATCGCGCTGAGAACCACCGCAGGGCAGTAACCAAAACGCCCCTAGTTTACATACAAAATTATCATAATTATCCTATTTACTGTATCTCATAATATTCGAATTCATTCAATTGATCCAAACAACCCCAAATTAAAACCTCTGTGTGTTCAAATAACCTCCAAAAAACCCACTCTTACTTTCACACCGGCAGTAAAATAATGCATTTAAAACTAACTACATTAAAGAGCAACGTGCTTAAACCCTGTCCACCCCGTGAGGTGTGCAGTAACATAATAAAAATGTCCGCCGGCCGGGGGTGGGGGAGGGGTGGAACTTAATTATCTTATGTGATGCACATCTGTCCCGATGGAGGGCAGAGAGCTTGGAGCAAGAGGTGTAGGTCACCATCATCACGGTATTCTAAATATTTAAAGTTTTGTTGTGGAATGTTTATAGTGGTTACCGTGACCCTGGAACATAAAGGGCAATCGAAGGAACATGAGTGGGTTTTAGTCAGTAAGAGTCTGACACGCCCTCCCGTCGCACCCAGGACGGGAGCAGTCATTGGATGATTTCCCACTCACCAAAAAAAAAAAAAGTTTTTACTTATTATTTAATATCTATATTTAAAAAAATGGCAAATTGATGGCTAATATTATATCAACGCACATCCCAATCTATTGGTCCTAGAGACATTAAATTGCAGGGTAACTACTATAGAACCAAAAAAGATTTTATACAATTCCAACCCGATAGGGCATGGATGTATCGCGAGTGAAGCCGCGGGCGAAAGCTAGTGATATTATAAAAAAGAAATATTTATTGTTTGTTTGTAATGGATAAAAAATAAAAAATGCTGTAAAACAAAATCTAAAATAAAATGTTAAATTAAAACAATATAAATATACCTCATAATATGAGGTATATTTATATTGTTTCAATTATTTGATTTTATATATTATATAAAATCGCTGTTAGGTACTTATTTGGGTCTGATGAACAGACCCTAAATAAAATGATCTAAAAACCTTCCCTGAAAATTTACAACGAATATGTATATTTTATATTATAAGGAAATTAAAAAAAAATATTATAATTAGGAAAACTCCTTTGCAAAAAAAGAAAAAAGAAAATATACGTGTCGAATAAAGATCTTCCTATTTGAAGTCAATTAAAAATTTATTTTGACGTCGACATTATTAATTACAGTCTAAAATATATCACTTAACATTTTTTTTCTATCGTTAATATTTATTTTAAAATCCACAGTTAACAAAAATAAGGAAAAGAATAACATACTCAATTAAAGTAAGTTTTCTACCCGGTTCACTAGATGGCGTTGTTAGCTGAGAGCCGATTTCTGAATCGCGCTATGGTTTCGTTACCGGCGAAACATGACTACCTCGAGTTGGAACTCTGTAGATTCACAGACAGACGGATCAATTCAAATCCGTTCAGTAATATTTTTTGGAAAGGTTGTGATTGCAGCGATGCAATTTCACGTACCTTTGTAATGGTATTTAATTTAGCGGATTGTGCTCTGCGTTGCGTGGCGCGTTTACATAGGTTAATTAGTGACAGCTTGGCTCCCGTACCGTAAGTCATAATGTTATGAAGGCCATGCCTATGTGTTAATTTAATATTTAAGGTACGTATATATTTCGCAAGGCCCAACAGTGGGCCTCGTTTCTGCCCATATATTTTGCAAATTCAACATTGTAGTCCTGAAGGATCGTTACTTTGCTGCAATGTTATTATAATAGTGTGATGAATAGACTTTAAAATAAAACTAACTCGGCTTATTAGTCGGCCGATTCTTAAATTTTTAAATACTTACTCTGTGTAAAACAGCAGTCAAATTGGCTTTTTAATTACGAATCGTTTATATGGGGTATATAAAAGGGTTGTTTTTAGACTTTTTCAGTCAATTTTTCTTATCGTAAGATCCTTGTACTTCAAGGAATATCCTAAAAAATAAATTAGCGACATCGGTTCAGCCCTTTCGAGATTTTCGCGTAGTAACACATTCAGCGATTCTTTTTTAAGTTATAGACTACCTATGGAGATAGGTAGTGGTTACACCCGCTTCGAAATTATTAGGTTTTTTGGTTACTGCACCGCTACCGATGTTATGTAGCCTATGTGTTGTTCTGATATCCAAGGTACGAGTATCTCATAAAGCCAACAGTCGGCCTCGTTATTGCCCGTATAATCATTAATTTGCTGCGGAGTTATTTTAAAACTGTGATATTTCCTAAGATAGACATTGAATTTATTTACATATTTAAATTTTATGCACTTATGTACAATGGCGGACTTAATGCCTTAGAAATCAAATGTTGTAAATGGCAATTTCGTTCATAATAAAATACTATAGATAAAATTTTCATTTGTTACCAACAATAAGTATTTTTACTATGTTTACTTAAACACCTTCGCAAATAATACATTATTTTAGAACATTTTATATTGCAATAAAAAGCTCATAAGTGAGTGAAACTTAAAAGTTGGTCATATCCTTCAGCGGACTTTTTTTACTAAACCTGTACTATGGTAACCAGACAACTGGAATTATGTATAATTATATGCCGATAATGTTACTTTTTATGGATAGAAAATCATCAAATTTTAATAATGACTTCTCCACCCTAGGGTGGGGCGGGAAGGAGTGTTAGACTTTCACTGACTAAAACCTGTCCTTGTTCCTTTGGCTTCGGTTGCCCGTTATGTTCCGGGGCTGCGATAACTATAAGAACTATTCCGCAACCCCGGCAGGCGCGCTTAAGTTATATTGGGTGAGGTCATCCATACTAATTAAATTGTCTGTCTGTTTGTCTTTCTTTCACGGCAAAACGGAGCGATGAATTGACGTGATTTTTTGAGTGGAGATAGTTGAAGAGATGGATATACTATAGGCTACTTTTTGTCTCTTTCTAACGCGAGCGAAGCCGCGGGCAAAAGCTAGTTACATAATAGTCTGACTTAAAATAGACTAGCTGCTGCTCGCGACTTCGTCCAAGTGAATGTTGGTTATAGCAGACGAACTCGGAAATTATAAGAGTTCTATGACCTTTAAACCTTTACACGTGATTCGACACACAATAGACAATAGCAACGCGACAGCCGGCTGTCGGTTTTGCTGAGAGGTGGTTCAATTCAAACTCTGTAACAGGTTTCAACAAAATGTATAAACGAAAGATTACTAAACATAGCTACCCTGAAATACAACGATATAGATATCAGATATAAATCTGCGCGTCCAAAATACCGTTAAAAAAGAAAAATAAGTGTAATAATTTTATTTTTAAATATCGTACTGTAACATATCGAGGTGTGCATGTCTTTTTAAACCTTTGGACACACTTGATTTGAGACACAATAGAAAGACAATAGCAGCCCGACAGCCGGCTGCCGCTTGGTCATCGAAGGTTAAATGAAGAAAAAATATATTTGTCGTGATAATAAGTTTAGTTCACCTTGTAAAAAATAAATAGGTAGATAATTCTCTTAGTCAGAAATCTCCTTGACCGTCATAATCATAATGTTGATAAATAAGCCAGATGAGCTAGTAAGTATAGCAATGAATTAACTAAAAATTGTATAGTCATGAATTTAAGCTCTCTGCTGCTGTCTCATAAATCTTTTACATATTCGGGAAAAAATATAAATCCATACTAATATTATAAATGGGAAAGTGTGTCTGTCTGTCTGTCTGTCTGTCTGTCTGTCTGTCTGTTTGTCTTTCTTTCACGGCAAAACGGAGCGACGGATTGACGTGATTTTTTAAGTGGAGATAGTTGAAGGGTTGGAGAGTAACATAGGCTACTTTTTGTCTCTTTCTAACGCGAGCGAAGCCGCGGGCAAAAGCTAGTAGATAATAAATAGATTTACTGGGTGGAAACTTTTAATGGAACATGGAAGAAAAGTATTATTTTAAATTGTTAAGATACATTATTTTACTTAAAGAAAACATTCATAAGTAATTATACTTTCATACTAAAACAACACGATTATTATTATCAGTGGCAAGCTTCCTCTCTGCCCCGCTAGATGGCGTTGTTAGGTGAGAGCCGCTTTCTGAATCGCGCTATGGTTTCGTTACCGGCGGAACATGACCCACCTCGCGCCTAGTTGGAATACACTGACACACTGACGATACGATAGCACAGTTGTGTTTTCATTTTGATAATTTATTTTTTGAGTAGATTGTTATTGTCACAAAATAACAATCTCATTAATGCCCGGTTCCTATGAACAAGAAACGACTCGTTTTGCTTACGGATAGTAGTATTTTCTACGTGACGTACGCCGAAACTGTTCCTATAAAAATCGTTTAGATAATGAAGTTACCGATAGAGCACTACCTACGGATGGGAGGGTTACGAATAACGAACCATGAGCCAAATGTATGCAGATGTCGGCCGATGGTGTTCCTATAATAAAAATGAAACTTCAAAGAGCTGTAAAGTTACGAGTCGTATACAATTTGTTTACCAGCCGATTTCGGTCGGTTATCTACAAATTTTTAAATTATTCAGCGTTATTTTCTTTAAATTATTGTAAAATGTCTAGTTCTGATAGTGAGTTGAGTCATTTGGAAAGGTTGTCGGACTAAAGTAACTCCGAATCAGATGAAGAAAGTGATTCTAATCAACCGAATTACAATTAAGGGTCGATTATTTTAGTATCTTGGATAATAGCGATTATTTTAGTATCTTGGATAAATTATTGTAAAATGCCTAGTTCTGATAGTGAGTTGAGTCATTTGGAAAGGTTGTCGGACTAAAGTAACTCCGAATCAGATGAAGAAAGTGATTCTAATCAACCGAATTACAATTAAGGGTCGATTATTTTAGTATCTTGGATAATAGCGAATTCTAAATTAGATTTCGGCTAGATAAGCAGTCTGTACTAAGTTTACTCGTCAAAATGTATCCGCATTCGAAAGTGTAGGGAGTAAAGTATGTATTTCTTGTATATTCACTAGCCAATATTTATTTAAAATAACCAAAAAAAAAAACACGTTTAACTTCAACTCTTTATTTATTTAGTACATGGTGGACTTACAGCTAATAAATCCAAAACAGAAAGGAAACTATAATCACTAGAAAGCCAATTACAAGTCCTCACGTATAGACACCATAATAATACACTGTTGTCCTTGTTTTGCACTTAAATAACTATATTATTAATCGCATTTGTGGAATACCACCACAATTCTGCCACGACCATGTTTATTTTACAATATCTCAGTCGAAGAAAGATCTATAACACAAATATGCAATAAGACTGCGAAGGTCTCCTCTTTGTGAAAAGACCTGGTCCGTTAGAGCCTCGTCAGTGAATCAGCAGGATGTACCACATGCAGGTAAGGTAGGTTTTGACCCTGGAGGTGATGGTAGGGCCACTTACACACCAAAACATATTCCATTATGCATTTTAGTTTAAAATCATAATATATTACCTATGTATTATTTAAATGACATTTCCATTAAAATGAAATGTGTCAAGCCAGAGCTCTCAATCGCGTTTGGTTTTCCTATTTCAGAAGAGGTTGAATAACATTTTTTTGATAATAATGAAATTTTTTTAACACAAAAATTATAAAATAAATGTAAAAGCTAAGTTTTCTGTATACAGGTAGGAATATGTTATATCGTGTGTAGTAGACATGGATTCACTTTAATTATAAACGTTTGAATTCTACTAACTAAACGCAAGGAGGGTCGAACACGTTTTTAGATGGAGGGCTGTGGCAAGTGGGTGACCAACATCTACTCGTTGCAAGTAGCTGATGCAAATCAGCTCAAACAGTCCGTCACTTGAAACCAAAAAACTAATAGTACCTTTTGACAATAACAAACTTTAGTTCATAGGAACCGGGCATAAATCTGTATCAATTACAGGAAAGGAAAATATGGAAATGTCTTTCCTACAAAAAAATTTACAGTAATAAATAACATTAAATAACATATAGGTTTCGTAACATTACGCTAGCTAAGATTCATACGGGAGCGGAGCAGTAACTAATAAACTTATATAGGGTGGGTGATTGTGACCCAATTATACAATGTGTAACTGAATTAATGCACTTTGAGAAAATAGTTTGTTCAGAATCGTTTACTGAATCGATTTTTGTAATTTTTAATATAGGTAATATTTTATCCCAAAAAATAATTAAAACTACGTAAACTGTTGTCACACTTCCGCTGTACAGTCAACACAAACTAAAATGGATGAAATACCTACTACGCTAGACCCTTATGCAAGTGCGACTGTGTGCATGCGTAGATTTGTAATGTGACTATAATTTTCTCCCACAATCTGTACAACTAATTTTTAAAAAAACAATGTTTTAAACATAATAATAAATATTCATTGTATGTTTAATGATTATAACATAATATTCTAATTGGGGTGTCTGGTGGTGTGCGTTAATTCCGGGACATGTTGTATATTTATTTATTTATTTATTTATTTACACTTTATGCACAAAATGTATGTACAGAGGCGGACTTAATGCCTTAGGCATTCTCTACCAGTCAACCATCGGTAGTGCAGAGATATGATGGCAGGTGCAAATATAAAGTAAAAAAAATTGTTAATTAGGTACCTATTACAAAAATTACAAATCAATAAAAATACATATACGTAATAAATAAATAATCAAATATATATCATGTAAATAAATATATAATATATAAATAAATACATATATATATTTCGAGAAAGATGATTAAGAAAATACTCTGCCTAATTGAGCTGTAAATGAGCCTTGAGTTTCCGCTTGAATGCGTAACGGCTAGTCGCCCGCCGTCCTGATATCAATAGGAAGCGCATTCCAGAGAAGAATAGCCTTAATATTAAAGGAAGGATGAACGAAATCGGAAGAATGGAAAGGACAAAACAAGAGGAGATTGTTGGAAGAACGCAGATTTCTAGCGTGCGAGGAACATAGATATCGGAAACTAGCTTTTGCCCGCGACTTCGTCCGCGTGGAATAATAGTTACCGTTTCCGGGGGATTTCCGGGATGAAAACTATCCTATGTCCTTTCTCGGGTCCCAGACTATGTCTGTACCAAATTTCATTCAAAATTGGTTTAGTAGTTTAGGCGTGAAGAAGAGACAGACAGACAGACAGACTGGCAGAGTTACTTTCGCATTTATAATATTAGTACGGATTAACTGTGGAACTATCTTGAGCGTACACAAAAAGATTATTGGGGTTGTATAAGCGTGAAAGAGCTACATTAACCATGGTAAAAGCATCCAAAACAAATTTAATGGCGTTTTTTTTTATGGATAGGAAATCATCAAATGACTTCTACGGCCCCTGAAGAGGGAAGGAGGGTCAGACTTTTACTGACTAAAATCCAATAATGTCCCTTCTGTTACCCTTATATATTCCGGGGCCGCGGTAACTATTCATTCCAGCCACTCCTCAAAGAGGGATGACCAGCAATGAGTTGCGACAGTCGCAGTCTCCATGAGATCCCGCCGGAGCTCTGTGTGCCGAGTGTGTGTGAGTTTCGCCCCAGCGTTGCACTTCCACGCGCCACTGTGCGTGGTACCCACACCGGTATGCCGGCAAGAATCAGGCAGGCAGGAGATCTTGCGGCATCCATGCACCATCCGAATGGCCATAACCTTCTAGGACGCCCTGAGTAGCCGGGCCGGAGTCAAGGCCGGGTTGGGCGCCTACACCGGAGCCCCGTTGAGGGCCATGGACCGCACGATCCCCGCGTACCCGCGTTATGTTAGACTTTTGGTTACTGATCGGCTTTTGGTTACTATAGGACAATATTATTGTGTTATTCTGATGTAATCATCATAATCTCCCTAGCCTTTTCCCAACTATGTTGGGATCGGCTTACAGCCGAACCGGATTCAGCTGGATACCAGTGTTTTACGTGAACTGGGCGACGATACCCTTTGGTTCGACTGGTCAGACTTTCTGGCTTCTGAATACCCGTAACGTCAAAGTTCTACGAATGACAACCGGGGCTTAACATGCTTTCCGAGGCACGGGATGTCAGTGGTGTCCAAGATAAACTATAGAAAGTACATATGAATTGAAAAAGTCACATTGGTACTTGCTCGGATTCCAACCCGTAACCTCTTACACGCGCCTTTATGACGACCCAGATGTGTTATTCTGATGTATAAGCTACGAATATCTTGCAAAGCCATCGGCCAATATTCTTTATTGTACACCAATAGGACAAAAACAGTAAAGGACAATACAAACAAATATGCAAGAACACAATAGGCGGCCTTTATTCGCTAAAAAGCAGTTTCTATTACATACTATCATTTATATTGCTTGCTGCGGAGTAATATTAAAACTGTGAATATCTCCGAAGATATTTTTTGAAATTATAAATGACTTCCGCACAATGAAAATTACGCTAGGGGCATTTTGCGTTTTAGTAATTTTATATTATCTTCGAAACTATATGACCAATTGACATACTGTAAATGGCAAATCTTATCTGTGTGATGTCCTTGTGATACTGAAATAATTTATTGTCATAAGAATTAATATTTTGTTCTCAAATAATCAACCAAACGTAAGTATGCCGAAAGATCATTTTATTAATGCAATAAAAGAAGTATAAGAGATAAAATATAAAAGAAAGAGATATGGTATTGCGGACTTTTTTGTAGAAATAATTAAGACAAACCAAGTTGCCATACATTGTTTTTAATTTTAAGCAACTGTTTAGGCAGCGCACGCAAATAATTCTGTTTTATGAGGTAATTTTTTCCGACCTGCTAGACAAAAGTTGCAATAGCTCGGTTAATATACATGTTATAAAAATAATTTATAGCCTATTGCACTCAGGAATAATGTAGCTTTCTGCCTCTGCTGAAAATTTTTTCATTCAAAATTGGTTCATTAGGTTCAGAGATCACCCCAAACATACAAACTTACAATCTTACAAACTTACAAATTTTACCCCTTTTTTTATAATATTAGTATAGATGAGACAATAGATAAGAAGGTGAGGAGGGAGAGTTGACCAAGGAGTAAAGCGTTGTCAACGCACGCAAATTTCTTCTCTGTCGAATGGGCAGCCATTTAAGGTCGGACCTAAAATTCGACACATGGTCATATTATATATCCTTATGGTTTTAATAGCAGTGCGGTCGAAAGGGTTGATGTAGTCAGAGATCTTGGTATAATGTTATGCCATTACTAATAATCACTGTGTAAAGTTATGCCAAGAATAAAGCCTGTGTAACCATTCATTTTTTTACGTATAAATAAACCTGTCATAACTTTATGCAGCGATTATTAGTAAGGCGCTTAGATTCCAAACCGCTCTTTGACCGACATATCGATTCCATCACTAATAGAGCCTTTCGTAACCTTGGTTTTGTAATGCATACTTGTAAGCCTTTGATTAACTGCCACGGTCTTAAGATTATTTACTTTACATAATTATGTGCGTAGTATTTTGGAGTACTGGAGCCCATTGTGGTCACCCCAATACAGCAGAGACCTGCTATCAAGTATAAATTTCTGTGCCCCAAAAACACGAACGAGGCATGCAAAATTATTTAGTATGGCTACCGCACCAAATACAAAAGAAATGCAGTAATGACGCGTCTGCCTCGCATCTACTCTGAGAGTTTTGAAAATGTGGATTTATCTTTCATTTGTTCAAACAATCATACCGGAGTTGGAAGACGGGATCTTCTTCAAAGCACTAAATGATAGATTTTGTTTCGTTGACATGTTGTGCCATGATTCATTTTTAACCGACTTCAAAAAAGGAGGAGGTTTTATCATCTGAAGCGGTTATGAAGGAAACCGTGTTCCAGTTTGTTCCAGTGAAGTGAACACTCAGAACTCATGTAAATTAATAATAAGCTGTTGAGTTTCCATTAAATCCATACTTACTAATATTATAAATGCGAAAGTGTGTCTGTCTGTCTGTCTGTCTGTCTGTCTGTATGTTTGTCTTTCTTTCACGGCAAAACGGAGCGACGAATTGACGTGATTTTTTAAGTGGAGATAGTTGAAGGGATGGAGAGTAACATAGGCACTTTTTGTCTCTTTCTAACGCGAGCGAAGCCGCGGGCAAAAGCTAGTAAATTAATAAATGATAACCAACAACTTTTACTTTGGGAACAAACCTGAAGTCGCGAAAATAAAATTAGCTGTTCGTGAACAGCTCATATTTTTGTCGCTATTTCGGTTTTGCTCCTATAATAAAAATTGTTTGTAACGCGGGTGAAACCGCGGGGCAGCTAGTGATCAATACACCTGTCTATAATTACCCTATAATTCTAATACTTATTAATTATGGCGATGTAGAAATAAAGCCTGTTCATAATCCTATATTTTAATATCGAGTACATAACAATTTCTACAATTGATTAATTGATCTGTGTTGTGTGTAAAGTTAAATATGGCACGTGCATGCTTTTGGCCAGAAAACTCTGGGGCGGCAGCAATTTCGAATATTTTAAATAATATATTTAAAAACAAATTAATGTTGGGATGTTTTTTGGTGGCCCAGAGTTTAGGTTTATTTAGGTCAAGGACAAGGAACGTAAAAATAATTTAATTATTAGTGTTTTTAACCTTTGTTAGCCGAGGTCTTAGGGCAGGCGACTAGATACGGGATGCCTTTTAAGTTCTGTCGTTTACATATTTACAGGCAACTTTGAAATTAGAAGTGGTCAATATTCAAATTTGCTTTAATTCAGATCCAATTATCAATTTAAAATATAAGGATTAACGCTGTTGTTAAGAATTTGTCAAGTCACCTACAAAAATGAATCTTACGAAGAAAAATGTCTGTGCTATAATTTTCTATAACTTTCGAAGAGGCCTACCACGACTTGAGTGGTTCGGAGAGATATTATCTGTGTTCCTGGATGAAGGCCCATCTCTTCGGACTGTTGAGTGCTGGTATTTAGAATTTTATCGTCGACATACCAGCCCTAGTGGCAAATCTCATGAAATAGGTCTAAAATACGCCTTCACTGAGAAAAATATCTTCGCTGAGAAACAACAAAATCTCGCAGTTCAAAATGTAGCATATCGAAAGATAGGGGCATTATTAGATATTTCAGGGACAGCTATTCAGAAGATCTAGCATGAGACACTTGGTGGGAGAAAGCTATTTTCCCGTTGGGTTGTCGCATTTTCTTACCGACGATCAAAAGGTACCCCGGCTCAGATGGTGTAAGAAAACTCTTGAAAGGTTCAACTGAGGAGAGTCAATAGGGTATTACACTGTATAAGAGAAAAAATATAAAAATATATTATTGAGGTAGCTTAAGCAAAAAGCAGCCGAACAGTGTTAGTTTTAGTTCATAAAACTAGAAAATATTTTTTTAAATTCAATTCAAAGTTTTCAGTTTTTTTTACCTGTTCTTGAACACACCGAAATACAGACCACAGACAGTGACAGCTGTCGACTGTCAACAGTGTCAACTAGACGTCACTATTTGTTTTATTTATAACCTTAAATAACCTCCTAATACGATCTTTATTATAAAAATATACTTTTTCATTGAAGTTATTGTGAAAGATATTTTAGATGGCTAATGCACATGTGTACTTACATCAAAGTGATATTTACAACAACAGTACAAACGGTACAAACGGGTTTTTATGGTGTAATTTTTGGAATACTCTTCCCACAACTTTTAACTAAGTTTTTCTTAAATTTGAATCAGTTAACACTACAATTCACAATTATTCCGATGTTTTCACACTTGTGTTCTTGCATTCCGAAACGCACACCAACGGTAAGTCGAACAGTAACTAATTTTTGAGATAAAAACAATAAAAACTATGTAAAGTGTCACAGCGCGTTTGTTTATTTACATGACGTAAGGACGTCATATCGCCAAAGCAAAACCACGCCCACGGCGTTTTCCGTTTTTGGAAATTTCCGCGCGAAATTTGAAAATACAATTTTTAAAAGCGTTTTTAGGGTACTTAGCGCTTAAATAAAAATTTAGGATTTTTTTTAGTGGTTTCTTAGTACTGTAGGAGTTATTTGAAATACTTAAAAAAAAAGAGTGTAATACCCGTCCTCGACAACATCTATACTGACGAATCTTAGATCTATGCCTAGGATCCTGGTTTTAAACAGTAATCTAAAATCTGGGTCTTTCAAAATTACTAAAACCTGCTAAAATTGTTCGCTCCAGAAGCACTTCAAGGAAGAAAATCGCCACGTTGGTTGAGGCCATGTTGCGACAATTGCACTTGAAGATATTAGACGGTTAATGCTGAGCGGATACCACAGTTTGTTTTCCATGAGTCATCGCTGAACTTCGGAAATCTTTCCAAAAGCGATGCATCATTCCACACCACGACAACGCAAACTCACAAAGCGTTCTTCAATCAAATAGGTACTTATTTGAAGCAGAAAAACTTAAAAAAATCTTGACCATTCTCCATACAGCCACTTAAGCCCTAACAATTTTTTACACTTACTAAATTTAAAAAAAACCTTCGGGGTTAAAGCTTGCAAACCGGTGAAGAAATAATAGCCGCTGTCAAATTTAATATATTTTTTTTAGCTGTCCGCTGTCGAAATTAATATTTTTAAACTGGTTCGAGCTATTATAGTTTATTAGACTTTCGCATAGGCTAACAATAAAAAAAAACTATATGATTCTAGCTAGTTGCGTCTTTTCCTTTAAACGACAAAACTTAAAAGACATGCCATGTACATACTATGATAATCGAAGCTTTCTGCTGCTGTCTAATAAATTTTTTACAAATATACAAAAAATGTTTTTGTGTTTAGATAAATTATTTTCTATTTAAGTTTAATAGATATACTTACCGGGTGGAAATTTTTAATGGGCTCTGGGAGAAATTTTTAAATTGTTAATAATACAATATTTTACAAGTGAAACTTTCATAATTATGCTATTAATAACTAAAACCACACGATTTTTATTATCATCGCGAAGCTTCCTCTCTGTCCCGCTAGATGGCGTTGTTAGGTGAGAGCCGTTTTCTGAATCGCGCTATGGTTTCGTTACCGGCGAAACATGACCTCTATCTCGCGCCGTTTTAACTTCCTGACAGACTGACACGAACCCGTTTGGGTTCTAATCTTTTAGTTATTTTTTGGGTAGATTGTTATTGTCACAAATAACAATCTTTATTACTTTTAACTACTTATCTACCTTATTTATCTCGATTTCTCGAATCTCGATGTACTGGAAAATCTTTAATTAGAATCACTAACACAGTGCCAGTACGTAAATCGAAAAATTGCTGAACTAAACCTATCCATACTAATATTATAAATGGGAAAGTGTGTCTGTCTGTCTGTATGTTTGTCTTTCTTTCACGGCAAAACGGAGCGACGGATTGACGTGATTTTTTAAGTGGAGATAGTTGAAGGGATGGAGAGTAACATAGGCTACTTTTTGTCTCTTTCTAACGCGAGCGAAGTCGCGGGCAGAAGCTAGTTTTTAATAAAACATTGTTCAGACGCTACATAACGTCACACTACGACGCATAAGGGAGTAGAGCAGTAAAAACTAAAACTATGACATCATGAAAGTGTTTTTTTTATAATGTGTACATAACAATCTCTTTCATAACATCACTTAAAATATGAAGCTTTGAATGGAGTGTCCGTAGAGTTTTTTTGCCTGTTCTTTTTCATAGAGATCTACCTAAGTTTAGCAACAAACAAGGATTTGGGATTCATATTGGGTCAAGGACAAGGAACTTGAGCATAATTAGGTTAAAATGTGAGAGAGTTTTTTTCATTTCTGTCACCCGAGGTCTTATAAATTTTTATTAGTAACTTATTAAATTAGGTACCTCGAACGATGAAAATAAAAACAAACAAAGATAAGGCAATAGTGTTTTATTATTCGGTTTTATTTTATTGCCGTGCTACCAATTACTTAAAAATGAACTGCCACATTAAACTTTTGAATTAAAAGAATTTGATACCCGAAGATTATTATTGGCGTTCCATAATACCTAAATGATTTTTATAATCAACTAGCCTTTGCCCGCAAGTCCGTCCGCGTGGATGATTAGCTCGGTCACGGACTATATCGGTATCAAATTTCATTTAAATCGGTTCAGTGGTTTAGGCGTGAAGAAGAGATAGACAGACAGAGTTACTTTCGCATTTATAATATTAGTACGGATTTATAATGTAATACGACCAGTCGGGAATTATTATGTTTTGGCAGGTCTGATGTTTGTTTGTTTGTTGTTGGTTAGTGAAACTGACTGCTAAGCTGGAGGTCGTGGGTACGATTCTCACCCAGGACAAACTTTGTGCGAGAAACAATCTTGCTGATTGTTTCTTCTGTATCTGATTGTAATAATATTTAATAAATTAATAATATTTAATGTATTTATATTTTATGTAAGTATGCATCACTTCTGATTGGCCCTGCCTAGTTTTAGCTAGAAGCGTGTGTCCCAAGATATTTTGTTTAGATATTTAGTTTTTATACATTAAAAACTATTTCAGAGGAGGATGTTATGTGATAGAAGCCTGATTCAGTTCTATAGCGAGTAGTGGTATCCCGTTTCGCTCGACGCGTCCCGGGGGCCGGGCGGGGCGGGGAGGCGTTGCTATGGAGACGCAGGTGCGATCGATCGCAGGTGCGATTGGCGACGCACCTTTGTTTGTGATGTTGCCGCCGCTTAGAGGATTTGCGACTATTACTGATAGTGTTAGTCATCTTAAATGATAGACAAAAAATGTTTGCGATTTACTCCATCCATACTAATATTATAAATGGGAAAGTGTGTCTGTCTGTTTGTCTTCCTTTAAGGGAAAAAGGGAGCGACGGATTGACGTGATTTTTTAAGTGGAGATAGTTGAAGGGATGGAGAGTAACATAGGCTACTATTTGTCTCTTTCTAACGCGAGCGAAGCCGCGGGCAGAAGCTAGTCTTAATAATATTATAAAAGTGAGAATAGAGTAGAGCAGAGTAGCAAACATCCAGACACACCGTGTTTGTGTGTGTGGATATTTGATACTAAAACTAATGAACGGATTTTGATAAAAGTTTACAGTAATATGGCTTACACATCAGAAAAACATTATAGGCTACATAATATTACGCTATGACTTACGGGAGCGAAGCAGTAACCAACAAATCTAAGGTTTTTGGTTACTGCTCCACGCCCCGCGGATGAAACCGCGGTGAAAATTAATTTTAAAATTTATATTTTTCATGGTTATATAATTACTCTTCTGGCCAGAACTGCATCTGCGATATGCGACTTTCTCACGGACGAAGTCGAGGCTAAACGCTAGTGAGAAATATATAAGATTTGAATAATGAACTGGCACCACTTAATTAGTCTAATCTGCGAGTTAACTTCAAAAAGAATATTATTGTACACGAAAAGTTCAAAAAGAATTGCGAAGGCACTGTACAAGAGAAAAAAATATATCTTGGTATTATTTATTTAAGTCAGCAAGCTTACACAAGTTTTTTTTATTATATTAAGGCTTCGTTTTAATTAAAGGCAAAACCAAAGCCAAAGGGTATAAATCAATCAAAACTATTTACAGGCACTTTTCAGTTATCAAGGCGTAGGTTAAAGTTGAAGATCATCATCATAAAATTAAAACTAGCTTTTTATGTTGGAGTCGGCTTTCAGCCTAACTGGATTCAGTTGGATACCAGTGTTTTACGTGAAGCGACTGTCTATCAGACCTTCACAACCCAGTTACTGGGCGACACGATACCCCTTGGGACCAACGGCTTTACGTGATTTCCAAAGCACGGGACATCAGTGTAAGTAAATACTTTCTAAAGTTTCTCTTAGACATAAAGATAAACTTCAGAAAGTATATAATATGAATTGAAAAAGTCACATTGGTACTTGCCTGGTTCGAATCCAGGTACCAATGTGACTTTTTCAATTCATACCACTGAGAGGCAGGGCTTACATGAGAGGCAGGTTTCTTAACCAATGGGCCATCAAAACATTTTGTTGAAGCTAGTTATTGGTTTTAAAATTGAACAAGAACTCCACAACAGGAACAAAAACATCAATTGTTATGAAAAATTAATAAACAAGTGAAAAACACATTTGTTTTGTTAGCAAAACAAACCACAGGGACTAGCACTAACGATGTTTGTTAACGAGCGATGTAGAGCACAGCGACTCTATGTAGAGTTCTAGTTTGGTTATATTTTCGGCATCGCTTTTGTGCGGTTTTAGGAAGTGTACTGTTTAGCGGCTCTATTTAGAGTTTATAACTTTGTTGTACGAGTATGTTCCGGTGCATGTTCGTTTTGGACAACTACTAAATTTAAACTTGTTATTTTTTAATCCCTCTTGTAGAAAGAGAGAATTAATAAGTTTTAATGCTGTGTGTCTGTCTGTGTGTGGCACCATAGCTTTTAAAAGGAGTAAACCGATTAGGATGCTGTTTTTCTAATAGGAAAGAAGGTTATCTAGTAATGGTTTAACGTATGTTTCATCAAAATCAGCTCAACCGTTTCGAAGCTATTAACAATTTTGTTAGCTGCAGTCGCGATTTTAATAACTTTGGGGGCTTTTTAATTTCTCATCATATTTTTCTACATTATTTTCAAAAACCTTTAACTCATTATCACACTAGCTACTTATCCCTTTTATAAACTATGCATACACTACCTACCCTTTCTGTCGACAACAGACCCAGAATCCCCTAAAGCCTCCGAGTTATTCCCTAATTGTCTTAATGAGTCTGTTGGCCGCTCAACTGAGACAAAGGCTCTATTTACATGCCCCTAATTACGTAAAGACGGACTTGTACCTACATCTTTGTGATTACGTAACATGTTTGAAATAATTTGATAATTGTACTAATGCTGACTGTAGTCTGCTGTCACGGATAAATCGCTGAAAAGATTTTGTTAAAGGGTTTGGAGTATGATATTTATTCTAAACGATTTGTCACACTGGATGCGTTCTGCGGCCTGCGGCCAGGTCAAAGTGAACGCAGCCCGCATCATGTATGAACAACATTGTCGGTATCAATATATTTTGTATAGAATGCGATCTGACCGTGCGAGCACGACCAAAGAACGCATGTTGGGCCGACGGGGCGGCGACCGACAGCGTTGTTCATACATGATGCGGGCTGCGTTCACTTTGACTTGACCGCAGGCCGCAGAACACATCCGGTGTGACAAACCCTTAAAGGCGTGAAATAGACTACTTTTTAACCGACTTCTGTAAACCTTCGAACACACGTGATTCGAGACACAATAGCAAGACTATAGCAGCCCGACAGCCGGCTGTTGCGTGTTCGTCTAAAGGTTAAAGAAGAAAGTTCATACTTTTTTTAATAACTGCCTTCAAAAACTAAAATAAGTTTTAATATTAGTACCTTTAATACCTTTTAAACTAACTGTTAATAACTTTTATATTAGTTACACTGCACATTAATAAAGAAGATAGCAGCCACGGATTTACTAAAGTTATTTTTCAATTAGTTAGTTATTTCCGCAGATTTACGGTTTTTCGGATTTACTCATAAACCTTTGCTATATAACACTGTACCTACACTGTGTGCAATACTTAAAGCCTGTGACATAGTATGGAACACAAACGGCCGTATATTTCGACTAAGTTAATTAAGAAGTGTGTCATTTGTCACAGCTCTTAGAGATTACATAAAATTATTTTTAACTTGTTACCTTCACGCATTGTTAAGGAAATAAATACTTGAAAAACAGACAGAAAAGAGTACTATATTTGTTAGATATTTCTTTATACGAAAACTTAATACAAAAACAACACCAAAATAATAACTGTACTCATAATTAACTTTTAGCTAATGAGCAAGTTAGACTCACTATAAACTACTAACAACTATGAACCTCCCAGGTGCGCTATAAGAAACTTTTCAATTAAACTTACTTGGTACTAAACAACAGTAAAATGTTACAAAGTACATGATTCTGCTACCTCACCTAGACTAGCGGGGAAACCTTTTTTATGGCGCTTTATTTTACAGGGGTCGGCAGAGACATTTAGTACCCAATTATGGACACCTGCATTACAGTTTTAGTATTGTAGAGACTCGGGCTAGTTGTGTCTTATTAAACCTTGACTTGTAAATTTAATCCGTACTAATATTATAAATGCGAAAGTACTGTCTGTCTCTTCTTCACGCCTAAACCACTGAACCGATTTGAATGAAATTTGGTACAGATATTGTCTGGACCCGAGAAAGGACATCCCCCGAAAACGGGAATTATTAAACCACGCGTACGAAGTTGCGGCCAAAAGCTAGTAAATAAATAAACACATAATTATACTTTGGATAACTCACAAACGGTCATTTGATACCAAACTGGGCAGGAGAGTCAGCCTTGGAAGGGGCCCAACGGGGCCAACGCCTGCCGGGGTTGCGAAATGTTTATAATAGTTACCGTGACCCCGGAACATAAGGGGCAACCGAAGGAACATGAGTGGGTTAGTCAGTAAAAGTCTGACACGCCCTCCCGCCGCCTTTACGACGGGAGAAGTCATTTGATGATTTCCCACTCCCCAAAAAAAAAAAACCAAACTGGGCAGAGCTTGTGTTATGGTAGCCAGGCAACTGAAATACATACATATATTATACATACATTTGTAGAAAAGTTTGTTCTGGGTGGGAATTGAATCCACGGTTTCCTACCGACCATTGACCACTAGACTAACAGGCCCGGCAAACCTCCACATTTGTCTAGTCAAAATCTAAAGAAATTCTGATAATGTATCTACCTAAAAACCACTTTACCTGATATTCGAACCTGGAGTACTATCACCCAGAAGTATTATTCCATCTAAACATAGTAAAATACTACTTAACAACCGCTCAGAAACCTTTAAAAAAGGTTTTACACTGTTTATTAAATATAATGTAAATATATTTTATATAGAGCTCTTAACTGGAGCACTGGAAGGTCACAGAGAAAGGTCAAAGGTCTCTGAAGTGATATTTTATTTTATGTAACGGTAAAGGTCCGCTCGTGTGATACAATGACCTAGGGTATTTAAATCGAATACCTATTGTGCACAGATCTTCGTGTACAATAATTAGTTGTTTGATGTAGTTTCGTCCGCCTGCCGCTTTTATTGGAATTTTTCAAAAAATAATTGTTAGTGCGCTTTATCGTCATAAGTTAAAAAAATATACTCTGCAAGGGTTTTTAGCTTTTGTGTTTTCAACAACTAAAGCCTCTTTTTAACCGACTAGAAAAAAGAATGTTCTTGGTTTAACCTGCATGTATGTTTGTGTATTTGTTCGCAATTATTCTTACGTTTACTAAAATTTCGGAAGTCGGTGGCTTCTCTTCTGCCATTCAATTTGTGTTGCCACCGACTTCCGAAATTTTAGTTATTATTGGGTTTTTAGTTTTTGAAGGCGGTTATTTTTTTTTGAAAAAAGTTTTTTCGTTTACGAGAAAAAAGAAAAAATACGTGTCCAAAATTTTTTAATAATCTCACTGACGGATTAATTACTTTTTACGTCTCGCCTATTAGCCACCGACTTCCGTAATTTAAGATATTTTTCGGTTTTTAGTTTTTGAAGGCGGCTTTTTTTATAAAAAGATGCTCCTACTTCAAATTCTCTTCAGTAGTTTTTGTGTGAGTTAATAAGAGAGAAACATTCATACATCCATACACATAGTAAAACTAAATTAATGTTCTACAAATAATCCTACATCTCATAAAAAACACGAATACGTACGATAAACTCTCCTTATAAACTACGCGCCTTACTAATAAACGCTGCATAAAGTTATGACAGGTTTATACGTCAAAAAATGTATGGTTACACAGGCTTTATTCATTGCATAACTTTACACAGTGATTATTAGTAAGGGCATACAAGTATACTAATACTATAAAAGCAGTCCTTCGGTACTTTTTCATGTCTGTCAAATTGGCTACGTCACGCAAGGCTACGGCGCTACAAATGCCTACGTGGCGCTACGAATACCTACGTAACGCTACGAAGTGCTACGAAAGAATATCGTACTAATGACTTGAAGAAACACGCTAATGGGTATTTTTTCGGGAAAAAATAAGTAAAGTGGATTTGTTCCTTTTATTTAACTTGAAGCGACAAATACGGAGTGTCAAATGGCTTGTCTAAAAGGTCTTGGGTTTCTGGGAATTTGTCAAGGTTCATTAGAAGCCTTATTTACAGTGTTCTTATATATAGAAGCGAAAATAATAATGTTACTAGATTTTGGACTGTTTATGGAGTTTATTGCTTGTTGTTTCCCTTAAAATCTACATTTTGGAACAAGCAACAACCGACTGAAAATGGACCAAGTAAAATAATGCCTTTGACTTTGCAATTGCGAAAATGGGTCTATACAAGCTGTATTTTATACTAGCTTTTGCCCGCGGCTTCGCTCGCGTTAGAAAGAGACAAAAAGTAGCCTATGTTACTCTCCATCCCTTCAACTATCTCCACTTAAAAAATCACGTCAATTCGTCGTTCCGTTTTACCGTGAAAGAAAGACAAACATACAGACAGACAGACACACTTTCCCATTTGTAATTTTAGTATGGATTTTTCCACGAGATACTTACCTATCGTGAATATAACTAATGATAACACGTGTCTAACACTAGTTAAAACAACGACTGTTCTATTAGTTCATAGCTGAAGTTAACTGCTGAATGTAGAATCCTGCGTTTGATTTCCAGCTAAGACACAATTCTTATGCTTTTTTATTATAAACTAGCTGCTGCCCGCGACGTTGTCTGCGTGGAGGCTTCAGCTCCGCCGCCGTAGGTGATAGCGTGATAATATGTAGTTTATAATTATGTTGACCTGACCTCTTAGTAATATTCATGCAAAATTTTAAGTAAATCCATGCAGTCCTTTAAGAGATTAGCCCGGACATACATACAGACAAACAAACAACAAAAGATATTTAACGTTCAAGCGTTTTTTTTTTCAAATAGTCTCCCTCCCTCTCTCAAATTTAAACGGTTGGTTCGAAAAAAAAACATGATGGTAGTCCTTGGATTGAACCTTAAAAGAAAGCTAAGTATAACGGCTCAGATGAAATCGTTGTTAAATTGTTAATGCGATGTGTTTCGTTATGTAATCCTAGTCTATCCGTGACCTGACACGCGCTTGACCAACTTTTTCTACATTCCACGATATAAAAAAATATTAACGATTGTGAATTGTTACAAAACTTCTCTGTAAACTACGTTTGTAGTTTTGCTCTCAGCAGCCAAAATATACAGAAAATCAGGACTCGTGACGCGGGAGTAAGCAACATTCAGCTGCCCGTGTGAGAAGCAGCTCGTCCTGAGGTCGACACCCGCAGCCTGCAGCGTCTGGCCCTGCGACTTGTTGATAGTCATGGCGAACTCACTCACTCACAGGGAACTGCACGCGCTTGAATTGGAAGGGAGTTTAGGAATTCTACGGGATAATGTGTGAAGTGTTTATGGACGTATAAAGTACTTCGTTTCCCTCAATTTCCGAGAGAATGCGTTCGTTGATGGCTGCAGCTTGATCATTTTTGGGTGGTATAATGGCTCGCTCTCACACCCAAGAATTCTGTTGGTTTGGTATTCGACTGATGTCCCCATGCACACAACAAATGAGTTCTTCTAAGGAGGCCACCACTCTACCGAGGGACTCTGGGAGCACCACCGTTCACCTCTTTGAGAATATTTGAGCACGTGGATTGCCACCGAGCTGAGCTCACATATTGATGGTCAAGCGCAGCCTATGAATTTGTGACCACAACGAAGATCGTTTCAACGAAGCATTTTCCTCGTCAGCCCTAGACCCCCGCGTCACCACAGGGAGTGTTTGCCGGAAATCGCCACTGAACAGAACTGTAACACCACCCATCAAGTGTTCATTCCTGCGGTTGTCCTGCAGAGTTCTTTCTGTTCACGGCCTCCACTGCTTTCCTATTAGCCATCGTGCACTCATCCCATACGATCAGAGAGCAATCCCTGAGCACATGTCCCTGTCACTGTTACGGGATACCCCAGAACAGGCATTTCGGCGCTTTCTAAATCTATGGGTATTTTGAACATGGCATGCGCTGTTTTGCCACCAGAAAGCAGCGTAGCAGTGATTCCTGACGATGCTACAACAATGGCAATTTAGCCTTGCGTCCTGACCTCTGCAAGGATACCAGTGATAATGAATGTTTTCCCTGTTCCATCAGGAGCATCCAGGAAAAACATTTTACCCTGGTCGAGCCCAATGCTTTCCAGAACAGTGTCATATATTTGTTTTAGCTCTGAGGTGAACCTAGTGACGTGGTCATTTCGGATAGTGGTCATTAAACCCGAATCGTAATTGGTTTCGGCGGTGTACTCCCAAATTTCCACGGTCTTGATGTGGTAATGATCTGAGAGCTCGCAACCCGTACTCTACCAGTGGTTTACCGCCGATTGAAATGACCACATCTTGAAGTGAACTGAGACAGGTGTTCAGCATGCGTTTATCAGTTGCTTCGATTTCACCTTCAGAAGCACGCCTCAAAGCTCGTAAAAAGTCCTCGAACAGAAGATGGCGGTACTTCTCCCACAAAGCTACCGGGTTCGCAACTCCACAAAACACCAAAATGACGGCAAACAGATGACGCATGCGACTGGGACTGTCATCATCATCATCATCATCATAATTAGGTGTACAACGACATGAACATTTATATTACTTTTTTTTTTGGTGAGTGGGAAATCATCAAATGACTGCTCCCGTCCTGGGTGCGGCGGGAGGGCGTGTCAGACTTTTACTGACTAAACCCACTCATGTTTCTTCGATTGCCCTTTATGTTCCAGGGTCACGGTAACTATTATAAACATTCCGCAACCCCAACATTTATATTACTTACAAAGCAATAATCACACAGATAAATACCGAACAAAAGTATTAACAGTCAATGTTTATTCAGTACTAAAAACCTGAAATTGATAAAGAAATGATCATCATCATTGAACCGACTTTAAAAAAAGTAGATTCTCTGTTCGACCTGTTTGTATGGGTGTTTGGCTGAGCCAAAATTTTTGATTTTGATGCGATTTTTAGTAAAGTGTTCGTTACACTCTGGGAAATATAACACTAATGGATTTAACCGACTTAAAAAAAGTAGGTTCTCTGTTCGACCTGTTTGTATGCACGTTTCTCCGCCTTCATCGAGTGGTACCTCCACTCGATAAAGGCTGCTCCCGGAAAATGTGTGGAAAATGAAGCTCCCAGCTTAAGTTGTTTTATGCATTGTAATCAGTGATAGCTTTGATTGCCACATCAGATCTTTCTAACCATCGATCTTATAAACCAGAAAATGCCTGTCAGACAGAACAACTTTGCTAAGACGTCATTCTTATTTAATGTGTTATGGTGTAGTTGGGTGCTTGGAGTTCCACATTAGGTGTTGGTTCTAGGTCTTCAATATTATGCATCAACAGAGAGTGCTCATCAGGCTGAACAACTCTTGCTAAGACGTCATTCTTATATATGTTCGGTATAGTGTACGTAGCTGGGCTCATGGAAGTCTACAACAGGTATTCCAGATCTTCAATTTGTATTCGTCAACAGAAAGTGCTTATCAAGCTGAACAACTCCTGCTAAGACGTCATACTTATATATGTTATAGTTTAGCTGGGCTCATGGAGTTCCACCTCAGTTGTTCCAGATCTTCATATTTATTCTTTCAACAGAAACTGCTTATCACGTGAAGCAATTTTTGCTATAATAAAATTTTTGTATCTCTTATAGTTTAGCTGGCCTGTTGCGGTCCTGCACCAGAAGTTCAAGTTTCCAGGATAAGTTATAGCCTATATGACGCCCAGACTTAATACCTATACATCAAAAAAAAATCATTGAAATCCGTTGAGTAATTCCGAAGATAGCTGATGCCCGCGACGTCGTCAGCGTGAAGGCTCCAGCTCCTCCCCCGTAGGTGATAGCGTGATAATTTGTAGCCTATGTTTTGACCCGACCTCTTAGTAATATCCCTGCAAAATTTGAACTAAATCCATGCAGTACTTTTGGAGTTTATCCCGGACATACATACAGACAAACAAACAAACAAACAAACAGACAAACAGACAAACAGACAAAAATTCTAAAAACTATATTTTTGGCTTCGGTATCGATTGTAGATCACGCCTCAAGTATTCTTTTAAAAAAATATTCAATGTACAGTTTTGACTTTCCTACGATTTTATTATATGTATAGATTGTTCATTGGTAGCCAGGAGTTTGTAATAATTTCGATCCGAAATTCTACTCCTATCGAATACTTGTCGTAAGGTTATTTATTCGAGGTCAACTTACACGTGTAATCGTGTGTACCTATTGAGCACGTGCCGGACCCTCGAGGCATCCTAAGCACACAGTTACATCTAATATAAGTCCAATTTTCCTTTGAATTTGAAATTATCTTAGACTACCTGTCCCCCGCGGTTTCACCCGCGTTTTTATTACTGCTCTACTTCCGTTGGTCGCTGTGTGATGTTACATAGCTTTGGTCGATAAATGGGCTATCCAACAACAACCAACAACGATAGATTTTTCAATTCTATTCTATTCTTAGAAATTTTAGAGATTACCTCCTAAACACAAAAACAAACTGTACCTCTGTATAATATTACTAGTTTGCGCCCGCGGGGCTTCACGTATTAGAAAAAGATAAAAAGTAGCCTATTTCACTATATACCCCTTCAACTATCTTCACTTAAAAAATCACGTCAATCCGTCGCTCCGCTTTACCTTGAAAGACGAACTAACAAACACGCACACTTCCCCATTTATAATTAACCGAATTCTAAAAGGAAGAGGTTCTTAAATCGTCTGAATGTTATTATTACTATGGATAAGATAATCGAGTGACAACACATATACACTATTATACAATACGTGAACAGTACATTACTCGCGGGGCTAAGATGCTAAGTACGTTGTTTATGAGTTCACTTATTCGAACTTCAGTTTATGACTTGTAACGATGATTAGTCGGTCTTGTTTCATGAGGTTTTGAACTAATCTATACTAATATTATAAAGCTGAAGAGTTTGTTGGTTTGTTTGGTTGAATATCCCTGGACGTGCTGAACGAATTTGTAAAAAAAAATGTGTTGAATAGTACGAGGAAAGCTATATCTCATTACGCTACGCATCGGAAGAAAAACCACTGCAGAGAGCTAGTATTAAAAATAGTCATGCCTTCACGTCTTTTTCCTACTCTTCCAAATATCAATACTAAGCACAAATACAAGGTGTATTTTTGGTCTTGCACAACCCGCTAGAAGATTCTACTCATAAATCGCGAAAAAAAAAATCTGCTGTTTCTAACAAAAGTTCGATGCCCTCCCGACCTTAACCTTTCAACGACCAACCGACAGCCGGCTGTCGGGCTGCTGTTGTCTTTCTATTGTGTCTCAAATCATGTGTGTTCAAAGGATTAATGTATGAAACAGATGATTTTTTTTTCGATATTTCAGAGTTGGTTCCTTGATAAAAGTTGTTTGTTTTTATGAGTAGAAGCTTCTAGTATAGATAAAACCATTGAACCTTTCGGCAACCAAGCGACAGCCGGCTGTCGCGCTGCTGTGTTGTCTCGAATCACGTGTGTTTTTTTTTTTATATAACTTATGGGCTTGCTCTTGGTCCCAGACTAGTCCGAGGGCATAGACGGGGCCTACGATGGAGCGAGCTCACCCAAAAGATGCCTATGCACTCGTCTCTTAAATACAGTTCGAAGGTTTAAGCCGTCCCAAACAGCGAACACTACCCATTCTGTTAACTGAACCACACACAAACGCACCTTACACATTGTATGAGCTCGTCTTTAGCTCACTGACTGATTGCAGGGCCGCTTGTTAAATTTTCACGGGTGTGTTCCCCGCCACCCCTGGCAATTACCGACGTTGTCGAAATAAAATAACGAGGGAATGATTTATTGATTTAATTTTTGCATTGGAAAATGTTCTTGGCAAGTTTACAAGTTTTTGTAACGTTACAGGTTGTTGATGTAATTATTAATGTTGAGTTACGAATACGAAATAAAATAGGTAACTAGATTTAATGGTATATCTAGTATCTATTATGCATGTATAGATCTTTGTAGTTATTACATATCTTGTATTTTTTAAAATAAATTATTCTATTCTATGTTTATTTGTAACTATCTTTTGCTCGCGACTTCGTCCGCGTGGAATAATAGTTCCCGTTCCCGGGGGATTTCCGGAATGAAAACTATCCTAAATCTTTTTTCGGGTCCCAGACTATATCTGCAACAAATTTCATTCGAATTTCGAATCGCTTTAGTGGCTAAGGCGTGAAGAAGAGACAGACAGACAGACAGAGTTACTTTCGCATTTATAATATTAAGTACGGATTAGTTCGGATTGAAAATTTAGGATAAATAAATGATAGCAACGATGGAAATATCGTGTTATTTTCGGCTTTGTAAACTTTTTTATACCCGGCACCTAAAACCTATGTCGTGTTGTTTTGGTTTTTAGTGCCTACATAAAAGTCTGCAGACAAGGGTCATTTCAGCAATACGACCACACATAACATTTTAGGTATTTCAACTTTCCCTTTATATCACAGTGTTAATATTCTTTCCCTTGATTTTGTTCTTTTGTTTGTATGAAAATACTAGCTTCTGCCCGCAGCTTCGCTCGCGTTAGAAAGAGACAAAAAGTAGCCTATGTTACTCTCCAGCCCTTCAACTATCTCCACTTAAAAAATTACGTCAATCCGTCGCTCCGTTTAGCCGTGAAAGAAAGACAAACAGACAGACAGACGGACCCACTTTCCCATTTATAATATTAGTATGGACTAGTATGGATGTCCAAACTGATGGAATTCAACGGAATATTCTATCACTATTATGAAAAAGCAGATAAAAGGTTAAGCCCGTAGCTATAATTTACGGTATGTGTGACCTGACCTAGCAATTGTTGATAATTCTAGATTTAGCCGGTGAAAGTTTTATTTTGGACCAACATACAATAGGTATATGAAAATTGCCTGATGTGGAGGATGAATATTGTGCTAATTTATTTATTACTAGCTTCTGCCCGCGGCTTCGCTCGCGTTAGAAAGAGACAAAAAGTAGCCTATGTTACTCTCCATCCCTTCAACTATCTCCACTTACAAAATCACGTAATCCGTCGCTCCGTTTTGCCGTGAAAGAAAGACAAACAGACAGACAGACAGACAGACAGACAGACACACTTTCCCATTTATAATATTAGTATGGATTGTTACTCTGAGATTCACGTGACTTTAGCCACGGATACAGCTACTAAAATAAAAATATCAGTCAATACAAGTCCTTTATATTTGAACTATGCTCTCCCCCCGGCCCCGCCTGCACTCGAGTTAACAAGCGGATCACTTGAGAGCCATCGATCCTGTAGTTTGTTCCACTTTTAATCACAATTGTTTTTTTTTTATAACTGCCTGTATTTTTAGGAGGAGACAGTAATAACACATGGTTGTATGATCTTGTTTTTGGAGTATGTTGACTAATTATACATAGGTATTAAGTATAGATAAACATTATAAAGTAAATGTGTTGTATTGTCCGCTTATAAAAAGCACATGCTTTATCTGTGTGGTTTTTAATCTATGGTCCTGTGGTGTAAATAGAGAATCTAACTATGTAAATTTCAGTACGCGATATTTCGTTATAAAACAAGACGTGGATTGCTCATTTTTATCATAAAACTTACCTACGTACGTTTATATCGTTACTGTAACGTAAAATACCCATATTCTTTTGCTTTCGAAGGTAAAAATGTTTCATTAACTAATGCACTCCACGATCATCCAAATTCACAAGTACCTCTATAAGCAGTGTTGGGCGTAATTAATTAACTTTTGTAATTTAATTACTAAATTAATGAAAAGTAATTGAATTACTTTAATTAAAATTACTTGTAATTGAAATTACTGTTATTCAATTACAATTAGTCACAAGTAATTCTAACTACATTAATTTGTAATTCAAATTACCCAATTACTTTTTACGGGGTAACATTGCAGGTAACATACAAAACCACCTAAATTGTGTGGTAGTTCGACAAATAACATTGGATTGGATAGAACGAGATGGTAAACGAAACGGCAACGACGCCGGTCAGTGTGTCCTTAGCGGTGATTTCGCTCACACACATATCTCCCGCGCATCTCTGTACTTATTTGCTGTTACTTCGTGTTATATTGTTGTGTGATTTCTTATGTCCAAGTACCTAGCTGATCCGGATAAAGACACTTCAGTGCTGAACAGACATCCTGCCAAACATTTTGCTCGACAAAAAATTCAACTCAATTCATCAAAACATAGGCGGGGCATTAAAGTCCGCCTATGTACCGTTGTGCATAAAGTATTCATAAATTAATAAATCCTGAGATTAAGCAGGTGTTTCTTAAGTATTATACATTAATGCCGTCATCAGGCCCTGTTGAGAGATTGTTCTCATATGCCACAATGATTAATTTACCAAAATCTCACAAACTTTCTGATCAAATGTTTGAACAAAGAGTAGTGTTAAAGTCTAATTTAAAGTAAATCACTTTTTTTTAATAATTAAACACATTTGATGAATCATTTAACGTTTTATTAAACTTACTACCTCAACTTTAAATTAAATAATATACACAAGTAATTGAGTAATTGCAAATAACAATTACAATTACAAATTGTAATTGTTAGTTGAATTACTTTTCAATAATTTCAAGTAATTTGTAATTGAAGTCGCCAATTACAATTTGTAATTGTAATTGTTAATTTGTAGTTAATTACAATTTGCCCAACACTGTCTATAAGTAATGTGTATCAAGATAACATAAAAGCGTGTTTGTATGCTTCTCCCATCCCGTCCACAATTATACAGAACACGTAGCCCCGACTAATTTGACTAATTACTCCCGATAACAACTTCACCGCACCCTGTATCACCCCTATTCCACTCAACAATCCAATTTCAACCTTAAACCCTACAATTAAGCTCCAAAATCGCATCAAAAACCCTTTTATCGGCCCTTAAACAATGGAGCTTCTAAAATGAACTTTCATTTCAGCGGATTAAAATTGAAAATCGAATGAAATACATTTGGCAAACTTTGCAACTAAAGGCTATGATTTTGGTTTTTCGAATTTAGGTTGTTTGATCTAGGGTTAAGGTTTATTTTTGCCTGGTGTTAATACAAAATCGATGGGCCAGACTAATTGCTTGATTTGAATTTGGAATAACATTTGTAGTAACTGTGGGTCCTTGAAGGAAGTTTTCGAAGTGATTAGGGTTCTGAAAACTAGAAATTTACGTAATAATTACATCAAGTTTAACAAATAGGTTAATATAAATCTGTGGTTCTTAAACCCATTGTGCAACGCCACGTTTAAAAAAAAAATATTTGTAGACTTGGTTTGAAGAATTTGGTTGTTTAGTTACTCATAATTCCAGTTAGTCATGCTTTGTAGGTAAATGATTTCTTAAACTCCAGTATAGTCTAACACTTCACGAAAATCGTACAAGAATCCAATCCGTACTAATATTATAAATGCGAAAGTAACTCTGTCTGTCTGTCTGTCTCTCCTTCACGCCCAAACCACTGAACCGATTTGAATGAAAATTGGATAGTTTTCATCCCGGAAATCCCCTGGGAACGGGAACTATTATTCCACGCGGACGACGTCGCGGGCAAAAGCTAGTTATTCATAAATAGTATTTTGCACTAATAATAAACGAATTCTTCATGAATAGTGATTTCCACCAATATGTTTTTATCATCATTTGAGTGGTAAGTCAATCGGGAGTTAGCAATGAGTGAGGAGGGAGTACCTCTGTGTTTGCACAATCTTATACGTAATATTATTTCCTCCTACTATATTTTTTCCTTATTATATTTTATTTTCTTCTACTTGGCTGGTCTCCATTAAAAGTAGCCGCCAATTAACCAAAAATAAGACGGTTTATGAAAATGAGAATATACGATTGTTACTCTTTTACGCAAAAAAAAAATACCAATAGGATTTTAATGAAATTTTAGTAGGGTAATTTAGCTTATACAGACCTTAGTTACACTTGGCTACATTTATTACGCTATAATCCCGGGGAAGGGAGCAGTAATCAAAAACCTAAATGAACGCGGCAGAAACCGCGAGCAAAAGTTAAAGTACTTAAACAGAGGGTTATGTTAAAGGTCTTGTACAAAATAAAAACAATTATTATTTTTTGTCGTAACAATTTTATTCGATCACTGATTTTGATTTCGACCACTTTACATACAACTAGAATAGAATATGTACGGTTATAAGTTATTTTGTCATAATTATCTAATAATTTGATAATTTTGTTACCACTCACTAGTAAGATACATGATACCAATGAAATACACACTGAAAAATACAATACACTTATCAAAATACGTATTTTTAAAATACACAGCTCTAAATATTATGCAGAATTGTCAATTTTTTAATGATATTTTTTAACGTGAACTGCAATAAGTTGTACTAAAGACTTTGTCTTTTAACCATTCGTAAAGTGTGTCATATTTTTCAGTATGTATTATCTAAACGAGCAACCAGATATATTACATAGCTATTCAAAAAGCCATAACATATACAATTTTAAACAACTAAAAATAATCACGAACTTTAATACAACAATTAGTTTTTAAACTACGTATTTTACATTTTAAAGTGTTCAACTTTGAGGCTAATCTAATTCTATGTACTAGAATGTATGCATGACTATGTATAGTGATAAATACGACTACAGATTTCACAATTTATGATGAAATTTTAATCTAAACTTTTAATTCTTAGAAGTTAGTTTGCTAAATAATCATATAATTATGCTATCAAATATATAAAGATATATACGAAAAAATATTTATACTATTTTACAAAAACACAGAAACGAATGTTTTCTTGTAACAATATATATTGTAATAATATAATATTAAATTATAGATTTTATTTATATTTAGAGTAGATGATATTTTAGTGACTATGTAATATTAAGAACGAAGTTATAATTTTATCCTATTTCATAATTATAATTATAGTATGATAAAATTATCGACATTAACCTATGCTACGATAAAATTCAAAGGGTTATAATTAAAACCAAAATATTTTAACATTTTCATTTGTTAAAAAAATATAAAATTTTAATGATTTTCTCCTAAAGTAGAAATCATTATAATAACGAAAACACATACATCTTACTTCCCGACTAATTTAAAAAAGTAAGTAAAAAAATAAATAGAAAATAATATAACCTGAGGTATTTGAGTATAATTATCATGATTAATCTTACCTACAAAGCGTCTATAAGTACTTAATTTATCCTTAATTGATTATATTTTATTTAATTAGCTGTGTGACCAGCTGATTAATTAATAGGATAAACATATTTATGAATTACTTAAATGTCCATTTAATTATGATAAAAAGGTACGTCTCTCTGAGTTTTATTATTCAAGAATGTTATTGGTTTTTTGATATTTTGTTTTGTATACATAGATATTTATAGATATAAAAAGAAAATAGATCATATCCCTTGATGATTACTTCTGTGTTGATACTATTTTTTCTATAAACGTATCTAATTAAATTTGTTTTAATTTAAACTATGAATACGGATTAGATACAAAGTATATACTTTATATATATTTTAATTTACTTTATAATAATATTACTTTATAAAATAATAATATCCTTGATCATTTTTGCTCTGTCATTTAAAATATTTCTAAAAATTATGAAGTCGTGACGTATCACAATAATATCAATAATATTGTGGCGTACCTTTTTAATTAACCTAATAATATAATTTAATGATACTGACTGAATTAATTATTATATACTCGATAGTAATTGTTCTACTCTACGGCTTACTGTACGTTAATGTACTTATCACTCGTACTTGTGTGGGTGTCAAACTGCTATATGTACAGTTTTATATTTAATTAGCTTTTTTTTTACCTAGTAACACTGACTACTCTACATTGTGTAAAATAAATTCTCTAAAATCTACGGAGAATTGAAAAAGAGAGATAAAATAAAAGCATTCTATTTTCAAAATAATAATCAGTAAATATTTTTTATATTTTATTAGATAAATAAAAACCAGAATAGAGTTTACTTTATAATTTAGTTCAATTAATTGAGATTATTGAGAACTAGGGAAAAATAATTGAATTACTATTACTGGGAATGGGTTTAGAACTAGATGGTAAGCAGAACGAGTTCCTAATAGTACTTTAAAGATAGGTTGTAGATCTAACGGACGGGTACTGACCTAAAGCGAAACACTGGCTGCAAACACTATCTCGATATTGCTTGTTATTCAGTTTATATCTTAACCCTATTGATATGTTTGCCCTCTCTACTATGCAATTTAAAAGAAAAATCTTAGAAACTCTTACCAAATAAGCTTCATTATTGTTTTGTTTTTCACCTTTTATTATTTTTTGGGTACTGTTTAATTTACTGCATGACGTTTTTTTTAACATATATTTTTTTAATATTCTGTGGAAAATGCCGTAGGCTACACATTTAACCATCTTTTGTAATTATTTAACTTCTATGTATTATTGTAATGTGTAACTGTTTATTTTCCCCAATAAATAAAATAAAATAAAAATAAAAATATCATTTTGGTTTACACCAGCTTGGCTGTGGGCCATAATTATTAGAATTTCGATAGACTTTTTACGACTCATAAAAATCTAGTAAGCCGCTTAGAAACTCCTTTAATATTTATTATCTTTCAATATTTTTTTTTCCAATATTCGTCTTTTGATGTGCTCACTGCTCATGTTGTATTCATTGAATATTTTTCTTTAGTTCACAAATAGACGATGTTAAAGAAAAATATTAATATTTAGCTATGACTATTTTTTACTGGTTTAATACAAAAGTTGCAAATTGTACATTTGCTGTTTTTGTTATACGATTTTTTTGAGTTTATATATAATCCATGTGACGTACTAGAAATTATATTTGTTTTAACTAGCTTCATTAACTATAAATTAATACCGTTTGCAGCCACATTTCACGAGAAACATCGAGATTAGAATAAGATTTGATACACGACATTTATCTCTACGTAAATAATCTTCTCAAGCCGAAGCCAAGAGGATGTTATGCTAACAATTGTGCGTTTTCTTAGCAAAGTTAGAAAACACCGCTGAGGAATATCGCTTGACATTTTTTATGCAACAATTTGGTATTTGAGTGGACCTTTGATTCATTTATTTTTTTTATTGATCTAATATGTTTTCTTTTTTTAATAAATCTATTTACTGATTTTTGTTGCTCTTTGCTAAGAATTGTATTGGTCGACAATAAGGTTTTTTTTTGTTATAATTTACACTTTTTTTGGTATTAGCACTTTGCTTGACAGTTTTTTATGGGGATAGTAACTACAGTCAACTATAATCTACACTTTTCACATTAATTAATGCCTGATGGAATTAGTATTTGTAAAGACATATATCTTAATAGAGATATTACTAAAAATGTATGTAGATTACAATTTACAGCAGTTATTTGAATGATATTCCTCAGTGGTTGAAGGTCAAAGAGATATTTCAGATGTAGTAAAGGACAAAGATTTATTTGTCTTTTACATCATTTGAATTTCCACCGTCGATACAGCACAAGCTATAACAAGAATTTAGATTCTAACACTATGTAATTGAATAGAAGGAATATAGACTACAAGTATTCTAATAGAAGAAGAATATATTGGAAAGCGTTTAAGATATGTACCAAATAATAATTATTAGGATTTTGAAATGGTGTAGAGGAGTTACGTTTTTAAGATATTAAATTATATTTAAAAACAGGAAGGCGTTTACGGTAAATACTTAAATGAATAAAAAATCTTTACGAAGGATTTCGAAATAGCGCAGTTCTGGATTTTTTTTAATTTAAGAAATAAAAACTGACTTTATAGAAGGGTATTAAAAAATATTACTACATATTAAAAACACATAAAAAATTCAACAGAATTGTGTTAAAAACTAAAAATACATACTATTATTACAATAATTTTACAAATACATACAATATATATTTTCAAAATACAATCAATATAAATACGATACTCTTAAATAGGTGCACGTGTAAATGGCGAAAGATAAGTAATGTATATTAATTGTACACAATATTAATAATGATCAATCTTATTATCAAAAAATATACATATAAGTATAAAATGTTAAGATTGTATATTCTTAATCTAATGATATGTCTGCGATACTGGCGGTTATTGCTGATATAATATAATAGTAAAAGTGCACAATTATTACTAATTGTACACACAATATATTCCACAATACACAATATAACACATTGCTATTAATAATTCGCTCGTAGGTTCTGACCATTGATATCAAGTTTGAATAGTTTGATATTATTCGAACATATTTGGAAACTGAATAATACAGCCCGAATAGTACATTCATCAAGAATCTTAGAAAAAATAAATGAAATGTATTTTCTCATTTTTCTTGAAACTGAAAATTTAGTTAAATTTTCCTTTTTTATTTGACAAACTCGTTGACAAAATGATATGTAAACATTAAAAGTGATCAGAACTCACTCAGCAAGTTACGTAGATGCTTAAATATACAATAAATATTACTTCTTGTGCTCACAATCTACTAATTAATTGAATTTCGGGAGAATTTGACACGAAAATTGACTCTAAACTTACGAATACATGCTCGAGAGAGGTCCTTTGATCTCCACTCTGACAAACTTGATATTAGCATAAATACATATATTCAGAATTAATTTAACAGACCTAGTACACATAAAAATTATTTACGAATAAATTATTTCCATATGTACCTTTCAAGCCACATTTCGATCTAAAAAAATAGTTCCTCTCTCTATATCTAACAGTCGAAAGTATAAACATGTTTTGTGCGAAATAATTAAGTTTTGTGCTCCTGAGACCACTACGAACACTATTGTACTTTGCAGGCTAGGTACTATTCACAAATAATTATTCAATGAAAGTACCATATTTGAATAATTCGAAATTTGAAAATTATTCTGGCCTTTTTTCGTGGGAATGGCAACTGATTAACATTAGCATTTTTACGACAGTAATAATTTTAACGAATATTATTCACAATAATCACTTTTTTTACTTTATACACTCTCAATTGACATATCGGGCGCGTCACGTTTTCTTGTACAATTATTTTAGTTATCTTTTAATTTTGACTCTTGTTGCTCAGTCGTCTGCGAAATGTTATTCGTGTCGCTAGGTCGGGAGGAGCCAAAGAGTCTCACGTATTTTTTTACTAGTATATGGAATCTATTAGCTTTTACACTCAGCCATTTATACAAATTCCATTCCTTTAACATTTTTGATTTTATATTCAGTACAAGAAAAATAAAAACACTTTGCAAAGACAAAGTTGTCGATTACTGTTCTCAATATAGCTTGTATATTTTGCAGCCATTTATAAAAAATCCATTCCTTTTTAATTATTTTTGGTACTAAGAATTTCGTGGACAAAGTTGTCGACTACGAGGTTATTATACTAAATACAAATTTTCTGTGATATTGATTTACCAAATTACTGTTCACTGCTAAGGTAGTTATTACATATGACCTGAAATTTCCAATCTGCCTTGAGCACATAGTGATCAATGCTCGTGCCTTCTCATTACGAGACGAGGCATCTGTCCAAGAGCAGCTCGGCTGGCGTTTCCTCCTATAAAGAGTTTTAAATTTCCTCCCTCGATTCTACATTGCCGTTTCCAATTAATACTTTTTGTATTTATTGGAAAAAATTAGAGAATAAAGATTTTATAATCTAAGTTCAATTGGTTCACCATATTATATAATTTCATCTCGAATTTTATAGTTTCACATCTCTTTCATTTTTTTTTCAAAGTCAAGGTCAGATAAAAGTCAAAGTCAAAGTCAGAGTCAAGGTCAAAGTCAAAAGTTTTATAATACGTAGTTCCCCGTCCCTCCCCCCGATCTGTCGACAGCGCCGTGCTGTGTGCTGCTAGTACATACCTCAGTAAAGTCAACGACAGAAACATACTACCTACTCCTGTACACTTACAGAAAATATACCTCGTAAATTATAATTATATTATATAGTTAATGTATAAGTTAAGCTTACTTATTCTAGTTGAATCAAAAGATTCTGATATGTTTCGTTACCTTGGTTGCAACTTATCACGTTGACTAGTCTAGTTACCACTAATTGATATAATAATTGATATAAATCGAATTAATTGATATAGAAGCGAGATCATGACACTTACACTAGTATTGCTGTGTTAGCATACGAGAATTACATTTTATATTTTCTAAAAAATATATTATTTTAAGTAACATCGCATTGTGAGATTAAATTGAATTAGTAGAGCTAATTTAATCTACGATATGTTTATGATTATGTACAGTCCGTAACGTTTTTTTATGTTAAAGTTACGATTACGATTATATTCATTTAAGTAATTTGTTAAAAGTCTGCTATATACGTGAGTATAGCAATAATTCTTAACAATGTACTAAAATGTCATAGTAAGTGCCAAAACTTACAAAAAAATAATATTTTAGGCCCTTACATTAAACGTGCGTGTTATCGACTTGTGCTGAACTTTTAAAATAACTGCTACCTTAGTTAACGACTATCGACTACTTAGCGGTAAATTGCGGGAAATTTATATGTTTTGAGTTGGTATAATTACCATTAAATATGGTTATGTTTTCCCGAACTTACGTTAAAACTTATGTAATGGAAACACGCAAAACGCTGAGAGAATATTCGTGACTGATTTTAAACCTTACATTTTTAAAATAAGGTAGCATATTCATTGATTTTAGTGCGTAAAGTCCACCAGCTTTGGTTACTCTCAGCCTTTGCTATGTTTCCAACGACTCCATTATATTATGGTTCATATAACTCACATCAGATATAATTATATATACTATTAGAAGGCATAACAGTTGTATTTATAGAACAATATCAACAAGAAAACAACGGGTGAAAACAATAGTGCTCTTAGTTTTACGTCGTAAAGTCAGAGTTTTTGCGAGAACGAGACGCTGCTCTAAAACGTAGATAATGTCTCTTTCTCTCACGTTTATACTCTTGATATAAAATGTATACTTACGTCTTTAACATACTTATTTTAAGTACCATTTCTTCTTGTTTTCAAATTCTGTGTTTTATAGGTACTGTTATACGTAAGTGATAATATAAAGACTGATTTAACAACTTGAAGTTTTAAAGATAAATCTCGAAATTTTTGCTTCAGTTGGATTTGTCCATTCATGTTACATGTTGACTTGTCAGACTGTGACCAAAAGCACTATTGCTAGTTCACCCGATAAATAGTCTACATTACAAGCACAGCTAGTTTATAGACATCTATCAGACATTAAATAACTCGCCGATACATTACGGCTCAGTGATCGAAGTTCTAGTGCCAACTGTTACCCTACATTTGCTTGCGAGGGTACACTTCAAGCCACAATAGCTCCCAAAGATACATTTATAAAACCACTAAGATTTACTTCAATGTACTAATTTCTCGAGTATTTATCCATACATGTAAAAATGTTTACATTACAACGCAAGCAAATCTATTTTACCGTTGACGTCTACCCAAATAGGACATTTATAATTACACAACAAGTTAATTCAAAAATATTGACAACAACACTGATTTTGGATTGAATTAGAAGCCTTGCCTGAAGGGGTTCTTGATGGCGGGCTGCGGCGCGGGGGCGGGAGCGGGCGCGGGTGCGGGGGCGGGGGCAGCTCCCGCCCTGAAGGGGTTACTCGCTGTCGGCTGGGGCTGCGCAGGCAGCTGCCGCGGCTGGTTGTACTGCTCCTGGTACTCCTGCTGGTATCCCTGCTGCGGCTGCTGCTGCTGCTCGTACCCTTGGCTGTAGTTCTGATACCCTCCCTGATACGATTGGTCGTAGCTGTATGTACCAGGGTTAGTATCAACATTAGACTCCTCAGTGCCAGCCACCTGCCCGGATACGTTAGAGTACTCGAGATGGTTCTTAAATTCCCCATTCACAGGCCTCTGGTCTTGCAAGCTGTACGTTTGATATTCCTTGTCTGGTGGGTCTGCCATCAGTATATTGGCTTCGTTCTCAAACGGCTTGAAGTCGTAGATGTGCCGAAGGTACATGAGCACCGGGGCGTACAGAAGATTGCTGAAGGCGATGAACAGGTTCAAGGCAGTAAACCCTATAGCTTCGACCACTTCTCCAGCAATGATTGGGCCGACGGCGTATGCAAAGGAGTATGATATGTCAGCAATCGCGTAAATGCTACCGTACACAGATGAATATCGCACGTCCACTAAGTACCCGAGCGTCGGTAGCAAGGCAGTGTCGATGAGAGCGATGCCAAAGCAGATGCCACAGATAGGTATCATCAGCATCTTGTACGAAGATGCAAAAGGTATTATGAAACAGCACATGCCTTCCAAGGCGAGACCTCCTGCCGCCATCAGCCACTGCTGCTGTGGATACTTCCTCGCCATCTTCACAGTTATAATCACTCCCAGAACATGAGGGAAGAAGGCTGGCAACCAAATCATTCCTATCTTCCAGTTGTCTTTTGTCAGATTATCTTCCATCCAAAGCGATATGGTTGGTTCTAGGAACGCTAATGCAACATTAGACATCATCAGGGCACCAGCGCAGACGGCGATGTAAGGATCAATCAGAAGTCTCCAGATAGGAGTACTCGGTGGTTTAGGCTCTCTAGCTTCCTTCAGCTGCGTTTTTAGAGGTTTCATAACAAGCAGCAGCATGAACCCGTCTATCAAAGATATTAATGCTAGGATCAAGAACGGGACTTCCTTGCCTGCGAACTGATACAACGCGCCACCAAAAGGGGGAGCCACCAGGCAACCAAAGCTGATGAAGGCTAGGGCAATCCCGAGAGCTTTTGATCTTTCATTTTCTTCAGTAAACCTATCAGCTATCATCGCAAGTCCTGATGTGTCAGCGAAGGCAGACCCTACGCCCTGCAGACTCCTCGCAAAGAATAACATGCTGTAACTCCGACCACAGGCGAAAATCGATGTAGAGAGGAACATAATGATGAGTCCGAACATCATCGGCACGTCGTACCCGATGCGGTCGATTAAGGCACCAGAGAATGGGTTGATCATGAGCTGTACAATGGCCTTCGAGGCGAACAGGACGCCTGTCGCCGACTCCTGACCTTCGTGTGATGCTGGAATGATTTTGGTCGGTGTGATGGTCTTATTGCCTACCATGTAAGGTGTCATGGTGACTACATGGTCGTAGCCCGCCTCGCCCCACGCGCCGATGTACCTCAGGTAGTCCGGGATGATGGGCACGATCACCATGTACAGCATGTTGTCGAGCAACAGCGCGATGGACACGATGACCAGGATGATCTTCCTCTGCGAGGTCGGCTCCTTGATCTTCTCCCACAGGATCTCCCGCACCTCCCGCACCTCGAGGTTCACCATCGGGATGACCGCGTTGTCGATCTTCTGCCATATTGACTGTGGTCCCTCCGCCATCTTGGATTATTAGTGTAACGTTTATAATATTCTATCTGAGGTGGGGTCCAGTGTTCATCTTCAGGGGAGGGCTAGGTGTGCCCTCGTTGTGTTTGCGTGTTGCTCACACATTTACGCGACGTCCTTCGGCGGGACCCTCGATTGGGAGTTCGGAACCTGACAACAAACAGAAATGATCATTGTATTATCATTTCATGAGTAAGGGGGGTGCTGCAATGTTTCAAAAGGATTGTGAGTCGATCTTTGTTTCTGTTAGTTGTCGTTCCTCTGTCCCGAGTGGTCTTAAATACGAGAGCTTCGAATTCCAAAGACGATTCAGAGTCCTTTTGAACACAAATAAATTACTCATGTTAGTAAAACGTCACACATCAAAACATTCGCGAATAAAAACAACAATGCAATGGATCAAATTAATGTCCGCTGTTCATTCAATATAGTTTATTATTCACTGTGGCCTATACAAATGTTTTTCTTCATTACCATAACAATTAAAATAGAATGAATTAGTTCGTTTACTGTCAAAGTAATTAACCGTTGTGTGTTTAAAACATTAAACATTGAATAATTTGTAGCAATTCAACCCGTTGTTGTTGTTGGAAAACTTCACTCAATAGAGTTAATTATAAACGTAGACTTATATCTGAGCTATAATCTGAATTCTAAACAGCGCGTCATTCCGAGGTCCGAGTGATTGACGTGGCTACCCCTCCTCCAAAGACAGTAATTATAACAACTTGTTTAACCGAAATCCAATTTGTGAGGTCCCTCGTTTCCAATGTCATTATAGCGAAGGGAGCTTACGTCGCATTTTCGTTTTTCTCCAACAAAATGGCGCGTTCAATCAGAAATGTTTCCTTATTAGATTCGACAGCATATTCGATATATTTTGTAAGATTATTTGGTAATTCGTGATCTTTATTTATGATAGTTTTATTGATAAAAGGGTAATGTTTATTCAGGTTTTCTTAATAATTATTAATATTATTATTTATTACAGAAACACTCAATTAATACATAATAACAATATAACAGCCATACACGCAAACCACTTAGGGTTTATCTGTGTGCTGGCGAGCCGTTCTTTGGTACTCAATAACGAGACTTTATTATATTTTACTTATTATATTTTATTATATTAACTGCGAGTGACAATATACCGACCTAAAAAATCGTTTAGATTTATACTTGTAACTTTTCGAACCCGCCCTGTATAGCGTTTGCAAGTCATCTGGTAGTTTGTTAACACAATAAGGTACTACATATTCAGCCACCCTCATTCCGTACACATTGTTAATGGAATGGTTTACCAACCGTTACTAACCAATATCTAAATAGTAAGTAAAAGATAATTTACTTGTCTATCAAAAACTCGCTTTTTACCCACTCTAAAACTCTATGTAACCGTCTAACAGGAAAATACAAAACAGCGTTTAATCAAAACAAGAAAACGAGGCCCTATCATGCTTACATTACTCGACAAACAAAAATCTAATCCTCCAATACGTTGAGGAAGTAATCAAGTGAAGCCATTGAACACTCTGCTTACCCCCATTGTACACAGCCTCGTTAGTAACGCAAAGGGCGGAAAATCCCTTCCTAAGACTGCGGACGAGAAGAGAATTTCAATGAGAAAAAAAAAGATAAAGTGAAGTATTTAGGTGTACCGTTTTTGTCGGTGTTACGACAAAAGATAAAGTATATTGAGTTTCTTTCGCCGTTTTTAAACTAAAAATTTTAGAAATAGACTTCACGCAGCAGACTTTGTAACTCCGGATGCGATATTATGATGAGTGTAGCTATCAAAGTTTGGACGGACAGTTTGTATCAACATTTTACCTTGGTAATCCTGCTAAACCACTGCCGATTTATATTAATGTAAGGGCCTACAACAACAGACCTCTAGTTTCCTCTTCTGCTTTTCTAAGAACGGTCAGTTAGCAGGCCTCGTAAAATAATAGTCCAACAATTAACCGCGAAAGATTTATCAAGCAAGGATTGAGATTTGTAAACTAAGAAATCATCTTGTAGAGAATATAACACTAAAATATGTATTTATATTCTATCCTTATAATTATCAAAAAGAACTCAGTCCAGTAGCAAAAGAAATAAAAAGCCTGCTACAATGGAGTTCCACACAAAAGGTCGGTCATTAAATTGGTATATTAAGTAAAGCAAAGCTCCGGCGAATGGGTACAACATTATAATATACTGCAGGCCAAGGCTGAGTGGATGCAGGTCATGGCGATATGGTAAATGCTATGGGTTTGTGCACTTGCATGGAGTATAAGAAATTAAGTTAGGTGGATAAAGGTTAGGTTATTACTGGCTTCGCGATACTCTAAAGATTGTAGGAGTGGAATGGATATAAAACGACAGTTTTTCTATAATTTTTGCCCGTATTCGTTTAAAAAATACTGATAAAGTCTCAAATCAAAAGTAGCTTATTTTCTTCCTTGGAGTTCAATTATTCTATTTCTTATCGTTCATGAGTATAATTAGTAGTTTCGACAGGCTAGAGTAACAGACGAACCAGCACTGTAACTGTTATATGTATAACATTTGTATTATTTACTGTCTAAGACATATAACAAAGCTACTAAATCTTCAAATAAAAGATACCTGACATCAGTCATATAGCGCATGAAATAATATTAATTTTTTAACGTTTTCGTACCATTCTGCTTCGTCCAAAGCTTGTTAAACACAATAAGCAATGAAGATTTAAAACTGAGTTCTTGAAAGCTTACTCGCATGTGCCTTGCACACTTATAACACTTCTGTGTAAGCAATCAAGCAAATGATCAGAGGCAGGAAACGTCGCGTGTCGCCGCTACCTCAAGCTGTGCTGCTTATTATATTATACTGTGAAATATTATTATATCTGGTTATATCTGGCCTTAGTTTTATACTAGTGAGGCGAGGTGAAAATATAATAATACACATTTAAGTCGCCCGTTTTAGTATAATCGCATCCGCGGTTTCTTGATCTGAGCATGTTATGTAGCCTATGTATTATTTTGAGATAAAGGTTACATACGTTTAATCAAAATTTGTTCAGTATTTTTTTCGTTATAAAGTTACAGATTTCCACACGCATTCTTTCAATAGTTGGATGAGTAGTATTCTTTCAATAGCGATTACAAGATACGATTGTGGGTTGGTTTACAGTTAGACCTATGTGCTAGTTACATGTTCATTAAAAAGACACGTAGGTGCCTAACCGGTTTCCAACCCACAACCTCAAGCATGAGAGTTAGGCGCACCTTAACCAATAGGCCATCACGACTACAAAAGAAAACAGAAAGAGCAGGTAAATGAAAAGAAATATCACCTCAATACAGAAGAGATAAAACACTATATCCCTTAATTTCTATTTCCACAGAGATATATAAATAAAGTGTGTTTACGTAATCAATTACCTCACAAGAGGCTCCTGTTCCCTCTGAAGTACTCTTTATAGCGGACAAATGAACAAACAGACCAATGTAAATGGTACTAGGCGGGCATACGACCCGGGAGGTAACGGATAGAAAGTGTTTGCTTACGATACGTGATACAGATATACTCTTTGGTGCGTCTGGAGCCCTGTCTAATTTAATTGAGAACGTTGGGGTTATATAAATAAAAATGTTTTTATTCGATTTAATTAACAGGTAAACAACGGGATTGTTTTGCGTTTGCGCGACAATTATTAAATCCAAGATTTTTTATGGTCTGCGTGTTGTGCTGGGGCAGCTGCTGCGAGTGCAGAAAACCTCAAACGGCGCAAATATAATAACCTCATTGGGAATTATATATTTGAGCCGTTTGGGGCTGAAACACTGGGGCCATGGGGTCCGAGTGCTCATCTTGTTTTTCAAGATATCGCCAAGCGGCTGGTTGACTCTTCACGTGATCAGAGGGCTGGCCTTTTCTTGGGTCAAAGAATTAGCATTGCCATACAACGTGGCAATGCTGCCAGCCTTTTGGGCACCTGTCCTGTTGACAGTGATGTGGAGGTGTTTTTTGATGCTCTGTGATCCCTTCTTGTTATAACTTGTTTATATTAATTTTAGTATTATTTATAGGTTTTGTACATATTATGTGATAGTTTTAGAATTTGAATTAAATAAAAGATTAAAGATTTTTTATAATATACTGTGCAGGGTCGGACAAATGGACAAACGGACCAATATAAATAGTAATAGGCGGACATACGGCCAGGGAGGTGTGATGGAATATATTTGCTTACGATACGTGATACAGAGGTACTTCTTGGTGCGTCTGGTGCCTTGGTCTAATTTAATTGAAATACCCGTTAAGTACATACCTAGTATTTATGAGCAGGTAAATAAAGGCATTGTTTTATAGAGCGATTTCACTTGGCGTATTTGTTAAACTATCTGCGTGTTCGATGCAATGTAATGAGTCATTCTAATAAGTCTAGAGTATAGTTTGTATTACCAAAGTAACACAATTTTTTTGCCAAATAGGTACGTAAAGTGAAACTGAACCATATTCGTATTTCGTATTAAAAAAATATATATTTATTCAGCCTAGTTGTCTGGTTGCCATAGCACAAGCTTGCTTAGTTTGGGATTATTACCATTTGTATACGTTGGCATTATTTTGCAGAACAAATATACGAGTAAATGTATTAAGGCTTCCAACACAAATAATGCATCCAAGCTTCATATATTTATTTCGTAATAAATTATATGTTATTTATTCAACCTTTAATACGTAAACTCTTCAGACCGATATAAATAGTACCAAGAGGACATACGACCAGGGAGGTGTGGGAATATGTTTGCTTGCGATACGTGATACAGATACGTAGGTGCGTCTAATGTCATTGTTGGAAAAAAACTTTGGGGCTATGTATAAATAAAGATATTTTTAGATTGAATGAATAGGTAGACAACTAGTGTTGCGTTGGCGTTACCCTCTGGAACAAATGTAATTATTTATGCTCTAGACATACAATTGTTCAACAAACAGAATAGAGCGATATAAATAGTACCAGGTTGGCATACGACCAGGGAGGTATAAGATTAATGTTTGTTTATGATATCCGAAACAGCGAAACGTAGGTGCGTCTGGTAGCCTGGTCTTATTTAATTGAAGCTTGTATAAAGATACAAAGAGGAAATGTTTTGCGTTGGCGTTGCTTTGTGAAACAAACATAATATGGTTGACAATAAATGAATTTAAGCAATTCAAGATTGTTTCGTGATATTAGTGATATAACTGTGTCCGCGGCCTCGCTCACGTAGACACATGTGTAATAAGAATTAAATAGTAGAGTGATAGGCTGATGTTGGGTCTCAACTTACTTATCAACTTACTTACTTACCCTGTAATAATAGTTGTATTTTGTGGTAAAATAAATAAATAAATAAACTTTGACCAAATCAGTACGGAATATTCATGATATTTTTTTAATTCCTTGCAGCTTTATTTTAAGTAAAGAAAGAATGTTATGTTGAAAAGAAATAAAATAATTTAAAATTAAACAATTATAACAGTATTGACGTTCGTTACGTGCCCTACTGCCCTAGCTCGTAGCCCGTAGCACCGCTACGGCGTAGCACGCTCCGCTACGAAATGCTACGATCAATAATCATGCTGAACTTATACATTATCAAAACTTCCTTCTAATTCCTACTTTACTATTCATAGCTATTTTAACACCGACTAGAATTTATAATATGCCACAGAACCCCGATAAATATTACACAATTACGCAATGCTTCTCACGAAAAAGTTTCATAAAGAAAACTTACGAAAACCCTTCAATAAAAGTTATAAGGAAAAACACCCAAGTGAAGTTAAGGCTAAGTTGGGGCTAAGCTATCGATCGTGCCGTGACTGGGCGCACTTAGGGGCGCCGCACACGCGACCTGAACTTGACGCTCAAACGTTTAGTATTTTTGTTATTGTTCGGGTTATTTTGTTAACTGGTAACCGAAGGTCGTGGGCCTTGGTTATTGACAAAGTAATCTTTATAAAAATCTCTACAAATAGTTTTTGGATAGTGGTAAATGGTGTTATGGTAAAGATATGTTAGCATCTATCACGATTTTAAAATTATCAATATTTTATATATTTTTTTGAAAATTACCAACCACCTAAAACTCTGTATAAAATCTGTGTATGTGGAATGTTTTTATTGAAATTTTTACATGTTACATTTGGAAGCAATCGGAAAATAAATAGGAGGTAACAATGTAGCTAAAATGATAAGAAAACTTGAAGATATGCAGTATTAAGGTTTGCGCTGTGAGAGGCGGCTGTCTTTATTATCCAGCTTTCAGAAATCGTGTAATATCTTAACTCTATATAATCATATAAATTAAAATAACCCCAAGTCACTAGTAACATTCTATTTCAGTGCAATAACAACCCCAGAAAAAAGAGACATAAAAAAATAACCAGTTACGACTGCGAATAATATCAACTAATTCACAATCAAGATCGCTCACGACAATAAACCGTTAAGTTGACATAATTCACGCTAACAATACATAACTAATAAACGCCCCCCTACCGACCCATTAGTAATGGTTATAGTCACATAACCGTGATTTAATTAATCTTACTACAGCGGATATAAGGGTTAAGGCTACAGCGGAGACATTGAATAGATAGACATACAATAGAAAGACATTGAATAGAAAGACAGTTGCTGTGTCATCCACTTACGATAGTTGAATAGAATTGAAGGACACAGTGTTTTTTTTGTCGAATTTAGACATGTTATACTGGCTGTCTAAACTTAGTACCATAACTTTTAAAGAACACGTCTTTTTGTTTCATCTTGTAGGTAAAATATTAACTATTAGTGTAGTACAAGGGATCGCAATAAGCTTATCTGATTAAATGACACGAAATTAAATAAAATGAAGTCGTTAATTTTGGGAGAAGGATTTAAAAAAATCCTTCAAGAAATAGGTTTTATATACTAGATAAAATAAACGTGGGGTGCATCAATCATTATACCGACATATTTTTATGTGTCTCATGTTTATTTGTAGTCTTTTTATTTAGGTTTACTCGTTGGCCTAGGAAACCTTTTCATAGCTAACCAAATAAGTTTAAATTCAATTGGACTTTTCAATGGTTACTCGTTACTACAAGTCCACCGTGACTCTATCATGTGCAATCTCAAACGTACTCAACAATATGTATGTACGCAAAGTTTTAAAGCTGCCCCTAGATTTGAACCAAACGAATAAAACTAAATAAAACCGTTTAAACTACAACACGTACAAGCTTGAAACTACTTTAAGTTCAAGGTTACACGAGTCATTTCTACTTGGCAGTGAGTTCAGCGCATTGCAGAACTTGTATAACTTAAAATGGCGGCTATGTTTATAGTCTACCTTCAAAAGGCTACGAGGCTGAGAGCTATTCATCATAATATCGCGCACGGTTACAGTCGTACACGTAACTATTATTGATTTATGCTTAATAGCGGTTCTGTTCCTGTATTTTATAGGTTTTTCATGTGGCTCTGCTGTGGTTATGTAGATTTATATAATCAGTCGTGAATATAAGTGACCCTTTTCTGTGCCTGTGACAACCATTAAGCAAAATTCGCTTGGATGTCAACTTGCATGAATGTCAGACTTTAATCGCCTATTTTACTTACTACACTTTGGGGGTCGAATTATCAAAAAACCCTTTCTTAGTAGATACCTACTCTTCACAAAGAAGACACCCTCCAAGTTTCATGACTTTAGGACCAGCGGTTTGGGCTGTGCGTTGATATATCAACAGTCAGTCAGATTACCATCCATACTAATATTTTAAATGGGAAAGTGTGTCTGTCTGTTTGTCTTTCTTTCACGGCAAAACGGAGCGACGAATTGACGTGATTTTTTAAGTGGAGATAGTTGAAGGGATGGAGAGTAACATAGGCTTTTTGTCTCTTTCTAACGCGAGCGAAGCCGTGGTTAAAAGCTAGTTTTATATACATAGACTAGCAGATTGTTCAATCTATTCACTTTTTCATTCTATATTCATTTATCTTTGAGTAAAATAGGGTATTTTACTCAAGGAGAAGTTGATTCTCCGAAAATTCGCTTCTTAGTGTCTGTCTTTCATTATAATATATAACTATTTTATGTAATAGTAAATTGTCAATCAGTATCGACAATCTCTACATTACCTTTAAAGCTAAAAGTTTAATTGCTCATACTTAGCATCGAACTGGTGATCAAATTTTTCGAAATGAAAAATTTAATTAGAAGCAAAACCTATATGTTAACAAGCTTAGCCCGAAATGATAAATGATATCACAAATGTATGAAAATGTTTTAATATCTCTGCTGGTTTACTTCAAAAATAAAGTAGGACAACAAACTGTAGCGAAAGAAAACCATTCCACAATATTTGTCAACCGCAACAGCCATTTTTTCTTGTCATAAAAAACAGTACCAACAATTTATATCTCAAGCGGCAACGCGGCGTTTTTCAAACATTATCTCTGTTTAGGATGACAAAAAACAGTGCCGTGACAGAAATACGTAATAGCTGGGGCTCTGCTCACCCCCTAACTGGATTATATTGAAGGTAAACAGTCGCATTAAAATGAAATGAAATTGCAATTTCTATGCGAGACAGAGTCCCCGTGGAGGGTACAGGCGCACGGCATTATTGCACGAGTGTCGTGTTCATAATTATTATTTGTTTTTTCTGTTTTGAATAAACCGTGCTGTATGTTAATGGTTCGTTTATTTCACACTTGTATAATTTTATAAGTAAGTTTTGATAAACACGCCATGTTGACGTTGTTGTTTAGTTACAGAATGAGTTTTTTGAGGAAATATACGTACGTATGTACGTTTGTACTAAAATAGTATGCGCACAAGGAGTTAAAAAAAATGTTCATAAATGTAATTCGCAGTAGACAAGAAATACAATGTTAAGTAATAAACAGTACTATAAGTAATTAAATTAGACTAACCTACGGTTTGCCTGTGTATTTTCATAAAAATAAAGACCTCTATTTAATCCGTAAAAGATTCTATTTCCAAAACTCATACAGTACACATTACCATAAAAAAATAACTGTGTACATTTCATGTTTCTAGTTTTAGGAGCTTTAACTCTGCGTTGGTTATCACCAAAACGCCCTTAATACATAAAGATAAACTTTACGCTTAAAACTTTACACGTTTCTGGAAACTACTCCAATGACATCAACATATAAACTAAATGACTACTAAAGTTAATACTAACACACTTTGACAATAGTCTAGGAAAGCAATTTTACCAGTACCTCTAGCTTCGTGTTGTTAGCACTATTCCAAACCCTTCACCTTTTCTAAATAGAATTTTACAGCAGTTAGAAAAAACGCTTAACAACTTTGCTAGAAAAACTTCATGTTAAAAACTCTTAGAAAGGCAAAATGAAAGCCTTTGGGGATTCTTTCTGTCCTTTTATGTTCTACAAAAGCTCTGGGTATGAGTTAAACTCTTAGCCCGAATATTTTATAGGAGAAATAGGATTCAAAGAGAACGAGCTTGGCATTTATATTAGCGTAAATTGGGTTCAGATGTCTAAAACATTTCACAGATCTTGAAGAATGATGTTATTGTAGTGTAACATTATTTTTTCAGCTTACAACGCCTTAAATGATGTTCTGAATAATAAATATATAAGACATAGTAGGTATTACATACTCGTATTGATCTGTATGACATTTAAATTCGAGTCACAAAATCATCTCAGCGATGATCAACGTCAAAAAAGTTGTTGTGTAGTTAAATTAAGATATATTGAACGTGTGTGTTATAGCTATCATGTTAAGGGTCTGTTGAATTCATTATTAAGTAAGTAATATTATAGAAAAATAAAGTTAGTTTTCAACTACCAAGCGACAGCCGGCTGTCGCATTGCTTTTGTCTTTCTATTGTGTCTCGAATCACGTGTGTTCGAAGGTTTAATACAGCATAAATAAATTCGTTTCAGAATATTTATATAAACTCGTTTTTCTGCTAATCTTGATCAGCCTTGCAGCTATGAGCAGATGTTTTTTGTAGCAGCTATCAGAGGGTTGCGCGGAGGGCACTACCTAGTTGAAGATAAAAGGACATACATAATATGTTGTACTATCTCACTTGGTCTTTATTTTGGATTATCATACCGCACTTACTTATTCACTTTATGACTGGTTAGCTGTTTCCTGCGGTTTCGCCTACCCAATCTTCTTCTCTTTATATAAAATGGTAAACTGAGCCCAAAGCGCTAGTCCTAGACACAAGAAACTAAGAAGGGACTTTTGAGAATTTTTTGATTTTTTGACGGGCCTGTTGGTCTAGTGGTTAGTAACCGTGACTGCTAAGCCGGAGGTCGTGGGTTCGATTCCCGTCCAGGATAAACTTTGTGTGATGAGCATGATGGTTTGTTCTGTGTCTGGGTGTACTTTATCTATAATATGTATGTTTTTATAAACTATATAAGTATGTATATCAGTTGACTGATTACCATAGTACAAGCTCTGCTTAGTTTGGGATCAGATGGCTGTGTGTGAGTTGTCCTACGATATTTATTTATTTATTTAATTCAAACCCTAATGGGGTACAATAGGGATAGAAGTATTGACATACACGCGGGCGAAGCCGCGAGTGATTCCTTAAGGGGTTTAACCTTTCATTGACCAACCGACAGCCGGCTGTTGCGCTGTGTCTCGAATCACGTGTGTTTATAATAGTTACCGTGACCCTGGAACATAAAGGGCAATCGAAGGAACATGAGTGGGTTTTAGTCAGTAAAAGTCTGACACGCCCTCCCGCCGCATCCAGGACGGGAGCAGTCATTTGATGATTTCCCACTCACCAAAAAAAAAAGGTTTAAATAAGTGAGCTTTAACGTCATAAAACTAAACTATTGTGTGAATTGTTCTAGCTTCATATATTTTGGCTGAGTGTTGATTACGACAGCAAAAAACATGTAAATATAAAGATGAGAAAATAGAAAAAAAAACCTATCTCTATGACTTTTGTCACGAATACTTGTAAAAGTAATTTAGCTACTTTCCTTTCTGCCTTTGAGTCGGCAGCATTGCTCCGGGCAATACTAACTTTGTTCTGGAATGTTCTTTGTTTCATAGCACCGTAAAACAATATTGAGGTTCTGATTATTGTCTAGCTGTGTTTATAAAGGTGCTGAGTCGAGTATTTGATTATATTATTTGAACTTATTAAATACATCTACAACCTGTATATCGTATTTAATCTAGGTATGATTTTCATAAATTTTTACTAAATTATGTATGGAAGTTTGTTGATACGAATTTATGTTTGTTACGATTTCACGCCTTTTTTTCTAGTGAAATTTCGAATATCAGAATTCTAGAAAACAATAGGAATAGAATACCGATTTTCCCGAAAACAGGCTATTCACATGTAAGTGTAAATTTAAAAAACCCTAACCAGTAAATCATTAAAATCGCAAAAAACAACAAATATCGATTCCCAACAGCATTTCCAAGTTTCATTGCACAATAGACATAATCACAAAACTATTACGCGCCAACATGTCGTGTAGGTGTGCCGGCGGCTCTTCAAAGGGCAGGTGAGTTAGGGCGAGTTAATTTCGCAGGGGACTCCCCTCTCCCCGGGGACGGGGGGGAGGGGGAGCAGAGTGACCTGTCCCGGTCTACGAGGGAAGAGCCTTTGAATTTTTTATACGCTTTTTTGTGAGCACTTTGCGAATATTTTTCAGTCGTGCAATATTTTTGTTTTGTATGAAAAAATATATAGGTTTGGTCGTGAACTCGGTATGTATTTTAATGTTTCTGTTTTAAAGAATAGGCGAGATGACAAAAAAAAAGTAATTAGTCCGTCAGTTAGAAAATCAAAAAATTTGGGACACGTATTTTTTCTTTTTTTTCGTAAACAGAAAATGACGACAATACAGTGCGTTGAAGTTTCGTGAAACGTCACACCTTTGTATAATTTTTACTCAGAAGTGACGTCACAAGCCCCCTCTCCGGAACTTTGATGCTCTCTATCTTTGTATTTTGTTATTAATTTGATGAAGCAAAAAATATGTGTCCAGTATTTTTGGACTGTCTAACAGACGGACTAAATAGAATGTCATTCTTTTGATGTAGTCATCATCCCTATTATTAGTTGAAACTGTTTCAAAATCCATTTTAATATTGCAAATGCAAAGTAACTTTGTCTGTCTGTTGCGTTTTCTTTGTTAAAGGATATAGAACGGAGGTAAGCACAAATTAACTTCTTAACATTTACCGTTATCCTTTTAAAAATGTGAATTTCGACCACTGATGGTTATAATAATTCCGCAGCTAACTTTGACCCTACACCCGCCACTGGTGCCCGTCTTCACAAAGTGCGCCACCACAAAGGTATGTCGGCGGCAGTGCGATGCACCGCTGTGACGTCACTGAGGGCGCGACCCGCCCTGCTGCTAGCTTTGAACTGTGCAAGGGGAGGTAGGTAGGTAGGTAAGTGGAGGGTCATAGAGTTCTGCTAGTGTAATAAATGAGAAAGTTTGTGAGTATGGATAGAGGTATGGATATTCTTGAACAAATCTCTAGAACAACGTCACGTTATGCCCACAGTAGCCAAAGACTGTTAGATCGCAACCAGTTTACTTTAGATGATCATCTCCCTAGCCTTTTTCCCAACTATGTTGGGGTCGGCTTCCAGCCTAACCGGATTCAGCTGGATACCAGTGTTTTACGTGAAGCGACTGCCTATCCGACCTCCACAACCCTGTAACTGGGCGACACGACACCTTTTGGTTAGACTGGTCAGATTTTCTGGCTTCTGACTACCCGTAACGACTGTCAAAGTTCTACGAATGACAACCGGGACCAACAGCTTTACGTGCTTTCCGAGGCACGGGATGTCAGTGATGTCCAAGATAAACTTTAGAAAGTGCATATGAATTGAAAAAGTCACATTGGTACTTGCCCGGATTCGAACCCGCACCCTCTTACACGAGAGACGAGCGCCTTATCCACTGGGCCATCACGACACTTCCACCAGTTTACTTTAGATGATAAAGATTAATAAGCCAAGTAAGAACTTGGCTAAATGACTGACTACATAGTTGCCGAATAATACTAATACAGAATAATAAACTACTAATTGATCTTGGGATTGATTTCCGTACAGAACAATATGAGTATGACTAATTGGCAGTTGTCAAAACCCGGAAAAGAGAGACCAAACGTCTGACTGACTTATTTAATGCAATTTTACGAAACTAGACACAACAGAGACACAAACAAAGTTATTTTACAATGTAAAAATGTAAAGCATTAGCTGTTCCTCGGTTCACCCACGTTACGTTAGGTTTATGGTTACTGCTTCGCTCCCGTGGGGCATAGCGTGATATTATATAGCCTATGTTACTCAGGGATAATGTAGCTTTCTAATGAAAGATTTTTTGAAATCGGTTCAGTAGTTTTTGATTATTCTTTACATGCAAAAATACAAATCTTTCCTCTTTAAAATATTAGTATTTATATAAAGATTCTTCACAATGCATATCGCATCCATCCATTTCTTTGTCACAGTATAACACACACAATTCGGTGGCTGTCACGAGCACCGAACTCCCAGCTGTGACGCAACAAAAGCCGCGTCAGCCCCGCTGGGCCGGTCGAACGCAGACCAAATCAACTTGTGTTTGTATAGGACACGCAATATTTGTACTAGTTGTTATTTGTACTACTGGAATATTTTAGTGTGTCTGTGTTTGTTTGGTGGAGTAAAAAGGAGTTTGAAAACAATTTGGGTTTGTTGTTCGGCTCGTTAAATAAGTATATGCCTTTGATGTCGGATTTAGCAAACACAACTTAAATTTTAAGCGTTATTAGAATGAAAAGTTGTCTTGTTGCTATGGTCAGTCTGGTCAATAACACGGTGTATTCTGTGGAAGATAAACATGTGTATGCTAATTTCTCTAGACGGACATAAGAAAAGTCTAATAATAAAGAAGAAGGATTTGATTGTTTATTTACATTGAATAGGCTTCGTTATTACTGAACCGATTGCAAATTCTTTCACCAATATAAAGCTGCGTTACCTGCGAGTAACTTAGGCTATATTGCATCGCACTATGACCAATATGACCGGCTGGCTTATTACCTATGAAACAGCAATCAGCAATATTTGCGCAGTGATCGCGCAATCACCGCGCGATTAATCGCTTAACGTTAAAAAAATCGTTTTATGTATGAATGGATTGCTAATCGCTCGCTGATTGTTGTAATACACTTATTGCTACGATGATGATAAAGTAGCAATCGCTGGAACTAATTAAATAACACCTTTAACAAAAAAAACTTAACTTTGCTCTTAAAAACCATACTAAATACGAAACCACCAAACGAAAAATGCATGTTTTAGTTAACTGATTGCTCCACACAGGCAGCACTATCGCTAGATTGCTATTTGACTTGACGTATTTTGAATTGACGTTTGATAAGCAAATATCGCGCAATTATCGCGATCGTTCGGCTTCTGCAAGATACGTAATCCCGGTGCGGAGCATCAATGAAAAATATGGCAGAACCAGTAAAAAATAACCAATCGGTAGGCATATCCCGCTATGATTCACATGAGCAGAGCAGTTAACCAAAAACCTATCACTACGCGGGTCAAACTGCGGGGAACCACTAGTTTAAAATTGTGTTTCCATAGCAGACTGTAATATTTAGTAATATTCATACATTTTTTTGAACTCCACTCATTTTCCTCCCCATGACAAGCCAATCAAACTTACAACTTAGCATAACCGACCCCACGCCACCATGAAATCAATTAAAAACCCCGTGACAACTTCGCCCCCGTAGCAAAGGTTGAGGGTCCTCGTGCCGTGCCGTATCGCTGCTATGCCGTGCCGTATCGCAGTCGCGCCGTGCCGTGACGTATCGCAGCCGTGCCGCACCGCATCACAGCCGGCTCGACACTTCAGGCGTTTGTCGGCTTTTGTCTCACATATATTGTATGGTTTTGTCGTAGGGTAATGATAGATACTTTGTGAAGATTGTATTGTCTTTCTTTTGGATGATTGTCGGTTTTGATATTGGGTGAACTTGATGAGGGGTTTCTTTCGTAGTTTTTATCAATTTTAGTATTATAATCGGTTTTGAACGTGTCATAAGTGCCTCTTTTTAACTAATATTTTTGACTTGTCCTCGAGACGAAAGTGTGTTTCGTTGTTTGTAATTTTGTTGACTAACAGTTTTACTAAATATGATGTTAATATCGAAATATCAAGCTCGTCAATCTTACACAAAACCTCAAAGTAATACAAATATATTGTTGTCCCATAATGGCATATTCTTATGCTAGCTTTTGCCCGCGACTTCGTCCGCGTGAAATAGTTCCCGTTCCCGGAGGATTTCCGGGATGAAAACTATCCTATGTCCTTTCTCGGGTCCCAGACTATATCTGTACCAAATTTTATTCAAATCAGTTCAGTGGTTTAGGCGTAAAGAAGAGACAGACAGACAGAGTTACTTTCGCATTTCTAATATTATGGGATGGACTAGTATGGATTAAAAGCTACGCTTGATTATAGCGGATTGGTGATTTCAGATTCAGACTCACATAAAATTATGAGTAAAAGTTTCCTCACTTCTTTTTTCCCGCTCCTTCATGCTAGTGATGTTCATGATAAACTTTGAAAGCATATATCAATTGAAAAAGCCACACTTATACAAGTTGCCCGGATTTGAACATCTGCAAATTATAAGAGGTTAGGCCATTATGACACAACAGCACAATATTACAGTCAATCTCTCAAAGTAGATTAACTTGAAACTCGAAGTGGAACTTCTTAACTCGATCCAATACAAAAGAATCCATTATTTTCACAAAATAATACCAACAACTTCCAACATCACTTGGCTATTCTAAAAACCCCTAAACTTGCTGTTCAGTTAATCTAAACCCGACCTTAAAGCTTCAACAATAAGACTTTAATAAAATTGGAGCTACAGCATTAAATAGATTGGTATTTTTCTTAGCGTTTCATTTCGAGAGGAGAACGGGGCAAACTGGATTATATCGCGGGTCCCCGGGGATAGGGGAGAGAGGGGAAGTAGGGCACAGTGGGAAAAGTTTACGTAAGTCAGCTGTAATCTTGTTTGGAAGGGTTCTAGGCCTTATTTATTTAAGCTGGAGGCCGTGCATTTGTGATGGGATACAAAAGGCCTCTGGCGTTAGTTTACGATTATAAAGGGGTAAAAGTGGATCAATGTTTTTTTTTTGTATTTTTCCGGTAGAAAGTGACAGCTTGATATGTCTAACTTGACAAAACTAAGTGGTTTTTAATTTAATTTAGTTAATTTTCTAATTTTCTGATATTAATTCTATAATTAGTAGTTGTTGCTGTGGCTCATTTTATAAAAATGCTGTTGTTAATACATGAACACAACAAATTACACAATATATAATTGTTATCCTCAAAAATATCAATGATAGTGTAAATATTATAAAAAAATACTAATCTCCAGGTTATATCTTACTTATATTATAAATGGGAAATTATACTGTTTGTTTGTCCGTCTTGACGGCAAAACGAAGCGACGATTGACGTGATTCTGTAATTGGAGATAGCTAAACGGATGGAGAGTGACATAAGGCTACTTTTTGGCTTGTACTAACGCGAGCGATGCCGCGGGCAAAAGCTAGTAAGAAATATTTTATTAGACACGCAACAAGATTACCTAACTCAAAGCACTTGATCACTTGGGCCCCGAGGGCTTCCATTGTGCCCCATTCTCCCCCCTCTCTGCTCAGAGAGCCCCAACCTCCTCACACAGAATATAAGTATAATAACTACGCATGAAATATAAAATATTTCGGATTCATCATGCTCTTTAGGGTGGATATTATATTAATTAGAATTATAATACTAAGTAATATTAATTATTGCAATGTTCACTTGCCTATTACATTGTTAGTCTGCAATAATTTATTTATTTATAAAATGGTAAATTGACTGACTGACTGTGGTAATATATTATTATCAATGCAGAGTTCAAACTATGAACCAAAATAATTAATTTAATTTAGCAATATACTAAATTAAAATATTATAATTAATGTGTTTTTTTTTGGGGAGTGGGAAATCATCAAATGACTGCTCCCGTCCTGGGTGCGGCGGGAGAGGGTGTCAGACTTTTACTGACTAAAACCCACTCATGTTCCTTCGGTTGCCCTTTATGTTCCGGGTCACGGTAACTATTATAAACATTCCGCAACTATAATTAATGTGTCAGTTTGCAATATTGAACTAACTGTTTTTTACTAAATACTAAAAATAAAATATTTTTTCTTAGTTGACCATCTGTCAGTATGTTCTGAAATTTTTTCGAAACGGTTTTTATTTAAACTGGATTTACACGAGTAGATAATATTATTACATGGGCAATTTTTATTTGTGTTAAAACCAGTGACAAGGTCTTCGCTAACGAAATCACGTACAAAACCGTGTTATGTTTAAATGACAATTTGTATCAGTTTTTATCTCATTTTCTGTACTGTTATGCACGGGCGAATGTATAAATAAATAAATTAACATTATCTCCCTCGCCTTTTCTTTTCTTTCTTTTTGGCTTCTAGCCAAACCTGATTCTGCTGGATACCTGTGTTTTACTTAAAGCGACTGTCTACCAGACTTCCGCAACCCAGTAACTTGGCAACACGGTAAAGGGGTTCCGTGTCGCCAAGTTACTTAGGCCGGTTAGACTTTTTGGCTTCTGACTACCCGTAACGACTGTAAACTTGTAAAGGTCTACAAATGACAGCCGGATCCAACGACTTTACGTGCTTTTCAGTGAGGTCCAAGACAAACTTTATAAAGTACATAAATGAATTGAAAACGTCACATTGTTACTTGCCCGGATTTAAACCCTCTTACGCGAGAGGCGAGCGACTTTACCAACAGACCATGACGATATCTCATGTATAAATAAATTGCAAAAAATATAAATAATTACTCTTTTTTTTTATTGGGACAATCCCACAACACGATTCCCAACCACTGCAACTCCTGAAAGCCAAATCAACAGTGGAGTCCGCCAGAAAAGCGCCGAGCAATGAAGCTGGACGAGTCCCGGATAAACGATTCAACTGTCTTGGATCCCGCAACGAAATTAATCAGAAAAAAACAGCGGAGGAGTAAGAAATAAATATGTTTTCCACTTCCCTTTATATCAAGCAGGAGACAGAACATAACTAGGCCAATAGGCATATAATTACTCATATTTACAGCCTTCCAATTTAAAGCACTACAACAACCTAGAAACACACCTATGAACACCCTCAAAAAAAAAACTTGAATAACAAAAGCCCCCGACAGTTCCCACGTAATTCCAAAATCAACAAAGGAAATTGTCACTCTCGAACCCAATTCTCGTCGCACTTGATCGTTGAACCCTCTTCACTCTGGGAGGCCACTTCACCCTCTCGCAGGCACTCCCCGACCTCCTCTATACTATACGTTCTCTACTGCACTTGTATGGAAATTGCAGTTGTGGACGTTTTTTGAAAGTTTGAGTTTAGGAAACAAAACTGAGATTAATATACAAGGATTAACTTAGTGTGATGACCTTGATTGTTTGTTCTGTGTCTGGGTGTAATTTATCCATAATTAGCTTTCGCCCGCTGCTTCGCGTGGATATCGAACTTTCATCCATTATTTTACCCCTTCAAGAGTAGAATTTCTGTTTTTTTTATGGACTACCTATTCTTTACAAAGAATAGACCCTCTTAAGCTGCATGTCTCTAGGAACAGTGGTTTAAACTGTGCGTTGATATACCTATCAACAATCTTGTTTACCATTTTATGAATATACGTATGTATGTATTTTTCAATATTTAATTCAATATTATTTTAATACAAATATTTGTAAATTTATATAAGCCTTCATAAATTTTCTGGTTAATAACACAAGCTCTGCCAAGCTTAAATCGAATAGCCGTGTATGTGTTGTTCCAAGATATTTAATCATTTATTTTATTTATTCCAAAAACAATTCAACTAGCTAAAATTTTGATGTTAATCGTTACACACAATATCCTGATACAGTTTTTCAATTTAACATTACATCGCTAACAGTATTATATATATTTTTTCTTACATTCCCATCGGAAAAAGTAGGCAAGTCGTTTTCAATTCCAACAGTTACAGAACACGCAAGTTTTACTGCGACAGGTCGGTGCTTCGGGAATATTTACAGCCCGATCGAAAGAGTTCCTTTAATATTTATTTGGATCACCTGGGAGAAATACATAGGTTGCCGAGTTATTTAGTAGATACTTTTAAAAAGTGTGGTAGAATTTAAAGGATAGCTTTTGGGACAGTAACTTAAGATGTCTAGTAAGTCTTTTTCAGTTGTCGAATAAATTGAAAGCAATTTATATGGAATTATAGAACTGGCAACCGGTAAGAGGTCTTTTTTACTGTTAACGTATCTACAACTCCACATAATCTTATAATATTTATAAAAAAAAAACAATTGCGGGTCAGTGTCGCTGAAACTCCAAAATGACTCGACCTTTTGAGTACCCTATTTTTAATGGCATAAAAAATAGAATACGGAAATCCCAAAAAAACGGTTCACGTGACCAAAAGCAGAACAAACTCCAAAATAAAAATCTATTCCAACCGAATTCCATATTCGTATAAGTTCGAGTCAAAATAATAGACACAATACACATTTGCTTTTATCCGCGTCCTATGTCGATGAAAGTGTTATCCCTATAGATAAGAGTTTTCTGGCAAAGTCAAGATCCCCTAATCCAGTTTCTTTTTGTTTCGAGACTCCGTTGGACGAATTATTTACTTGCTTAAAGAAAAACATACACTGTACGTGCAGAAAGTCACATATTAAACCTTCACACACCGTGATTCGATACACAATAGATAGAAAGACAATAGAAACCCGACAGCCCGCTGTCGGTTGGTGGTTGAAAGGTTAAACAACAATTTAAAACAATAATAAAGAAAACTAACACGGCGTGTCTCGCGGCTGCGCCAAAAAGCTCCAGTTCAGCAAAAAAGCTAGACAACTGCGCCTGACCCTGGTTTTCAACTGAACCCTACAAATTTGTACGAAACCCTTGGTCTCGTCCGGTTTTTTGTGATCACTGCACATCATACCCTCCGTGACTAAAAATATCGAAATTCCAAAAAAATCGTCTCGATAAGAGTGTCTGGAACTGATTTCAAATTGTAATGATTACTAACTATGTTCCATGTAGTCATAACATTTGTTTTGGGATCACTGCACGTCATACCCTCCGTAAAAAAAGATATCTAGACATCGAATTTCTAAAAACACTAATCTTTAAAAGTGCCTGCAACTGATTCCAAATAACATCCCTAACCATAACGATTCCTAACTATGTTCCATGTAGTCATAACATTTGATAGAAAAAATTTACAGTTTAATCTTCTAAGGGCCGATTTTTCAATAGTCAGATAAGCAACCAGATAGCCTTTATTCGATGGATAACAAGATTTTGGATTTTTCGATGGTCAAATAGTAGTAAACTGTCGAATAAAGTCCCTAACCGAGGAATATAGTTACCTGCTACTTCAAGGGCCGGTTAGGGTCTTATCTGGGTGTTTTCGACAGTTTTGCTTCATTTTGTGCTTGTGACTTTGTCTTTTTGAAATTCCTGTATAGGTAGGTTAGTACTGTAATTTGTAATTTATAAATGGACGTGTTTATTATTATTATTTATTTTTTACTACCTATCAATTTGGTTACTATTTTCGTGAATTTTCCGTAATATTTAACTTAATAACACGCTCGCGTTTCTTACTTAATTTTTGCCATCTTTGTTTCTAGAAACAAATTTTACGATAAATGGCACGATAATTATGGACTGTAAGCAACCACCAAAACGGCAAACTTTAAGTAAACCGATGTGGACTATTAACCTTTCGACGACCAAGCGACAGCCGGCTGTCGCGCTGTCTTTCTATTGTGTCTCGAAACACGTGTGTTCGAAGGTTTAAACAAAAAAATGGTCAACACTTGACTTTAAGCACAAAAAAACCTTTTGTAAACAACACGTGCTTCGGACCAAACTGTACACGTTTCTTTGCTGTTCTTGTCTAGCACGTTGAGTATTGTGTCTGGGCATCTTGCTTGCACTCAAATAGTGTGAAGTTGGCTAGTATGAACCACTGATAGCTATTCTGTAGTTAATATGCCATTGAAAAACTGGAAACATTTATTCGCCTGATAAACAGTCAGATATAGTTATTCGCTAGATAGCTATTTGACGATTTATCTGACGATTGAAAAATCGGCCCTAAACAAACTAAATCCATACTTCCCAACCATACACTGTAGAGAGTGTAGAGCAAACAAATAGACAAAAACCCCACAACAGTCCCAGACTCATATCTTAGTGTAGTCATTAAATTTGCACGGCTGTGTAATAAGACACCGCAGTAATTGCTCGACACTGTACAGTGGGGAGACCGGGAAAATAAAGCCATTGCTCCGGGAAGAACTCCGGCAACTTACGCCTGCTGCTAGATCAGGGGAAACTAGACTCTCTGCCGTGGTAATAAGGGTGGGGGTGAAAGTAAAGAAATGGTTGTTGAAGTGATGTGTAGTTTGGTGTAAATAATGATTGTGTTGTGGTGTAAGCCGATGCTGGGTTTTTCCTCGTGAGGGACGAAGTGTAGGTTTTGGGTTTAGTTACCTGCGATCAAAATAGATTTTTAGTGGGGTTTTGTAGTAGGAATTTTATTTTTGCAATTTTTTTTTTGGTCTTTTTCCCTGATTTGCTTCTTGGCCGGTAATTTTTTGTGTAAATTCCAGTGTAATTCCCTGATCTAAACTGGTAATAGTTTACTAGGCTATCCGACCGGAATTGAAAATTGAATTAAAATGTGATATGAATAAAAAAAAAACTGATCTCCAGGGTATCAAATACGGGGGATCAGACCGAAATTACATTTTTTTTACCACTAACCTTTTGACGACCAACCGACAGCCGGCTGTCGGGCTGCTATTGTCTTTCTATAATGTCTCGAATCACGTGTGTCCTAAGGATTAAATGGCTAAGCCTTTTCAGAGACAATGATGCATTTCATAGGCCTGTAACACACTGGCCACCGGAACCTTAACTATACTTCACTGCTTATCGGGATTTAACGCGCACGTACCTTTTTATTTGTTTTTTGCTTGACGTTTCGGCAGGCTTACACCTGCCATGGTCACAAGCAGTTGAGTTTTGAGTTTAAATATGCCGCATATACGCGAAAGTTTAAAGTGGAACCTTTATCTAAAAAAATATTACGGTGTAAATAGGTGTTTTTACGCGCTTCACATTTTTATTTTCTAGTTTAAGTAATGACTTCCAACAATCGTTTTTTGTTTAGTAAATGTTGATAAATTGCAATATGTCGTGACAAAACCTTTCCGCGGTGAACTATTAATTTAGCAGGTTATTAGGTGAGGGTCGCTTGTAGGCAATTGTTGACTTATGGTCATTAATTTAATATAAAAAAAAGAAAAATTTAATTATTTTATCAAAAAACCCAACTGCAATTTCGGAAGTTGGTGGCAATTACACGAAACATACACACAAATAATATACATTGCAAACCTAAAACTGAACTAACGATGTTATATTGTTGTACTTTTTATTTTGTTACCAAAATAAAAAGCAGTGAAAGAAAACTATCTAAATATATCTTCAAGTAACAAAAAATATATCAGCAAGCTTCAAAGTTATATGTCCAGCAAAAACGCGAATTGGTCTCCTACTCGTAAATCTGTAGTGGCCATCGCGGTCCCCGGGCGTAACGAGGGACCCGCGCCAATAAAGCCGTTACCCAACCGAGCCGGAATCACCCGAACGTGCTCGGTTATTTTCGTAAATCGGCCGCCATTTTAGTTCTCAATTTGAATTCAAATGTCAAGAGTAGGCGTGATTGGATCAGTTAGAATTTATTAGGATTTACTCGCTGGCTCTTCTCGTATTTTATACAAGTACTTAGTTTTTTGCTTTTGAGCGTTTGTTCCATTATTTTCGTCTGCCCTTTTTTATTTTGTTTTTAAAAAAATGTCCCGGGTCGTAATTGTAGACGAATATAAATGCCTCTTTGAGATAAATGTTGGCGCTTTGTAAATTTATCTACTTTGTAGCTTCAATTTAAATGTAAGCGTAGTCATTTTATGTAATGAGTACGTTGAATGAAAATGTTTTTATGTAGAAAAAATATCGCTGTTACTTTTGTAGAAAAAATAAGTTTGTAATGTGGCACAATAACATGATATTTTTATTGGCCTTTCTGACACAAAAAAAGGCTGGAATATTTTTTGTTTTTTTTGTAGAACTGACGGCAATTTAACAAGTAGGTACTCGATAAAAAAATATGTCGTTTTTCAGCTAACACGAGGGTTTAACCGCGACCAAAAGTTCTCTCAGCTCTTCAATAAAAACAAAAAGGCTACCAGGAAAATGTTTCACACGTTACAAAAGTGCTTCGCCAATTTTCTTTCACTTTTACTGTCCATTAAAAAGTATCGGCACCCGTATAATGTCCCCTCCTTACATGGCGGTATTAGCAGCGTGGTTATCGGCCATCGCCACAAATCATCCGGCCACCGACACATTACTGACGGCTAATTTAACAAGGGAGGGAACGATTGGTAAGGCTCGCTGGACATGTGCGACTTTTTGCGGAGAATTTAGGGTAAGGACTATTTATAACTTGAGGTATAACGACAAAAAAATACATTTTATTTTTATAAAATAATAAAACTTTGTAGGATCTAACGGCAAAAATATTAAAGTCGAGTTTAAAAGTGGTATTCAACGAAAATAAATCGACCTTTGCAAACTGAATATGGTCGGCGTAATAAAATAAAAATGTTTGTAGTACGATAAATATTTATTTAACTGGAAGTCGTAAAATTGGAAGTTAAATGAGATTCTTTCAAGAATTTTACTCATTTTTGGTTTCTGTTTTATGAGCAGCTGTGTCAATCTAAAGTTTTCTTACGGTATTCAATCAATACATAGTATAAAACAAAGTCACTCCCCGCTGTCTGTTCCTATGTATGCATAATCTTCGAAACAATGTTTTAACGGATTTTGATGCGGTTTTTACTTGATAGAGTGACTCAAGAGGAAGATTTATATGTATAATTGTATAGTAAAGGAAACCAGGTTTTCCTACGTTTTATAGGTAACACACGCGCAAAGCTAGGGCGGGTTGCTAGTTTAAAAATAAAAGGTTGGTCAAGGAAAACAACGTTTCTATTCCATATATTTAAAAATATCACGTTAATTGAAATAAACCAACTTCAATTGAAAATTACTTCAATAAAAAAATTATGTATAAATAATTTTTACAAATTCGCAAACGACAAGTCTACGACAAAGTAGTCGCGCGATAAAATCGCACATGTCTATGCGCCCTTTGTTATGATAAACCGTAGTGAGGGGAGCAGCCATCTTGCAAATATTATCGTATCATAATGGCTCAACATTCAGCGGAGATGTCTCATGGTCCTTATGGTTTATTTCTTTTGACGTATTATAGTTATTGTTATCACAATATGCTGGTGCAAGCCTGAGTTATTTGTATTACTTTTTAAATGGAGAAGGTTAAATGTTTGTTATAATTTTTTTTGTTTGTAAACAGGGCTGCTGAAGTTCAATTAAGAAGCTTGTTAAAAAAATATTTTTTATTGAAAGCACTAAGAGAAAAAAATAAATATAAAAGAAAAAATATTTTAATTTGGGAAGTTTGCAGCATTTAAAAGAGTATACTGATTGATGTTATTTAATTAACTTGTATTTTTGTAACAGTAATAAAATATTAAGCGTATGCAAAAGCAAGTTTCTTTGTAAGCTTGTAATCTTTTTTTAAATTAAAACCATAATGTCTACACATTTATTCTTCTCCATTCTCAATTTACACCTAAATAACATTTCCTACACTTTCCTACAATTTAACCCACCAAATGAACTGGCAGTATTATGAGCAATTAAAAAGCAATAAAAAGCGCCAGTTCGCTCAAAACAGCAACCCTTTTCCACCCATTATTTCGCATTTCATTCTGTCTGAAACAAAACGTCTTTCAAAGGAACACCTCAACATCCCGGGTCCCGGGTCCCGGTGTGAAGCAGTGAACAATGCCATCACAAACAAACTTAATCCCGGGTTTAATGATTGCGGTTCCCCTCTACGTATAAATATTGTCCGCCTCCCCAGCTTACATTTATTGCCGTTGTACCCGCAACAATATACGGATATGCGGATACGGCGGATATTCGGATATTGCTAGGGGAAGAAGGGCGGTGAGGGTCGTGTTAAATTGCAAGTGTGATTTTTTTGGTTTCCGATTATGTGATAATTTTGTACGGTTAATTAATTGTTTGAGTAGTGCAATTTTATTATTTTATGAACAGTCTTAATTTATTTGTAAAAATAAAACTGGCGAAAAGCATCGTTTGTGAAGTCACAAATTCATTAATATTATTATATTTATAATTGTTTAGACTTTGTCTAGTGTTTAGTGATCCTGACTGCTAAGCCGATTGCCACTCAGGACAAATCTTTGTGCGGTGAGCATGCTTCTTTGTTCTGTATCTGGGTGTAATGTATCTATAACTAGCTGTCCCCCGCGGTTTCACCCGAGTTATATCAGATTTTTGGTTACTACTCCGCTTGAATTGTACTCGATACCACGTTTTATGTCACGTCCCACAGAAACAGGATAAAAACAACAAAAGAAGATAAAAAGATAAAAATTCTATGTCTGTCCCCTGGTCCAAAGCTACCTCCGCACCAATTTTCAGCCAAATCGGTTTGGCCGTTCTTGAGTTATAAAATGTGTAACTAACACGAATTCTTTTATATATATCTATTTATAATATGTCAATAGTCAATAGTCAATAGTCAAATCGTTTATTTTCATTAGGCCAAAAAAAGGCACTTTGAAACGTCATTTACAAAAGTGATTCTAGTTGCCCATTCCAAAATGTAGTTTCGTATGGAGAAGAACGGGCAAGAAACTCCATACTTACTCTTTTAAAAATAATCGTGTTACAAAGTTTTTTTTTTTTACATGGTTAAATGTGGAATATGGATTCATTAATTAGCATTTATATTGACGTTTTCTGGTTTTCAAAGAACGGCCTCTACTAGTTTGGTTTAAATGTAGCTGTGTGTGAGTTTTCCCTAATTATTATTTATTTGCCAAAATTAACACAAATAAAAACACAGACTACCTTGTTACTAAGTAACACCACTCACTCGATCCTGCCAATGCAAAAAAGTCTCGATAAATGCATCCCGACTCGTCTGATTGAGACACGTTTGCGAGGGGAGAGTGGGCACAGACGAGCAACTCGGAAACGAATAGTTACGATTACGAGGGAGATAAATACAATACGTGATTGCCTCGTACGAGAACAGAATACTGATCGACAGGTGAAAAAAGTTTTTTTTATTTATTTAAGAGTTTGTGTACAAACTATAGCTGAAGTACAGTAAAAAGTTTTATCTTATGACTTGAAGGTACACTTAAAGAGATTTTAGAAATTTCAACAATATGTTCTTAATAAAAGTTTGTAAAGAAACAGCTAGTATTTTTGTTCTTTTATGCGGTTTCGCGATTTTACTGTGAAACATTGCTAACAATATTAATCCCCCATAGCCTAAAAAATGACTAATACTTTACTACTTCCGTTGTGCTTCAACAATCATTACTTCATTGTTGCGGAATGTTTATAACAGTTACCGTGACCCTGGAACATAAAGGGCAATCGAAGGAACATGAGTGGGTTTTAGTCAGTTAGAGTCTGACACGCCCTCCCGCCGCACCCAGGACGGGAGCAGTCATTGGATGATTTCCCACTCACCAAAAAAAAAATCATTTCTTTATTAAACTTTCACTATAACACACACAGTGGCTGCACATCAATACATCACTTAATATTTCATGCCCCATCACATCGTATCATGGTCCACTTGCGTCACGGCCTCCATTTGTCACACACTGTCACAGCACGAGGGGCGACGCGTGGCGGCACTAGTGTCGTGACGGAGGGAATGATTATGTTTTATTACGTGCAGATGTGATCGCTGATTATGGAAGTTGTGGAAAATGAGTGTTTGATCGTCTGCCAGGTAATCGTATCAGTAAATCTACATTATGTTTTGGTGAATTTCATACATCCCATTGCAATTTACTTTAACTCAGTAAATAAGAATTTTACAGGTAATATCTGTAAAAAAATGCAGTGTCTTTATACAATTTTTGGTCGGTACTATTTTGTAATTTTGTATATAAATATATAATAGTAATTTGTACTCACAAGTGGTATTTGCAGTGTTACAAGGTGTGCCTAATTAATGATAATACTGCTTTTATGTGGTATATTTATTTATTGTTTGTCATGGGGATCTGATAGCAGTTTTGATTTCACCTTACATCAAACCGTTACTGTATTTAGGGTTAATACACACATCAAAAGTGTCTAGGGATATTTTAATTAAACCTAAATAACTAAAATTCTATTAACTTTTTGTTAAGACACCTACACTTTAAAATAAACCTTGTTTAATTGCCTATTTAATCTGATAATAAACTTTTAGATAAAGTTAAATTAAAAAAAAAACTTAGAAGAAGAGGAAAAACTCAACAAAATTTCAATTTAACTTTATTTTTGAAATTTCAAAACCTAAACAACAAAACAATTTTTTTATATAAAAATTGTTGAAAACTTAAAATTAATAATTCGTGGATCCACCTAAGACTCTCCTGACACATCTGGAGCGGTTCTGCATACTCAAAACAAGGGTGTCAATATCCTGTTGTGGCGTACTGTCCCAAATCCTGCTAAGATGCAAGAAAAGCTGGTTTTGATGCACAATATCAACAGGGAAATTCCTACGAGCTCTTCTCTGAAGCATATTCCAGGCATGCTCAATAGGATTTAAGTCAGGGGATTGTGCAGGCCGGTCTAAAGCTTGGATAACATGCTGTTGTAACCAACTTGTAACGATACGCGCCGTATGTGGACGGGCATTGTCGTGCATTAGCTGGAAATTTTGTCCCATTTGCTGTTTGTGGGGCAAGATTACAGGCTCTAGCACCTCATCTCGGTATTTTCGAACAGTCATATTGCCTTGTATCCAAACGAGGTCCGTTCTACCGCCGAGACGAATTCCTGCCCAAACCATAATCGTGCCACCTTAATATGCATGAACTTGTTGTGGGTGCTGCAGTCGATTCCAACGTCCAGGTTTTCTCCAAACGCGTACTCTTCGCGAAGCAGGATGAAATCCAAACCTAGATTCATCAGTGAAAAGCACAAGTGACCATTGAGAATGGTTCCAGTTTTCGTGTGCAATAGCCCATTGTAAACTTCTTCCTCGATTACCTCTCCTTAGTGCTGATACCCAAAATGGCCTACGAGCACGTAGATTGACTTCATGCAGTCGCCTTCTCAAAGTTTGACCGCTTACCAGCAAACCATACTCTCTCTGTAGCCTTTGAACCAATTGCATCGCCGCTGCATTTAGTTGACTTCGTGCAGCATTTACTATGAATCGGTCCTGTACATGTGTTGTAATGCGTTGAGGTCCTCGGTGCCATTCCACCACTTCCTCCGTGACACGATAACATGACCAAAGCCTGGATATAACGCTCTGACTGGTCTTCATGGCTTCAGAAACGGCAATTATGGGACAGTATTCCACAACAGGATATTGACACCCTTGTTTTGAGTATGCAGAACCGCTGCAGATGTGTCAGGAGAGTCTTAGGTGGATCCACGGAATATTAATTTTAAGTTTTCAAGAATTTTAATAAAAAAAACTGTCGTTTTGTTTAAGTTTTGATGTTTCAAAAATAAAGTTAAGATTGAAATTTTGTTTGAGTTTTTCCTCTTCTTCTAAGTTTTTTTTTAAATTTAACTTTATCTAAAAGTTTATTATCAGATTAAATAGTCTATTAAACAAGGTTTATTTTAATGTGTACATGTTTAAACAAAAAGTTAATAGAATTTTAGTAATTTAGGTTTAATTGAAATATCCCTAGACACTTTTGATGTGTGTATTTAATACAAATGTTTTCCATAGTAGTAAAAAACATGTAATTCACCTCATTTGTAAACGCACTCATAAATTTTGAAAATATGACGTAAGAGTTCAAGATGGCATACTTGGTGAAAGCACAGCCTTTTATTAATATAAAATTACTTTTTAACACCTATTTCTAATTTAAAGTACGAAGCACCCTTGAATCTAACACATAAGTGAATCTATTAATTTCTTTAAAAAAACTTTTAAGAAAAGATTTAAAAAAAAATCTATTAAACCTTCGAACGCACAAAATTCGAGACACAGTAGAAAGGAATAGCAGCGCGACAGCTGACTGTCGCTTAACTTTGACAGCTATTAGTAGCTTGTGCTACGTTACGTCAATTTTTTGTTCGGACGCCACTTTGAACAAAAACTTAAAACAATTCCACTACCGAAAATTCCCTCGACAATTCAAAAATAAAATATTCTGTAAGTAAATTGTGAAATCGATATTTCCCATTACGGTGAGGCGGCGCTCGGAGCCGCGTGTGTTCGGGGAAGCTTAATAATAAATAGTGGAGCTACGTATCGATTCCATTCTATCGAGAAAATTCATTTCTTTGTAAAACTTCATGTATTTTCTTGGAAGTTCTATTACTGGAGTAGTTAGAATAGCGATTTAATGGCGAATTGATTGGAACGGCATGATAAAGATTAACGTTTGATTTTCGTTTTATGATTTATTGATGAAGCATTTAAAAAAAGCGCGGGTTTGCTTGTGTCTTTAAAATATGGAGTAAAAAAATGGTTACATCATTTGACTTATTTCCCATTTAACAAATAATATACGTCTTCATTCAATTTTGACATATTTATGAAAAACGAATTTGAATTCAGTAACAAACCGACAGACAAATTTTAACTCCTTCGTCCACGTGACTGTCGGTTATCGCGAATGCAAATAAAATAGCAGATAAAAAAAATAGCAAATGCTTAGCCCTTCTCTGACTTTTGAGCTTAATTTCAGTACTTTAGTCATGAAAGCATAACAAACTAATAGTTACTTTCTAGTAGTATTACTATGGATCGAGAGTATATTTTTCTGTTCCTGTCAAAATTAGACTATCCATACTAATATTATAAATGGGAAAGTGTGTCTGTCTGTCTGTCTTTTTTCACGGCAAAACGGAGCGACGGATTGACGTGATTTTTAAGTGGAGATAGTTGAAGGGATGGAGAGTAACATAGGCTACTTTTTGTCTCTTTCTAACGCGAGCGAAGCCGCGGGCAGAAGCTAGTGATTTTATCTTCTCTTTTTTCGATCAATGCTCGAAGCATCCCAAAATACAATCCCGTGGTGTCTGCGGGCAGTATTACCATAGAACACGGGTTGCCTCGCGCCGCCGGCGAGCATATCAAATATTCATAAACAGGGAGTGAGCCGGCGCTCCCCTGTCTCCCCTCGCGGAGTGCCTATTGTTAACTTTGTGTTACTTGTTAGTGTGGACGGTACGGGAATCAATTATTGTTTTTTTTAGTTAATATTTATCTTGAAATAATAGAGTGGTGGTAAAGTTTAAGTGAAACATACAGCCGAATAAGAATGATCCTTTTTCAAAATGAATATTAGTGGCCTTGAAATGTTTTATTTTGATGAATGTATCTTGAAAATATCGAATCGTTTTTTTTTCGTTAATTTGTGCTTATGAAAGAACTACTTTTTCGTTCTAGTCATCCTTTGCTGCCTCACAGTTATTTTGAATTTATTATATATTCGAAGAGAACGATCAATTAGCCTCAACTTTCTGACTGTTTATTTGACAATTTAAATGTGACTGTAATGAGAGTTTGTAAGGGACAACTGACAAACACACAGACAAAATTTTTTTTTTTACAACTCACACACGGCCATCTGATCCCAAACTAAGCAGAGCTTGTACTATGATAACCAGACAACTGATGAACATACTTATATATATATATATATATATATTTAAATATATACATATCCTCCCATAAAGATAATACTCGTTGTCTCAAATTGAAACCGCTAACCAATGTTACCCTAATGAAATTTGCATTCACCTGCCTATTCCCCCCTCAGTAAAATAATACATACCTACATATCTGCCCACCCTCTTGTTAACAAGACGTCGCAATACTGATCTCTTTGACTGCCAGTTAGCATTCAAGAAGAAAATCCAATTCCGTTTCGTACGGTAAAGTAGCGGTAAAAATTAAATGTCAACTTACATTGCCGGCTCGCTTTGATAGCACGCAAGCAAATCACGATCGTAATCTGCAATGTATTGAGACGTGACCCAGATCTAGTTTGGTTTTTCAAAGTAAAAGTGTCTTGATAGCGCGGCGTTCTTTTTTCGCATTTCGATTTGCGGATTGACTTGTAATGCGTGTTATAAAAAATTTGGTTTGTTATAGGGAGTTATTTCGGAGAATTACGTGTATGATTTGTGGTTCTATTTGCGAATTCTTAATTTTCTTAATAACGACTAATATAGGACGGGTCAGAAGTTCCACCAAAAATATTTTTATGTAAAATTTTTGCCAAAACAAGACCACATTATAATTTTTTTCATTAATTACAAGAGGTCTAATGTTTACATTTTTTTTGTGATAATGTCTTTATCTCGTAACCTAGATTTTTTAAATCTCTAATTATAAGCAGCGATTTTGAAACATTTATTTTTACATAATGTCTGATCCGAAAGTTATTAACAACTGAACCTCAGAAAAATTTAATATCTTGTTCATAATCACGATTCTTTATGATCAGTGCTAAAAATATCCCTATTACTAAGTATCGGCTAAATGTTTCCACATGCTTTAAACCTTTAAACACACGTGATTTGAGACACAATAGCAGCGCTACAGCCGGCTGTCGCTTCGTCGTAGGAAGGTTAAAAAGGATGAATTTTCAAGTCTCCTTAAAATTTCTTTTTAGTATAAAAACAACCTGCATCTCCAGTAATTTGAACCGTTGCTATAACTAGGCACACAGTTAAGAATAATTTCCCTATAAAATTAAGCGATATTCATGACCAAATCTATTAGGAAAACGGTTATATCGCCCGTAGCCTATTAACTAGGGACCCCAATGTTGTCATTATTGGAATTAGTCGAGAAAAATTATCCGTCCGTGTCAGGTTCACGACTAATGAGAAGGGGACCGGCAGAGAGGCAGGGGAATTAAATTAAACATCGGAAAAATGCTTTATGTTGTAACGGGTGAGTGAGTGAAATTATTCTTTAGGTGATCAGCTACCATTTGTTCTAGGTTTTGTCCGTGGCTTCGCTAGCGTTAGTGAAAGACAAAAAGCCTATTTAAAATTCACGTCAATTCGTCACTCCGTTTTGCGTGAAAGACGGGCATACAAACACACACTTTCCCATTAGATCCGTATCCGTAACCGTATCCAGTATAATAATCATTCCTATATCCGTATCCAATCCGTATCCGAAATTTCATATCCATAACATCCCTACTAATTACTTATTAACTAAAAAAACTAAAGGAAATAGTATCCTGTCCAAGAGTAAAAGGTTTTGTGAAGCTGGAAGGTTTCTAATGCTACTACTTTCTCTAACTATCCATAATATTCACGGAATTAACATCCAAACTTTTTACCTATACTCTACAAATAAATTTAATGATTTTTAATTTCAAGTTTTTAACATCTTTTATTGTTAATATAAGATTACGACTACATTCAAATAGTTTTTAATTACGAGAAATTGGTCTTCAGTTGAACTCACAATTCTACCTCTAATTTCTTATAGCTCTAGTTTCACAACGAAATACATCTATAAATAAACCTAACCCTACTTCTAGCCCTACCTTTGATAACTCCCCAACCCACCCTCACACGGGACTCGAACCTGCGTCACCACGGTACAGTAATTGACGCAATTAGAGCCCGAGGGGAGAGACGGTAGAATTGGACAACGAGGGGTTTTGTGGCGAAAGGTACAAAATATTGGGATGTCTTGATTTTAGATACATAATTATTTTCACTGTTGAGAATGTTTTGAGTTATGTACTGAAGAAGTGTTTATGAGAAAGATTTTAATTGGGTTTCAATCTGTACTGATTATAAACATATGTATGAGATGAGGCCCTTTGCATTGAAACAATTAAGTTTATCACAAATAGAAGTAAGATTTTAGCTACTGGTCGGAGTTTGAAAAAATCTTTAAGTGTGGAATAGCCCATTTATTGAGGAAAGTTACAAACTACATAACATCACCCAACAAAAATTTACGGGAGCGAAGAAGTAACCAAAAATGCGGGAGAAACTGCAGGGCACAAATATTTTTTAATAAGTGCATCTTTTGCTTTTGGAGTTCAATAAGAATAGGAAGAAAGAGTGTGTCAACGTTGTGATTGTTTTTATCCATACTAATATTATAAATGGGAAAGTGTGTCTGTCTGTTTGTCTTACTCTCACGGCAAAACGGAGCGACGGATTGACGTGATTTTTTAAGTGGAGATAGTTGAAGGGATGGAGAGTAACATAGGCTACTTTTTGTCTCTTTCTAACGCGAGCGAAGCAGCGGGCAGAAGCTAGTTAATTCATAAACTTTAAAAGTTTCAGTATATTATGCTCTTTATATCTACGATATCTCTACTTATTTAACAATGTAATATAGTTTTGTTTGTCGATATTAATAAATTACTGTACCAATACCAAAATAAACGAATAATTTATTTACTACTAGCTTCTGCCCGCGGCTTCGCTCGCGTTAGAAAGAGACAAAAAGTAGCCTATGTTACTCTCCATCCCTTCAACTATCTCCACTTAAAAAATCACGTCAATTTGTCGCTCCGTTTTGCCGTGAAAGAAAGACAAACATACAGACAGACAGACAGGCACACTTTCCCATTTGTCAAAACATTTGTCTACCAAATCTAATTTCCAGCCCCAAAGCCCTTTGATCCACCGACCAAATGTAATTAGCCTCTAACATTTAATTCGGAACAGTTCAAAGACTAACTCGTTGTTAATTATTTAGACTCGTCGGCAACCAATCGGATGTAATTGGACGAACTAATTGAATTTGGATAAAGATTATATTTGATTGGGCCATAATTAATGTTGGCGTAAGGCATCTTTGGTTTAACCTTTTGAGCCACCGAGTCATGTGTAGATGACAAACCAAGTGCCCTGCAAGCCATGGTCACGATCTCGTGACGAATTTCTATACAATTTAAAAGCTTGGCGCTGAAGGCACAACTTTGCGGTTTTGACATAACATTGCGTTCAAAAGGTTAAGAAGTCACTACCGAACCACTACACTGTACCATAAGATAATAGGGATGACGACAACATAAAAAAAATGGCATTCTGTTTAGTCCGTCTGATAGACCGGCTAAAAATACGGGACAGGTATTTTTTGCTTGATCAAATTAATAAAGAAATACAAAGATAAAGAGCAACAAAGTTCCGGAGAGGGGGCTTTTGACGTCACTGTCTTGTAAAAATTGTAGCAGATCGTGACGTTACCCGAAACTTCAACGCACTGTTTCGTCGTCATTTATCATTTACGAGAAATAAGAAAAAATACGTGTTTAAAATTGTTTAATAATCTAACAGACGGACTAATTACTTTTTTTTTGGCGTCTCGCCTATTAGGGATATGAGCTGTGGCCCCACAACTATGGGGCAAACCGAGACACCTGCCCCGGGTGATTATTTCATAATGTTGTAAAAATAAAAGATTTATAAAAGGCCTAGCATACGGAAGCTAATTGCCTCACCATTGACTTGAAGTAGATGTTAGATGAATAATATATAGCAAAGAGTATAAAATGGTTTAGGAATCGTATTTTACAGTATTTTTTATGCAAATAATACTTTTTTCTAAGGCGTACCTCATAGAAATATAATAATATATCTATGGCGTACCTGATACGTTGTATTGAGCACATTTTTTTAATAGAAACAGGTCAGGGTTGAAGATTTTTCGAAAGGCCAGTTCCTAGTCACCAGGATATCGTCACCGTCGTGACTGAAACCATCGGTCTGGGTAATGTTTTAATTGGGTCCAAACATACTCATTACCTAATTAATAACATCCCACACCATTTTTAAGCGCCCCGCACTGAATACAATCCAACAGAGCGGCTGCTCCTTTATTTATATGACGTCACATCTTCCCCCAATTTACTTTATAACGTTGTCCCACAAATATTTGCTTATCGTTAGCTGCACCAACCATTTGCCGTCCGCATCATTCTTACACAATCGTAACAAGGTTTAGATTTGATCGTAGTGTATGTAGGATTATATTGGTGGTGTTGGACCCAATGTTTGTTCACAGAGGGCCGCGATTCTGTTGTGTCTTAATATCATCGTAAATAATAATACCTTTGTCTTTTGGGGGCTTGTGCTGTTGTTTGCTGAGTGCTTGTAAGGAATTATTATTGGGGTTCCGTATCAGATTGATGAAGGGCACGTGGATCGTTTTGAAACGCGTTTGGTGACGCAATTGGTATTGTAAGCTGGGCTTTGGCTTGGCAGTCTGTTTAATATAATTAAGGTGTTTAAAACAAAAGAGAGTTAGAGCTTAAAATTGGTCATTTCATTGAAATTTTTTTTTTTTTTTTTTTTTTTTTTATTACATATGGGCTTGCTCTTGGTCCCAGACTAGCCCGAGGGCATAGACGGGGCCTACGATGGAGCGAGCTCACCCAAAAGATGCCTATGCACTCGTCTCTTGAATACATCCGGGTTATATGCATTTGGGAACACAGACGCCGGCAGGGAATTCCATTCTTTTGCGGTGCGCATAATGAAGGAATTCGAGAAACGCTGCGTGCGGATACGAGGAATATCGACCAAGAAAGGGTGGTATCCCGCCGTACGTCTAGATGTCCGGTGGAAAAACGGAGACGGGGGAATGAGCTCGTGTAGCTCATGAGCACACTCACCGAAGTGCAATCTGTAAAACACCGCCAGACAGGCAACTTTACGCCGATGTGCTAGAGGTTGTAGTTGGGCCACCAGCTTTTTGTCGCCAATCAACCTCCTGGCTCTGCGTTCTACCGAGTCCAATGCGGCCAGTTGGTATTTGGCTGAGCCATCCCATAGATGACAGCAATACTCCATACACGATCGGACTTGAGCTTTATAAAGCGTTAGAAGCTGTCCCGGCGTGAAATATCGCTTAACCTTGTTAAGGATGCCCAGCTTTTTCGCCGCAGCCAGTGCTTTGGACTCGATGAAAGTGCCGAAGTTGAGGTCAGATCTCAACTCCATGCCAAGGAGTTCTAGGGAGCCGGTTACATTTACAGGTGCACCTCGGAAAGTAGGAGCCAGGTCGAATGGGCTCCGTTTAGCGGAGAACAGACACGCTTGCGTTTTGGCGGCATTGAACTGCACTAGATTGTGATGGCCCCATTGGGACACACGACTTAAGGCAAAGTTCACTCGCTCTACCATGGCCTCTCTCTGTGAACGTATATCGTCCCTACTGTCTTTTGCGCTGGCCAGATATCTCTCTACAACGGTACTGTCATCTGCGTAACCGACTATGCTAGGATTTAGCATATCGTTTATATGGAGCAGGAATAGTGTTGCAGAAAGGACAGACCCTTGAGGAACACCGGCATCAATGGCCATAAGGTCCGAAGAGCAGCCGTCAATGACCACTCTGATCGACCGTCCCGTCAAGAAGTCTGATACCCAGCTACAAAAGTCAGCCGGGATGCCATAAGCAGGAAGCTTGCTAAGGAGACTAGCGTGCCAAACCCTGTCAAAAGCCTTTGAGATGTCGAGCGACACGGCAAGGGCTTCGCCGTTTTTCTCAATGGCTTCGCCACAGCAATGTGTAACATACACTAGAAGATCTCCAGTAGACCGACCACGGCGAAAGCCATATTGCTGGTCACTGAGTAGATTGTTGTCTTCTAGGTATGCCAACAGTTTGTTATTCAGAACCCTTTCCATGACTTTACAGAGCATGGAGGTGATGGCGATTGGTCGATAGTTACAGGGATCGGCGCGGCTGCCCTTTTTGGGCACTGGCTGCACATTAGCAAGCTTCCAGGATTTTGGCACCGTTCTAGTTTGGAGAGAGAGGCGGTATAGACGTGTCAATACAGGCGACAACTCAGGCGCACACTGCTTAAGTACTCGCGCAGGTATTCCATCTGGTCCACTGGCTTTATTTACGTCTAAATTCAGCAGAACCCTCCGTACCTCTTTTTGGTGAACAGCAATATCCTTCATTGAGGAATCGCAATGAGGTATAGTAGGTGGTTGATGGAGGCCTGCATCAAGACGCGAGTTGCTCGCAAATAGGGAAGCAAACAGGTTCGCTTTCTCTATTGCGGAGTGGGCCAGCGTACCGTCGGGTTTCTGCAACGGTGGAAATGTGGGACGGCAGAAGTTGGATTCGACCGCTTTGGATAGGGACCAAAATTGCTTGCTACCAGGAGGGTAGGACGCAAGTCTGGCCCCTATTCGACTGATATGGTCAAATCGAGCCTTCCGAATCACCTTTTTGCAGGACTTGGCGGCAGCATTATAGGCTTTTTTCTTCCTACGAACCCTCTGGGCCCTTGCTTTAGTGTCGCGGGCTTGCACCCAAGCCAGGTATGCAGACTGTTTAAGGGCCTCAGCCCGAGCACAATCCGCATTGAACCATGCTTGAGTTCTGTGATCAAGCGAGAGGTCGGAGAACGGAATAAAATATTCCATTCCCTGCCGAATCACATCCACGATAGCCTCAGCAGAACATGAGGGGTCGCAAGAAGAAAAACAGACCGACCGCCAAGGGAAAGACGCAAAGAATTGCCGCATCTCATCCCAATCTGCTGACTCGTATCGCCACACTCTCCTCGTGCCCTTTGGGCTGAGATCCGGAGGGGAGCAGACCGATACGGATTTCACCAGACAGTGGTCTGACGACCCCAGCGGAGCTGAGACCGAGACAGAGTGCCGATCCGGATCCGTTGTCAGTAGAAGGTCCAAGCAATTGGGTGTGTGGTCAGCAACATCAGGTACCCGCGTCGCAACGTTTACCAGCTGGGTGAGGTTTAACGACAACGCAAATTTGCGTGCTTCCTTGCCAGCGTGGCAGGTTTTCTCAAACGGGAACAGCCACTCCTTGTGGTGGGCGTTGAAGTCCCCGAGAAATACTAGTTCCGCAGCAGGGTACCGTTGTTGGGCACTATCTGCAGTCTCGGCAAGGTGGTCAAATAGCCTGGTTGTCTCCTGGTCTCCGACGTGCGATCGGTAAACACAGGCATATAAGGTCTTCTGGGATCCTGTGTCTACGATGACCCACAGAGTAGAAAACCCGGAAGTCTCAAAGCAGCGAAGACGCTTGCAGCAGATGTCGTCGCGGACGTACACACAGACCCCAGCTTTCTCTTTGAACTTATGTTCTAGCGAGTAGCCTGGGTAGTTGAGGTACGCCACGTCCGCTGGGGTTTTAATTTGCGTCTCCGTCAAGAAGAACAGGTGCGGCTTTTCAGTCTCGAGGTGGTGGTGGACTGCGTCGAGATTTGAGTGCAACCCTCGTATATTGGATAGGTGCACTTTCAGCGGGAGGAAGTGCCGCCGGTGTTTGACCTTATTCTTCTTTTTACGGTTCATGTGTTGAGTAGTGCGGGGGTTGGGGGACGTTTGGATGTCGAGGCGCTGCTTTCGCCAAGTGGATTGCACGAGTGAAAACCGAATGATGATGATGAAAAAAAATGTTCTAAACCAATCTAACCATTTCATGAAATTAACGAAACTTTTTCACGAAGAGGTCAATTTAAAGACCTGTCTTATTTATTACTAAGGCAGAAGTAACTTGATAAACGATTACGCTCAATATGAAAACTTGTAGCTGAAAAAAATCCTTTATACCTAATTAATACAAACAGCAAGCACACACTCTAAAGCATTGTTTACACCAATAATAATAATAATTGCATAATCACCTGCTCAAAATGAGCGTAAAGATTAGAAATAATTATCAAACTCAGCTGGTGACTAACTACTGACTGTGACGATCAACTCACCATGTTCATACGCTTGGTGTGAACAACACCTTAGAGTTTCCTCTCCATTCTATCATCAATAGTACATGGACCTCTTACCTGTGTCCCTGAGCTGTAGCGACCCAACCTTGGTGGTCAGGTAGCCCCGGATGGAGCTGGCGACCCGCGCGGGCGACGCGGCGGCGGCGCCACCTCGCAGGGCGCCCCCCAGCCGCCCTAACAACGCACTGCTTTCCGCCTCCACGGTCGACACTTCAAACAACCCTTACGTAACTACCCCCTCTAAATTCTTCCCTCAAAATGCACTTAATTTGTAAAATAGTTATAATATCGCGTGAGTATAGGTCAATGTAAATGTTTAGTTATAAGTAGTCAGTGCTATGTTGATATGTATCGGTTGGGCTCGTTCACCATGGTGCGCCCGCTTGCGTCTGTAACAAATAATATAGGCTGTGCTTGTTAATTGTTTTTTTATTCATTAACATCACCAGGTCAGATGGCGCTAGTTGTCACGTTCACATCGAGTCCGTATTTAAAATTTATTTAAAAATAGTTTAAGTTATAGTTGAGTGATAAAACTAAGTGTATATGTGAAAGGACACATTAATGAAGCAAAGGCATTGTTATCAAGTGAAATTATAAACAATCAGCTGTGATTTAAAGATAAAACAATATGTGTGCATGAATCGTGTTAAACTTTTACGAAACAATTAAAAACTTATTATAAAGTGCATATTTTGTAAACATAATACCTAAACCAGTGATAAACTACATAATTTTGTTACAAAAAGAAACTAAATGTGATAAAAACTGTGACTGCGAACACAAAGACATTTCAAATTTAAACCGTCCGATACCACAAATAAAAACAAAAAAATTGGACTTTGACCCTAAACATCTTCGTACGGCTAATGAACGAGCATCTAATAGCTAATGGTGCCCTATTTCGCAACCTACTTCAACTGTTAACTTGGCCTGGTGGCTAAGGCATACGCTTTTGAATCGTGCGCCTGTAGGCACCGAGTTCGAACCTCACTTGTAACATTGTCTTTTTAAAGGTTTGCTTTATTCAATTTATTACAACAAAATGAGTTTCTTCGAGAATATCACTCTGCGACGAACCCGTACGAAATCGTTGTCAAAGACGACAGAAATGAATACTAATAACGTTAGTTGCATCAACTCGACACTAGATGGCACTACCAACAGCATGCCAAGCATATCGGATGACGAGGACAGTGATAAAGTACAAAACTTGCAGAGGGAAATCGAAGGACTTAAGTCACAACTTTTGGCAGCCCATGATGAGATAACCAATTTGTCAATAGAAAATAGCGAACTGAAACAGACCATTAGTGCATTAGAAAACAAATATCAACTAGTGAAGAACGCAACTAGGAAGCTAACCAGTGAAATTGGAACTCCTATAAAAAATGTGAGATTGTCTACTCCCCACATAAAACGACATTCTACAACCAAATTGGATCTAACACAGAATACCGTACAAGAAGGCTACAAACGGAAATCTACGTCTAATAAAGTAATAACGAAATTGAATTTTGACAAAGAAACCAACGGAAGTCAACAGAAAAATGATAACAACCCGTCTCAGCTGCAAACAAAGATAAACAAGTTGTGTATAATAAGTAGCAATAAAACGAACAAAGTATTATCCATAGCACAAAACGCTTTTCCGAGCCACCAGATATGTCACTATATCACTCCCAACTGTGGATTAAGTACGCTTGTTAGTAATCTGGGCTCAAAACTAACTAATTATACTATGCAAGACTATTGTGTAATTCTTATAGGCAGTGAAGATTTTAATTCAACTAAAAACTACTCAGACCTAGTTTCTAACATTAGGGAAAACCTTTTAATGCTATCTCACACAAATATTATCCTATGTTTACCTACATATAGGTGCAGTGAATATTCTAGCATGTTTAACTGGAGAATTGAAATGTTCAATAGCTTATTATATCATGACATTCAAATCTATGACTATGCTGTAATTTTTGACTCTAATTTAAATTTACTATATGACTGGACTATGTTTTCAAAAAATAGTGGTAGTTTGAATAATTATGGCCTGAGAACAATTTTTGACCATTTGAAATATCAGATTATGGACTCCGATAATTCAAATTATATAAATATAATTCCTGAAACTGAAACAAATCCTGAAATTAGGAATTCCTCAAATAATTCAGACTTTTTTCGTGTATAAAAATGTAAATGTTCTCCATCAAAATATAAATGGATTAGCTAGAAAAATGGATTTATTATCGATATCTCTAGCGTCACTTCAAGACGCAAAAAATCCTGTGGATGTTATATGTCTCACTGAGCATAATATGTTGAATACTGATACAGATCTAATCAATATTCCTAACTTTATTCAGGGATCCTTCTTCTCAAGGCATAACCGTCGAGGCGGTTCATGTATCTTAGTTCGTAATATTCATACATTTAAACCAATAACTGGACTAAAACAATATTGCGTTGAAGGCGTTATGGAGTGCTCAGGTGTCGCACTTCTAAGCCATAATATCATAATATTTTGTATATATCGACCTCCAAGGTCAAAAACCGATGAACTCAACATATTTTTCGACAGTTTTAACAGACTACTTGGGCAGTACTGCTACAGTAAAAAGAAAATAATAGTTTGTGGCGACTTTAACATAAATGTATTAAACAAAAATAAAATGACTTCAATGTTCATGGAAACAATAGCTTGTCACAACCTACAGTTAGGATTATTTGAACCAACAAGAAATATTAGTGGAGCATGCATAGACAATTTCATGTATAACATTTGTGGATGTAAATGTAAAACTATAGAGTTCGCCTTATCGGATCACACGGCGCAATTACTAACTTGTCCCGTAAAACAAAGCTGCTCTCTAAAACATTGGTACGTAAAAAGACGAGATTATAGTAAGGATAATGTTAAGAAATTTAATGATTGCATAAATTCGATTTCGTTTAATGACGTATTTCAAAGTAATGACCCACATGATGCGTTTGACATTTTTTATGACTTATTTACTTTATTTTATAATCTATGTTTTCCGTATATTCGAATTAAAATATATTTACAATCACGGCCAAAATGGATGACCAAAGGAATAAAAAAATGCTGTATGCGTAAACAGCAATTACTATGGAAGTATCGTAAAAATCGAAATAGCATAAATAAAACCAATTTTAAAAATTTTGCCAGTAGATTGCAACGTGTTATAAAACTGACGAAAAAGTCTCAGAATAACTATTTTATACACACAGCTCAAAACAAATGCAAGGCTACTTGGAACGTTATTGGCAAAACAATATGCAATGTGCCAAAAAGCCAAATTAATCAAATTAATATAGACGGAAAATATTGTACGGATGATCCGCAGACCATTGCAGAACATTTTAATAATTTTTTTATAGACCAGGTAAAGGGGAATACAAGTTGTACTGATAAGACAGAGACCTTACCGAATCACTCGAAAACATTATTTATATATCCGACTACACCCCAAGAAATACACAAAATAATTTTAAACTTAAAAAATACCAACAGTACTGGATATGACAGTATCTCGTCTAAAATTTTAAAACAAGCACCAATTAAATTATCCAATATTTTAAGTCATATAATTAACCTATCGATTATAAATGGCTACTTTCCTGATAAACTTAAAATGACTATCATTAAACCTCTTTTCAAGAAAGACGATTGTCATAATATGAACTGTTATAGGCCCATAGCATTAGTTCCGGTGTTGTCAAAGGTATATGAAAAAGTAATTTATGTCAGGTTAAATGAATATTTTGAAAAGTTCAATTTATTTGCTAAAGAGCAGATTGGTTTCAGGAAAAATAAAACTATTGATATGGCCGTCTATGATTTTCTGACCACAGTTATGGCTAGCTTAAACAATAAAATTCCAGTGTGTGCATTATATATGGATCTAAGTAAAGCCTTTGATTATGTAGATCACAAAATTCTGTTAAGAAAATTATATAGTTATGGAATTCGGGGTACTTCGTTAGAGCTGATAGCTTCTTACCTTACTAACAGAAAGCAGTCCACATTAGTTTCTCGAGTATGCGTCAAAACAAGGAAAGAAGTTAACTACACATCGGAATACAGAGAAAACAAACAAGGCGTCCCACAAGGAAGTGTTTTAGGCCCTCTGTTATTTATCATTTATATAAATGACTTTCCAAAAATAACCAATCATCCTACTATACTTTTTGCAGATGACAGTACTGTCGTTTTTACAAGTAAGGACAAAGTATCCTTAGAACAAAACATAAATAGCACTCTTAGTGATATTATAAAATGGCTGACTAATAATAATTTAAAAATGAACGTAGACAAAACTAAAATAATGATATTTCGCAATCGTAAAGCCCAATTTACTGACATTAATGTACACTATAAGGAGAACAAAATAAATGAGACAGCAACTACAAAATTCCTAGGCATGTCAATTGATTATAATTTAAATTGGAAGACACATGTTGACACCTTAAATCAAAAATTAAATAAGCAATCATACGCCCTACATATGCTGGCAAAAACGGTAGACACACCTGCTGTACTTGCAGCATACCATGGCTACGTGGGATCCTTGATAAAGTATGGTATTATATTCTGGGGTAATTCCACCAACAGGGATATGGCTTTCAAGGCACAAAAGAGGTGTATTAGAGGTATGTTTAATATCAAACAGACTGATAGCTGCAAACCATATTTTGTCAGGCATAATATATTATCTTTACCGTGTGTCTACATTTATGAAATTGCTAGCTTTGCAAGAAGTAACAAAAATCTTTTTGATAAGTACAGAAGTGCACGGCATAGTGACAAAATTTGTTGCAAATCTAGCAAGACGGCCTTATATTCTAAAAGCATTTTCAGTATGGCGCCGCGTATATACAATCACTTGCCAAAGTTCATACTAGACACTTCATCAATCGATGCATTCAAAAAGAAATTAAAAAGGTTTTTGCTATGTAAGTGTTACTATAGTGTTCATGATTATTTGATGGAGGATGTAAGGACATTTGTTATTGAAGTAACTAGTGCACAAATTTAATTATTTTATAGTAATACTTTGACATTTATTTACATATCTTGACATTCTCATTTAATATATGACATTTCATATTTTGATTAAACTATTGACATTACTATATTGTTCATTGTAAATTTACTGAAGAATGCACGAATTTAATTCATATACTTCTTTATATCTTTGACATTTATTCACAATGTATCTTGATTTTATTAAACAAATCACATAATTTTGCATGCCTCAAGGTGTAATATGGTTGGACTGTCCTATATCTTTAATAACTTTATGTAATTACCCATATTAGCAAATAAACGATTATGATTTATGATTTATTTATAACATTCTGGGAAGAAAAATATTACTTCATATTGGTTGATGTCATTTATATATAAGTCATAAAAAGTATTGAACATTACTTGGGGATCAAAAGTCGTAAAGGACGAAGTATGTTGTGTACTTTACGACTAATTCTAGAAATATAGATATAAAAACAATTTTTGTTCTGCTAAGCTTCTATCAAAGATCACTTTCTCGGTTTATCTCCGATATAAACATCTATAATCTCCCACCTTTCTATCACACTGGCCTTGCTTTTATATACTCACTTCTACTCATAAATTAAAGTCATAAATCAACAACAACCGGGTAAAAATACTCTACGTCAAGAAATTCCAATACAGCCAGCAAAGATCCGGGTCTTATAATATAAGTTTTTTTAAACACCGATGGATGTATTGAAATACAATTTATATTAATTGAAGAACGAATTATTTTCCTCCAACTATCTATCAATTTTAGTAAAAAAAAGCCCTTTCTGGCGGTCTTGAAATCTGATCTATCTAAATAGCCTATTTAAAATCGTGAAAGAACAACCATCACTCTTCCACTCTAATACAATTTTCGACTTCAAAGCTGACTAAGACTAAAGCTCTAATAGTCGTGCGACCAATAGCGCCAACCCACCGTTTACAAAGCTGGCAGTTTGCCAACCTATCGCAAATCTTCAACAATACCTAACTCGTACTAAATGTGGGACACAGCATTGGCCTCAATACGCTGTGGCCTTTCTTTTTAAGTAGGGTGACGAGAATGCAAAATACTTGTGGTAAATGTTAAAGGAAATGGATAGCTAGGACACTTCAGTGCATTATGATGTACATATATTAATCTATCTGACTTATAACCAGTGATAAGAATTTGGATCTTGTTGCTATCAAAAATATGGATGTGACCTTAAGTTCATGAGAATCTAGTCTGGTAAACATTTTCCAGGATTAAGATTCTAAATGATTCTTGAAACCCAGAAAAAACAGTTGTTTTATGATTGTGCTTCACAGATTTTTATAAATGTTATGTTTCTTCTTTACAATAAAGTAGCAAGTTAGAGAAAAATGATTCTTTTCCGTTAGAAATGGCACTTTAAAGAACCCATTCCAAAAGGAATGCAAGAAAATTCTGACTGTTATTATTGGTTATATTTTTCTGGTCACAAAATATTTATATAGGTATGTTTTCAGTGCGGCCACTCAGTCAAGTATTACAACACCATTTTAGTGCTCCTACTTAAGCCATAACGGTCATGATTATATAACTGGTAAATAATACTAGTAATAGTAAATTTTAACTCATTTAAAATATATTACCAATATAATAAAGACATTTTGCGTATCTTTATTTGTAGTCGGATTTGATTAAATATTTTTGTATATGATATCCTGTTTTATGAGGTACTATCTGTCCCCCGCGGTTTCACCCGCGTTATATCAGATTTTTGGTTACTATAAAAAGAAGATACGAAGTATTCTAGGTCCGTCCCCTGGTCCCAAGCTACCTCCCCACAAATTTTCAGCCAAATCGGTTCTGCTGTTCATGAGTTATAAAATGTGTAACTAACACGACTTTCTTATATAAATATAGATAACACCTAAAGGAACATCATGCTTTTACCCTCGGGAGACGACCAGCGACACACGTTTACACGTATTACTGATGATATTTTGAAACATAATAATAAGAGTATATTAGTTTTAAGCTACACACAAAGTTCACCAAACACATCACAACCCTCATCTGAACGAAAAGCCTCCACCGGAAGCCACCACTCGAGCCACTTCCGGCCGCCATCTTGTGGCCGGAAACCGACGCGGTTTACGACTTCCGCTCCCTTTGTGAGGCGAAAATGTAACTTTTGTGAATTAGTTATGTATGTTGCTTTTTGGTGAGTTATATTAAATGCGATTATAAAATTAGTTGGTAGGCTTTGGCGGAGAATGGTTGGCAATCCGGTTTTAATCCGGGTTCAAACAGCGTTTTCCCTACTTTGTTGCTGTCGGCTTCCAACCTCACCAGATCCAGCTGGATATGAGTGTTTTACGTGAAGCTACTGTCTGTCAGACCTATTGTTAAACTTACTATGTGGTAAAAACTAACGACTTGATAATTACTGTCCTCAAATAAGGAAAATTACGTCTCCCAAATTATAATCGCTTTTGTTTAACGTGTTAATTGTTTTATAGCTAAGTTTGTTTAAAGGTTAAGGGTATTAATGTAAAATTGAAAAGTATTTATAAACCAGAGACGCGTCATTGAGAATAATTATTACGCACGATCTGGACTAGAGCAAAATATTGCACCAATTGATATAATATAGTAGCACAGAACCTTATAGAACAAGGTATAGACATATAGAAAATAATAATTAAAGATGTAGGTATAATCCTTGTCCATTATAGTCAAAGTATATATATATATATATATATATACAGGGTGTCCCACGGCAATGCCACATGGAGGGAAAGTACCTTAAATATTGTAGATAGAACATTTTACTGAAAGAAGACATTATTTGAATTTTGAAAACATTTTAAACTGCATTCATAGATATTTAAATAATTACATAGTTAAACCGGGAATCGAACCAGTTACTCGAGAAAATTAATCATCCTGTTGTTTTATCCCAACGATCGAAAGGCTTTATCACAAGGATTATTTTTTGCTAAATAACATAGTGTCAAAAATAAAATAAAGACCATGAATTTGAACATTTTTAATAAAAAAAATAGTCAATTTTTCAAACGCTCAAAACTAGTCCCTTCTTCTTGAAATCTTGAATACAAAGTGATACCTTTTGATTATTTCGTTCCCTGACGATTTTTCGGTCTTGTTGTGGTGGATATTTATTTATTTAAATGACGCGTACTACTCAAGTGGGTAGATTAATTAGTAATAAGTAGTTATGATTGTCAATTGTATGTCCTTGCGGCAATGTAAGCTTTTAACTTTTCAGACCAAAATTTTACATCAAATGTTAAAATTCACGGTCTTCCTTTTATTTGTGACACTATGTTATTTAGCAAAAAATAATCCTTATGATGAAACCTTTCGATCGGTATGATAAAACTATAGGGTGATTATTTTTTCTCGTGGAACAAGTTCGATTCCCGGCCCAACCATTTAATTATTTAAAAATCCACGAATGCAATTTAAATTGTTTTAAAAATTCAAATAATGTCTTCTTTCAGTAAAATGTTCTATCTACAGGATTTAAGGTACTTTCCCTCCATGTGGCATAGCCGTGGGACACCCTGTATATATAAGTATATATATTTTTTCGTGTATAATTTTTTTTTCTTACTTATAGCATTAAATTGGAATTGCTCTGTAATAGTGCTGTAATTGTATGTTTATAAATAAATAAATAATAAATAAATAATGAACTTTAAAGTACACACAGTAATAACGTTAAATTCATTTAGTTGTTAAAATATCTAGGGTTAATTTGGGAATACTAATTGGAATTAATACTTAAATATTAATCCTACTAAGAAACCTAATCTAGGAATAACTCTTATCGATAGAGCAAGCGAGCAACACCCCTCTAATAGCAACTTTGCCGTCTATTTCACACAGCGTAGCTAAGGATGGTTACATAAATTTAATGTCGTAAAAAACACTATTTTATTTCTGAACTATTTTCTTCCGAGACTTCAACCGCATGTAAGTCATGACCTATATATAAAGCTTTAAACCTGGAAATGTTTCCACACTCTCAGCAACAATGTGACTTATTAGAGAAAGACTTTTTCGTGATCGGTTCAGTACTTCCAATTTATTTCTTTATAATTGTTGTATTGGTATACAATATTGTTTTTGTATGTAGACAACTTTTCAAAATTCAATTTAAAATTCAAAGCATTTATTTCACTTAGACCAGTTACAGGCACTTATGAATTGTCAAGGTGTCAGTCAGTTTGTCGGAAAGTTGAAGCTGTTGTGGAAGTCGCGGAATGTTTATAGTAGTTACCGTGACCCTGAAACATAAAAGGCAATCGAAGGAACATGAGTGGGTTTTAGTCAGTAAGAGTCTGACACGCCCTCCCGCCGCACCCAGGACGGGAGCAGTCATTAGATGATTTCCCACTCACCAAAAAAAAAAAAAGGTGTTGTGGAACAAGCTAGTTGCTTGTTCCAAAACGTTGATCTCTATGGAGAAGAACAAGCAAGAAACTTCATGGACACTCTTATATTTTTGCTAAAATGTATAATAATACACAAAGTAAAAACGTTGAGACCCTCTTTATTTAAATTGCACGAACAGAAGAGTGTAAAATCTAGCACAGGTTAGCGGTTCAGTCTATTTTGTGTTGATAAAAGTTGTTGTATACCTATATTCACAAGAAAAGCAAAATAATCAGATAAAAAATTACCTATGTGTAAACCTAGAACATTATGTGCGTTTCAGCAAATTCCGTCCAGCCGTTAAAGTGAAAAGCGTTAAAGCATAACTTGCATACACGACAATTGTTCACACTTTACTATTTATAAAATTATTATTGTAGAATAATAAGATTTCAAGATATAGTAAGCACACGCCCTTTACCTACCATTATTAAAATAATATACCGCCCTGTTATTTTACCATCCATAACACATTAATAATAAGAAATGTTTAAATATTATTACCCTATTAAGATGTATTAATATTCAATCTCATATTATTATTCCCATTAAAGTTGTTTTATCCCTAGCATTGATAAGCGCCTACATCTCGTAGCCGTCGGCTACGGCGCGCTACGAAGCTCGTAGCGGCCGTGCTACGCGGTTACGAATAGATGAAAACGATATTTTTGGGGATAAATTATTACACAATATCTTGCCTAACATGTCGTCACGGTTAATAGTTTTTTTAATAAACGTTCAAATATCTCTCCAATTTGGCGTTAATTCAATATTAATTAGACTATAGAAAGGTTAAAATTGAACTTGAATAAATATTTTTTATAAACTTAAATACAGTTATAATAAAAGTTTTAATTATTCTTATAACACTAGCTTTAAGAGAATAATGAATGTAATCTTTCCTAATTAAGCAATGGGCTAAAAATAGAACAGTTACAAACCGTGACATTTATAATTAAACGATAAGTTGAATTAAAGTCGTATTTTAAGGTTCGTCTGCAAAATTTTTAGAACCCCAAAAATACAATATTATGTTCAAAGCACCTACATTTTTATTATACACAAAACCTCATAATCACACACACATACATACGTCACACAACCACACACAACACATGTCGTTACGTAACCATTATGTAACACACACATTCACAAAAACAAGAAATTCACCACCAATTCACTAAATAATCACTAGCACACCATTTTAATACATAATCACACGATTACCGATAATCCAAATTCAAAAAACCAAAATGGCCGTTGTTCCAAAAATAAATTCGAACTCTCACACACCAAAAATTACCTAGAGCAAACCAAATGCGCGCGAATTAAATTCTAATTTCAAAACCGGAAAAATCAATGTGGCGGTTAAAAAATAAAAATATATTGACCTTTGTTTGTGTTGGCGGGTACTTGTACACCTGGGAACACCTCGCCCGGACTGGCAAGCTTCGACAGAGCTCTGAAAAGGCTTTCGGGCCATGCGCGAAACTGCGCGCTCTGATTGGCCGGGGGTGAGATGTGACGTCACTTTGTTCTGGCCAATGGGAGGCTGCTGAAATTTTCACGTAGGTATAGACCGGTCGATGACTAAAAATAGGTTGTGTCGGTCGATGGGGCGCAGCGCTATCAAACATTCATCTGATTAGGAGAGGCATTCTTCATGTACGACTCGAGGTTTATGTAAATGTGAACGGTTATTTTTTGTTTCTGAAGTGATAAAGTAAGGGTAGCGTGATCCGATTATTTTTGTACCATTCGACAAAAATAAAACGCAATATTGACCCGTTTATATTTTTTCAATTAATAAAATCTATATTTATAAAAGAAAGTCGTGTTAGTTACACATTTTATAACTCAAGAACGGCAGAACCGATTTGGCTGAAAATTAGTGGGGAGGTAGCTTAGAACCAGGAGACGAACATAGAATACTTTTTATCTTATTTTTTTAGTAACCAAAAATCTGATGTAACGCAGGTGAAACCACAGGTGACAGCTAGTTATTATATAATTACCAACTTGTTAATGGCCAGAACTTGAAAATTACTTAGTAACTCATCTGTATATCAAATTATCATAATAAAATTATTCTTAGGCAAAATAAAGTTTTCCTTCTGTACTTATGTACACTTAAATCTTTTGAACTACTAGCTACAGCTACTTCTAATAGCTACAGTGATTTAAAGGAATGTTTACATAAGGAAAACATGCATATTATGGTAGATAAAAGCCAAAATTTTACACCTGCTCGAAGCTGTGGCAGCTCGCTATTCTGAAAAGAAATTATCATTATTATAAAATCGTGACAAAGTCGAAACTGTTCATTAAATAATAAAAAAAAAATACTTGAATGTCTATGCTTACAACCGATGCAAAAGTTAAAAATATAGTTTTTAGATTTTTTGTCTGTCTACATGTTTGTCCGAAACATACAGAATTACAGACAATCAGACTCAAAAATTTAAAGACTCAATACATTACGTATAGATTTCTTTCAAATTTTCCATGAATATTGTTAAGAGGTCGGGTTAACGTATAGGCTATATATTATCACGCTGTAACCTTCACGGAATGAACAAATAAACCATATATCTATTTACCTAACCGTTACAGTGTATATCTATCTATATCTTACATGGACGACGTCGCAAACAGCGGCTATTTATTAGTACAACATAATTAAATTAATTTTAAAGTAAATGTTAACAATAACTACAAAGATATCATAACATGGTATTTAATTATTTCGACAAGATTCCCTACGCAACTTTGTTAAGTAAAATATATGAAAGATAATTGTATAAACGGGCTTTGTTTATTATTAATTTATGGCCCCTGGCAGAACTGGTTTATGAATTGTATGTGGCTAATTATTATCTAGTTATCTTTTGTACATTATATCTGCTCTTGCCTTATGTAAACCACATTATATACGATTACTTAGTGCATTTTGTTGACTTTGACCTTATTCATTGTAGTCTGTTTTTTTTATATTGCTCTACCAATGTAGTGACAGACTTTGGTTTAATCCTTCGAACACACGTGATCTGAGACACAATAGAAAGACAATATCAGCGCGACAGCCGGCTGTCGCTTGGTCGTCAAAAGGTTAATTAGGCTGATACAGGGTTACTCGCAAAATTATTTAATAATTTAAACTATATGCTTTTTAACGACAACGGAATTTTCAAACAAAGCTTCTTCCCATATAATATCCCGTTAGACGTACAATTTTGAGAACCTCTTGACATGACTTGAGACTTGGCCTGAAAAAGCTTGGATCTTTGTGTATACATACTAGCTTTTCCCCACGACTTCGCTCGCGTTAGAAAGAGAAAAAAGTAGCCTATGTCGCTCTACCCCTTCAAATATTTCCATTGAAAAAAATCATGACCATCCGTCGTTCCGTTTTGCCGTGAAAGACGGACAAACGGACAGATACACACACACACACTTTTCCATTTATAATATTAGTATGGATAAAAATATTATAGAATCTACTTCTCTGAAAAAAACAGCATGAATAAAAACAAAAACCCGTCAATCGACAATTCCTGAAATATTTATTTTAACGTCTAAAACACATTATTTTCTGTTGAAATAAAATGGTCTCTGGTGAATTTACAAGCAGACCCACATTTGGTTATCTTATGAATAATGTAAATAGCTTAAAGCATCCTCTAACTTTTGTATCGCTCCTATATTTTTAGTTTGAATATTTTTGCTGAGTTTAAAGCGGGCTCAAAGTGCTGTTAGGGTAATCCTTTGTAACATTGATCGACTTTTAAAAGAATTTTCAATTGTCTAGTATAAGCATGAAATGGAATTTGTGACAATGTAAGTTTTAAATTGTTTTAGTGTTTTTAAATTTTTAAAAACATCTAGGTATTATATAACATTCATTCAGCAGAAGAAAACATCGAAAAAAGACTTGAATAATCAATGAAAAAATTATAAAAGCTATTATGAAAATTAAATCCATACTTGTAATATTATAAATGCGAAAGAAACTCTGTCCGTCTGTCGGTCTGTCTGTCTGTCTGACTGTCTGTCTGTCTGTCTGTCTCTTCTTCACGCCTAAACCACTGAACCGATTTAAATGAAATTTGGTATAGGTATAGTCTGGGACCCGAGAAAGGACATAGGATAGTTTTCATCCCGGAAATCCCCCGGGATAGAAACTATAATTCCACGCGGACGAAGTCGCGGGCAAAAGCTAGTATTTGATAAAACTTGAATTTCCTAAAGAAAATTTTGTCTATTGAGGTTTGAAAACATCACATAGTTAAATAATATCTATATAATATATAAAATGGTAAACTGACTGAATGTTAATATATAAACGCACATCCCAAACAGCGGTCTTAGAGACATGAAACTTGCAGGGTGTGTTCTTTGTAAAGAGTAGGTAACCACTAAGAAACGTTTTCTGGAAATTCCAAACCCTGAATGGGTGAAATAGAGAATAGAAGTAACGACGTTCACGCGGGCGAAGCCGCGGGCGAACGCTAGTTTGACACTGAATTAATTTCGATGATATTTAGTCTGGAGTACATTTGAATTCGAAGAAATCGTTCATAATGCGCACCGCTAAGGAATGGAATTCCCTGCCTGTCTGTGTTTCCAAATTCATATTACCCGGAAGTATTTAAAAAACGAGTGCATAGGCATCTATTGGGTAAGCTCGCTCCCCACCGTAGGCTCCGTGTATGCCCTCGGGCTAGTCTGGGACCAAGAGCAAGCCCATACGAATATAAAAAAAAAATGGCACAGGATATTTATTTGTTCATGTCGTCTTCGATAAAGGAAGAAAATATTCACATGAGTGATTACATAAATAAAACCAATATTGACGTATATTTCCTTTAACACGCCTATTTATGGTTATCCAGAACTATCCGATAATTGGATACGCAGATGTGCTACATCGAGGTTAAATCCGACACATTCGGATACAGAAGGTCGGATATGCCCCCAATTTATACACCTATTACATTTTCGATTTACCGACAGCCTACAGCTAAATAATATTACTTTTTTCAGTACAATAAATAAAATCCGTAGTGGTAACCTACCTAGGATTATTTTTTCAATCTCATACATATTTGTTTTACTGTCTGTGTGCAAAAAAGCACTAAATTTTATATCCTCTGGGTTTTTCCGACTGTGAACAATAATGGAAATGTTGGTTTGGTATTGTATTTTTACATAAAAGGTAGTGTCGTGGTAGTATTTGCATATAAAGACTGGTACGGGGAAATATTTAATACTAGCTTTTGCCCGCGGCTTCGCTAGCGTTAAAAAGAGACAAAAAGTAGCCTATGTTACTCTCCATTCCTTCAACTATCTCCACTTAAAAAATCACGTCAATTCGTCGCTTCATTTTGCCGTGAAAGAAAGACAAACATACAGACAGACAGACAGACACACTTTCCCATTTATAACATTCGTATAGATTTACTTAAGAAATAACTGATTCTCGCGATTTCACCCGCGTTAAGTTACGTGTTTGATTATTCTTCGTCTTCGAGGGTAAAAGCCTGGTTAAAAGAAGCCTATGATCTTCGATCAAGTATAAACTAGATACACAATCCACAACAGAAAAGCGTCCTAACCAAATGACCGCCCACTTGCCGTTGTGGGTTGCCTATTCATTCAGTAGCATTTGTCCGTTCCGAGCGTAAACATGCCGCAGTGCTCAGTGAAAAAATGTAAAAATCACACGTCCAGAACGTTAAAGAAATATGGAGTGTCATTTTTTAGGTAAGTACTTTTGTTATTATTACAATATGCATGAAATTCCATTAGTATTTGACCAAGAAAAGATAATAAAACATTTTTTTAGTTCAACGACATTCGGCGAGAGTATAACCCTTGAAATTGAATAGACACTAGCCGAACTTACAAACCCATACCATTGTTTTTCAACATCATTTGTTTGGGTTATACGATGACTCTGTTCTGAAATGATAGAGACGCTGTTGTTTAATATAATTACATGAACAATTTACCTTATCCTCTACTGCCTGTTTGTTACTCTTAGCTAACCCACTGAAGCAATTATTAGAATAGAAATTTAAAATGCAGACCGATTAGACTTAGAAAAAGGTCATAAATACCTTCCTTCACCAAACAACAACCTTTACCAAAGGTTGTCTGGAAGAAATTGCTTTTTAGCGATAAGGCCGCCTATTGTACTCTTGCATATTTGTTTGTGTTGTCCTTTACTGTTTTTGTCCTATTGGTGTACAATAAAGAATATTCTATCTATCTATCTATCTATCTAAATATAATACATAATTTTTATCCCGTGGCTTTATCAGCATATGGTATAACCGATCAAGCGGACGAATAAACTTTTTGTGAAGTGAAAATTATAAAATTATATTTATTTTGTAAATTGGTTTATGATGGGGTTGTGGTTTCTTAGCCTAAAACTCTGTGAAGAAACATCCGAAACAGAGTCAATCTCTTTTAAAGTCCATACAATTCCCACTCATGTTCTTTCGGTTGCCCGTATGTTCCGGGGCCACGGCAACTATTATAACTATTCCGCAACCCCGGATGGAGGAAGACTGAGGTGCTGACTTCATGAGAAATGCAGACAGGTTTGAGTGGACCTGTCTCATAGTGCAAGTATGGTTGCGGAATGTTTATAATAGTTACCGTGACCCTGGAACATAAAGGGCAACCGAAGGAACATGAGTGGGTTTTAGTCAGTAAAAGTCTGACACGAAAGGGTGGGAGCAGTCATTTGATGATTCACCACTCCCAAAAAAGAAAGTGCAAGTATTTGTCAGTAATCGTTCAGCTCACCTAATACCGTTTTTAAGAAGGAACACACACATAACTGTAATATTAAGCACAACTAGCTGCAGTTGTGCTTAATATTACAGTTATGTGTGTAACTTCGAAACGGCTGAACCGACTTGGATGAATCATGTTTAACAACTGATGGCTGTTAGCTATACCTTACAAATTAAAAAAAACTTTTAATTTAACTATTGTTGTTTATAATTAGACATTAAAAAACGAGGGCCCCTAGCACAGTTATAAGTTTTACTAAGATGGACGTCCTAATGTAAGATTTACTGAAAAAGATTTATACATTTTTCCGATATTTTTTTGATCTGTCACTTGTTAAGAGCAACAGTACCACAAACAGGCACACACTTAGCTGTCAAACTTATTACAACAAACTCCCCTTTTTTACTTCAGAGGTTAAAACAAACTCAGAGGTCAAATGCTATGCTATAAGTTCCTCAGTGGTTGGAATATATGCTGATGTGTCCTCAGAGGCGGTGCAGCATTCAGTGAGACTATAAATATGGCGGGTCGATGTCTCCGCGCATGCGTGATGGCGCCGCCCGACTCATTCACCATGCGTTGTACTATGTACGGTACATACTGTTTAATTGATGTTCGGTCAAGTGTTGTTCTACCGTTGAAATGGAAAAATAAAATAGTTATTTAACCTTTTAACGACCAAGCGACAGCCGGCTGTCGCGCTGCTGTTGTCTTTCTATTGTCTCTCGAATCATGTGTATTCGAAGGTTTAATTTCCGAGCATGGAATATAAAATATATTTTTTAATCTTTATTTACGTACCAAGATATTTGAGCATGACCTGAATGCATGTCCCAATTTATATTTATACTAGCTTTTGCCCGCGGCTAAGCTCGCGTTAGAAAGAGACAAAAAGTAGCCTATGTTACTCTCCATCCCTTCAACTATCTCCACTTAAAAAAATCACGTCAATTCGTCGCTCCGTTTTGCCGTGAAAGAAAGACAAACATACAGACAGACAGACAGACAGACAGACAGACAGACAGACTGACAGACAGACAGACAGACACACTGTCCCATTTATAATATTAGTATGGATGGATTAAAATTGCGGAAGTAACTAACTCTGTCTGTCTGTTAAGCTAAACTGCTAAAGGGATTTTGATAAAATTGAAGTTGCCTGCGAAGTGCAAAGTTACTTTTGAACCAACCACAACAAATGTATCCGCGAAATCTTACAATCAAGCGCACAAATAATGTTGATCAATTAATATTTACCTACGATCGTGTCCTTGAATTTGTGCTTATAACATTTCTAACCCTGTTTAAAACATCTACAAGACTATTTTTCAAACTTTAGTGCATTACAATCTAAGTTTAATCCTTAACTCTTGAACCGACAACTCGACCATCGTGTTTAACATTCACGTAGTCAAAAATAAGGAAAAGGACATCGGGCGACTTTAATTCACATAAAGTATTAGTACCAACGGATTGGCATCATTTACATTGATGCAAACAGCGAAGCCGCGGTCGAAAGCTAGTTACTTTTTAGAATATTATACACGTAAACGTAGTCACGTATTAAACTAAGCCAGTAATGTATTACCAGTTATATATTTCAAAGTAGAGCAAGATTTATTTTTGCTTATATTTCTAAAAAAAAATCTTTTGAAAACGCTATCGTGTCTAATTCCAAGTTTACCGTGCCAAGTTAATTCAGACAGACACGAAACCGTTTTAAAAAGAAAGAAACAATAAAAGTTGTCTTGAAGAGTATGGAAGATACTGTTCCGGTATTGTACAAACTTGTCCGACCATTGTGAAACAAATATAATGTAGTTTAACAAGTGTTTTCACAAAGCACTACTATTGTCACCGATACAACCAATGATGTTATAAGTAAAAAAGTGTAGAAAGGTTATATGCAGTCAAAAAGTGGCACATTAAAAGTTTGCCAATTGACCAACATGATACTGAGTATCGCGGTGACATTTGACGTTTATCTCTTTTTCACTCGCACTACTTCAATTATGCCATCCTACTTTGACGTGTAATGCATGTGTGCGTTAGTGTGCCGTTTTTGAAGACAGAATTTCGTTTGGGTAACCTATCTACACTTTTTTACTTATAACATCATTGGACACAACTATCAAACTATGACGGCAAGAGTTAAGTAAGAGACAAAATTAAGTAAACTTCATTTTAGTCGTCAACCAAACGTACCTTTATTATCGAATTCCACGTATACAATATACCATAAGTCTTTATCCGTGAAAAAAATACTTATGACAATTTATTTGTAAGAAATACTTGTAATTTTTTTTAAGTTAATTCAGCAATAATTACTAAGCGCCTTACAAATAAACGCTGCATAAAGTTATGACAGGTTTATATGTCAAAAAATGTATGGTTACACAGGCTTTATTCATTGCATAACTTTACACAGTGATTATTAGTAAGGGCATAAGTATACCACTTTAGTGTATAAACAACCTATTTAAACCACACAATGACAAGTTTAAGACTTTTTAACTGCGACTTGAATTTTAACATCATTACTCATATTTTGGTCGGTACAAGTAGCAAGCACTGCAAAATCTATTTTCAAGATTATCTTTATACTTTTACACTTTTTGTTGCAAAATTAAATGTCGGTCACCATGGCTACGGTTAATGTAGACTAGCTAAACACGCAGACGATATTATTATTCTGCACAAGACGTGTTCGGAAACATATGCCCCATATCCTTCACACCTATAGTCCAATGAGACAAGCTAAAAAACAAAAGAGGGTATCGCACCATGAACCGGACTGCTAGTGAGAAATTCCTAATGGTAAAACCCAATTTCTTTTCTATCCAGGACACTTAAATAATTATGAAACCGACACAGAAAAGCACCTTACAGGATAGACGCAACATCAACCGAGCATTAACTAGAATATTCTATTCATAGAGTTCTTTTAATGACTCTTAGGATCTCGAAACGTCCGCCATTTTGCTGCTTAATTGGCGGCAGCTCTCAAAATCTTGTCTATTCCCGCTCTGCCATGTTGGTTTATTTACAGAACAAAATGGACGTCGTTTAAATCGCGCGCTTTCTGCTAAATGAGAGTCGCAGACTGCTTTACGTATTCATGGGCATTAAAAGTGTTGTTGGCTGGCTCGATGCAAATGGCCTTTTGGGGGTAAGGGGGAGTGGGAAATCATCAAATGACTGCTCTCGTCCTGGGTGCGGCGGGAGGGCGAGTCAGACTTTTACTGACTAAAACCATGTTCCTTCGGTAGCCCTTTATGTTCCGGAGTCACAGTAACTATTGTAAACATTCCGCAACCCCAAATGGCCTTAAATAGGAACTTAGTTTCGGGATAAATGGATATTGTTTTGCCTTTTGTAGGTCTGTGGAGCTAGTGGTTCAATTTTGGATGTAGACATTTTTTTTCCATACTCCGCCATGTTGGTTTATTTACAGAACAAAATGGACGTCGTTTAAATCGCACGCTTTCTGCTAAATGAGAGTCGCAGACTGCTTTACGTATTCATGGGCATTAAAAGTGTTGTTGGCTGGCTCGATGCAAATGGCCTTTTGGGGGTAAGGGGGAGTGGGAAATCATCAAATGACTGCTCTCGTCCTGGGTGCGGCGGGAGGGCGAGTCAGACTTTTACTGACTAAAACCGTGTTCCTTCGGTAGCCCTTTATGTTCCGGAGTCACGGTAACTATTATGAACATTCCGCAACCCCAAATGGCCTAAAATAGGAACTTAGTTTCGGGATAAATGGATATTGTAGGTTTGTGGAGCTAGTGGTTGATTTTTGGATGTAGACATTTTTTTTCCATATTTCGAGAAATTTTGAATGAATTTTGATTTATTTTTTTAAACTAAGCACACGTTTGAGACGTGCGTTGAACTGTTTAGGCTAAAATAGTAATGTTAAGACATTTTCTTACATATTATGAAATTATTATGACGCACCTAACTGCATTATTTACTAATTGTACTTGTAATAATACACAGTAATAAAGTAATTTTCTTCAAGGTGTTTTTTTATATTATTTTTAAAGTTTAGGTTAGGTTACTACAACTAAACTCAATTAACATTAAGTTTACTAAAAGAAGTGTAAACAGTTTATATACTTATGTCTTTTTTACAATTCAACTTTTATTTACCTTACCTTTATACAATGAATGTATCTCTAGCAAATAAACGTATGATTATGATTATTACTGAATCTTGGAGTACCCAACGAAGTCATATTAAAATTTAGCCAGTGACACTTTACACCAAAAATATATTACTGGCAATTATTTTTGTCCAAAGCTGTTACGTTTGATGGACAATATGCGTAATTAAAGACATGTCATATTTCTCATTCACACCCGTGTATATGTCTTATAAACACGTTAACGTGCTTGTGTTAGCGGGGGATCCAATTATAGCAATTTTTACGTAATATTTCGACTTAAAAACTTATGTATTTTACTATTATGTTCATGATTTTATTTGATAGCCAAGACCAAGACCACTTGATAATTTGGTGGACTGTCAAGTGTTTGTTCTAACTGTAAATACAAATTTATCTCATGATACCATTGAAATATTGTACATCTTTGATGTTACAAATCTTTAGAAATTTCGGCTCTTCTTAGTATAATATAAAAGTATTATACATATAAAATCTCCTTTTATTCTTCTATTATTTCCTTCTTGAATCATTATAACAATATCTAATAAAAAAACTCATCAAAATCGTTCCTTAGTTTTAAAGATCTGAGTATACATAGGGACGAGCGAGAAGCGACTTTGTTTTGTACTATGTATGTAGTAGTTAAAACGATAATTTAATATGGCGAAATTAGCCTGTAATCTCTAGAGTATAAACTACATATGAACATATATGCTGCTGTACGTAATCTACTAATGATCTGCGGATACTAATATAGCTGGCCCCTGCGGTCATCTTGTAAACTAATTAATGGATCGTCCTCTTGGGCTTAGTATTGATTGGACATTGTCGCTATGTGTATGCACGACTGCTTGCTGGTAGATAATCCATGCTAATATTATAAATGAGAAAGTAATTCGTTTTGTCTGTCTCGTTTTTTTTTGAGTGCAGAGAAAGTCTGTAGCCTGAGAACGGATATAGAACAGTTTTTATCCCAAAAAATCCATGGGAACGGGAACTATGCGGGCAAAATCGCGGGAGACAGCTAGTTTAAATAAACTATACCTAAACACTTAACAATGAATCATGCTCATCACACAGGGGTTTGTCCTGGGAATCAAACTCAGCTCAGCAATCAGGATCTATAACCACTAGAACAATAAACCAGACATTACCAGTAACAATAGTACCTTATTATTATCTCATTGCTGAGCAAAGGCCTCTTTTTACAAAGACAAGGCTTCGACCACCGAAAGTCAAACACCAAAAAGTGTTCGGACTGAGTGAATCCCAGCGTTTTTTTATAGGACTGTCCCCCCACACTATTTCCAACCACTACAACTTCTGAAAGCCAAAACCAACAGTGGAGAACACTAAATAAACGCCGAGCAATGAATCTCGGCAAGTCTCGGAGAAACTATTCAACTGTCTTGAATCCCGCAACGCAAGTGTTCAGCATTGCATGCAAGTTGTTCTCGCCGCTAGACACCTACGTGTTAATGCATCTGGACCTCAGGACTGCTGTTACAGCACTGCAGCCGTCCGACAAGAAACGCATAATTGACAGAGCCCTAAGTTACTAGCTTCCCCCATGGTTTCACCCGCCCTGTCTCGCGTTATGTATCGCGTCTTTGGTTCCTGTTTCGTTCCCGTCAATCATAGCCTGATGTTCTTTAAAGTCTGTATTATTCTGTTGTATAAGCTATTTACAGTATAGTATGAACAAAAGCCGATCAATCGTTTTTCGTGTTTAGTGTAGAAGAGGAACAAATGTCCACATAAACACATCCTCACCAACTTTTATATCTATCACGTTTATAGGATAATTAAACCCAAATTTCCTCGAGGGATCATCCTTCACAGCAAACTAAAACGTAATAATTAATGTTAAATTACTCTTCAACAGTTATCATGACTGTTAGCCAACAATTAAAATAAAATATACCCTGTTAATGTCAACTTCAGCAGGCAATTAAAAGTAATGATTAATATTTATTTTACAATACCGATAGGCATCTGACCTTTGCTGGTTTACCGGGAACTCATTACGATACGGTAAAGTCTTGTTTCCGACCCTCTGTTATACAACCGTTGTTTCCATGTGCCCGGGGCAGATGGCCCTTCAGGGGTACAACATCTAATATTACAATAACGCAAACTATTTAATATGCTTGCCAGTGCCGTATTTACCATAAGGGGGCCGGGCCCAGGGCCCCGATTCTCTCAAAGGAACCGAGTGACTGCTATATTCGGTTATACTGTACTTTGTTTCTATTTTACGTGAAAGCAAATACGTTAGCTTAGGTTCGGAAAGGGTTGTTATTTTGTGACCTATATAAAATAAAAACTAATAATAAAAACTACAGTTTTTTAATAAAAACTGTTGATCTCGCAATAAATATTACCATTTGTGGATCTGGTGGCCTTCATTGCGTGAGTCGACTTAAAATTGGCAAATTTTTGCTTCCCATAGGCCCCATATTCTCGTCTGCCCTGGGACCCCATAGTCTCGGGTCCCGGAGACTAATACGGCCCTGATGCTCACTCACCTTTGGGAACCAAAACGTGTAGTGGAAAAGAGACAGAGGTATTTTTAATCTACTCTCTCTTTCCCCCATAATATATTTACCCCTGCTTTGATGGGGCACCCGAAACGAATTGATATCTGTAGAATAGCACACTAAGGACCTATTGTTGAATTGTGCTGGTGCCATAAAAAGTACCATTTGTTCACTTTCCCAGGAAAGTTTTGTGAATCAAAAGGGGCTATTTACTGTTTACGTGTTTGTTCATTATAACTTGGTCCTGTGGGAGGGAAGTTTGCTATAGGTATGAACGATATGAAATAATAAATTGATTCAATTCATAGACAGAGTTTCTGTATGTCTGACTACAACGTTTCCACTGTTAATCTACCTACCAAACTGGTTTTGATAAAAGATTTGGACTAAGCTTTAACCCCAAGGTAAAACATCAACTTTTTTAAATTTAAATTCAATTACGCATTCATTATGCATCCGTGATACTAATAACTGACCGATAACTTTCACGTAGGCAGTATCTTAGAACCCTTTCACTGCCATGCGGTTGCGCGCCATGTTTGCACACGCAAGCATGCCTAACCCGCATGCGGGGGGATTTTGCATGCAATTTGCAACAAACATGGCCGCCTGATTTGCAATCGTATGACAAAAGCCCTCAGGCAAAAGTTAATATCTACATTAATAATTTATATTTCTTAATTAAAAATTAATATTACCGATTGGTATTATTGCTCGTATCGAAATATTTAATACAATTAATTCTTCTCAGATTAATCAGCTAAGAAACACTCCATCGTTCTATTAAACCTTCGAACACACGAGACACAATAGAAAGACAATAGCAGCGCGACAGCCGGCTGTCGCTTGGTCTTCGAAAGATTAAAATAAGAAAAACTATATTGACGTGAAAAAGTGTTATTTTTGACTTCTTTACAAAATAAACAGTATTTTCATTTTCAACAATGCAACATTGACATAGAGACAGGTACAGCATAACATCCATACTAATATTATAAATGGGAAAGTGTGTCTGTCTGTCTGTCTGTCTGTCTGTTTGTCTTTCTTTCACGGCAAAACAGAGCGTTTTTAAGTGGAGATAGTTGAAGGGATGGAGAGTAACATAGGCTACTTTTTGTCTCTTTCTAACGCGAGCGAAGCCGCGGGCAGAAGCTAGTAACATGATAAAGATCAAAGAGATATGCATGTGGAAATGATCTGATGAATTTAGATGAAGCCATCTTGCATTGGAGGGAATGTAATGCGATGTGACGTCACATTTTCTATCTTTATGGAATAGAAAATAGGGTTTGTTTCCACTTCTACGAGTAAACCGAATTTCTTTCAGAATTGTACTCAGTGATCTGTACAGATATAATAAAACTGAAGAGTGTTTGTTTGTTCGGTTGACGCTAATTTCAATAGTGATCCGAGAAAAACTCTTAAACTTAAGAAATTTTTAATTGAAAAGGCTTACTACTACTACTCTATCAATGAGTTCTTAGATGACAAAAACATAAAATAAGAAATGTGAGATCTATTTATTACTCTATTTATGAAACGTTTTATTTTTATTTAGCTTGTTCTTCAATTAATTTGTACGCCTTGCAAGGCAAAACATAGTGATACAACACAATTTTTATACCATGTACTATTATACCTATGTTCAACAAATAAATTAATTTGAATAGTTAGGTTAGTAGATTTGGCCGGCGATAGACGGAAACGGAGTAATCAAAGATGCGGATGAAACTGCAGGGGCATAGCTACTAATTATAAATGCAAAAATAACTCTTTCTGTCTGTCTGTCTTACTTCCAGGCCAAAACTAGATAAACGATTTAACCTTTCAACGACCAAGTGACAGCCGGCTGTCGCGCTGTATTATTGTGTCTCGAATCGCGTGTTCGAAGGTTTAAATGAAATTTGGTACAGCGAAAGTCTACAGCCTGAGAAAGGACATACGATTGTTCTAATAAAAAATCCACAGGAACGGGGACTATGCGGGTAAAACCACGGGGGACAGCTAGTTACGATATATATCGTTAATCGACTCTTGCTGGCCGTACAAAACATTTTTTTTATATATTTTTTGATGAGTGGGAAATCATCCAATGACTGCTCCCGTCCTGGGTGCGGCGGGAGGGCGTGTCAGACTCTTACTGACTAAAACCCACTCATGTTCCTTCGATTGCCTTTTATGTTCCAGGGTCACGGTAACTATTATAAACATTCCGCAACCCCGGCAGGCGTTGGCCCTTTTGGGCCCGCCGTACAAAACATGCGCTAGTCCGACTCGCACTTGACCTGTTTTTATTTGACACGTTTCAAAACATAATAGATCTTAAAAAAGCTTTTTTGGTCCCTTCTTTGAAAAGTTCGTCACGTTACTATTTAAGTCGGTTTCTGTACAAAACAACAAATTGTTTTATCTAAACAAGCGTAAACATAATGTTACGTGGAGCCTTTGTGGCATGAATATACGTGTTGTTTCTTTTGGACATAAATAGAATCGTTAAGTTTCAAGGCGACGACATCGTTTGCAGCAAGATATAGTGTTAAAAATATAGTTTCACTAGCGACCCGCCCGCGCTTCGCACGGGTGTTACAAATCTTTAAAAATCCCGGCTTTTCTCTACTATATTTTGCATGTATATAATACACGCAAAATATAGTAGAGAAAAGCCGGGATTTTTAACATATAAACCTTCCTTAAGAATCACTCTATCTATTTTAAAAAAACCGCATCTAAATCCGTTGCATAGTTTTAAACATCTAAGCATACATAGGGTCAGACAGAGGATAGCGACTTTGTTTTATACTATGCATGTAGTGATGTCTATTACTCCTTCCTTTTTCTTTATTTTTACCGACTTCACAAAAAGGAGGAGGTACTATGTTCGGCTGTTTGTATGTTTTTTTTGTATGTTTGTTCATCGATTACTCCGTCAATTGACAACGGATTTTGATGGTTCTTTTTTTGTTTGATAAGTCATGATTCAGGGGTGGTCCCATATAAATTTTGTGGCGATCGGTTGAGTGCTTCTCGAAAAATTCACCAAGAACAAAAAAAAATGACGAAATTTTCATAGACGATGTGTGCTTTGTCTTCAAGTTTCTATTTTCGTTTTATAAGATTGTTAGTAGTTTTATTTTGAAAATAAATTACTTTGAAAGATACTATACACAGTCAAACATTGGAAGTCGACACTAAAAAGTAATAAATAAAAAACTTTTTTCAAAAAAAAAATAACCGCCTTCAAAAACTAAAAACCCAATAATAACAAAAATTTCGGAAGTCGGTGGTTTCTCTTCTGCCATTCAATTTGTGTTGCCACCGACTTCCGAAATTTTAGTTATTATTGGGTTTTTAGTTTTTGAAGGCGGTTATTTTTTTTTTGAAAAAAGTTTTTGTAATTGTTCGTATGCGCCAAGCTCTCATGTGAGAGATTGTGGGATCAAGAGAAGCCGCGGGCGAAAATAGTAAGCCGTATATGTAAGGTTTGGGGAATAAGATAGTATGACATAACAGTAAAGATAACAGTAATAATCTATACTTCTATACTAATATTATAAAGAGGTAAAATTTGTAAGTTTGTAGGTTTGTAAGTTTGTATGTAGGGGGTAATCTCTGGAACTACTGGTCCGATTTGAAAAATTATTTCATTGTTAGATAGCCCATTTATCGAGGAATGCTATAGGCTATATACCATCACGCTACGACCCACGGGAGCGAAGCAGTAACGAAAAATGCGGGTGAAACCGCAGGGGACAGCTAGTATAATATAATTGCGCGCATAACTCGTCTCTTTAGTCTTTTAATACATTTTCCATCTGATTTACCCTATCTATCGGAAATGATAAGATAAGATAAGTCTTTATTTGCCTTAAACATGGTATAATGGTGATAGTCTTATTTAAATACAATGTCCACATGTTTAGCTACACAGAATATGTCAATTGCATGCAAAAAAAGTAGGTCACAAAAAAAAAACATTATGTAATAAGTCATTCAAATAAATAGATGGATATAATATTAGAATTTTAGGTCAAAGAAATCATTAATGTCATAGAAATTATGTCCATTCAGCCATTTATACAGTTTATTTTTAAATGCATTTGCATTCTGTAAACATTTTAATTCTGTCGGGATTTTGTTATAAATGCGTACACACATCACAAGGCAGCTTTTAGCATACTTTGCAGATTTAGGAGTATCCTCTGTTACAAGTCTGTTTGGATCCCTTGGACGAGGGATTACTTCATAAGCCTTTTTGAACAATCCCTTATTACTATACACAAAGTTACAGACTGCGTATATGTAAAGGGAAGGAAGTGGTAACAGACCTAGCTTTTTAAAATATAACTGACAAGATTCGTCAGGACGAAGTCCGCAAATGGCCCTGATGCACTTCTTTTGTGCAACAAAAACTCTATTTTTATCCGTACTGTTTCCCCAAATAATAAGGCCGTAATTCAAAATAGATTCAATATATGCATGGTACGTAGTATTTGCAGTTTTTACATTTGTAACGTGCTTTACTTGTCTGAGGGCGTAAGTGAATTTATTAATCCTATTGCATAAATCATTTACATATTCTTTCCAGTTTAAATCCTGATCTATGAGCACACCCAAGAATTTGGTTTGTGTCACTTCTTTAAGTCTGTCAACATTAACTTTAAAATTGTATTTGGCATGTTTTGATTTATTAAATTGAATATAACTTGATTTATCTAAATTAATTTTTAATTTATTAGTCCGTAGCCATTGTAAAATTTTGTCAATAGTATTATTAATATCTAATTCATGGTCAGAAATTGTTTTTTTTTCAGATGTCACAATAATTGAAATATCATCTGCAAATAATATAAATTTATGAATAGTCACCAGTGGTATGTCATTTACATATAATAAAAATAATATCGGACCTAATACACTTCCTTGAGGGACGCCACATTTATTTATTCTAGATTCTGAGAAGTAAGAGGTAAGTACGTCCTCATTAACGTTGTCTATAACAACGTATTGCATTGAATATTAAATTTAATGATGAATTGATATTACAATAATTCTTTTTTTTTTGTCAAAATTGTTTATTGCAATCATAAGTAATGCTTCATCATATTATGTACTTAGACATAATAAGACATATATAATAAGAGTGCGCTACGTTTCGCCTGTCGGCATGCAATTTTTAAATGTCAAATACAATGTTATTGATGATAATAACAATAATCTTAAACACTACACTTATCAGTCTATAGTCACCTCACATTTGTGTTAACATTGACCTGTCCTTATCAAGCACCTTATAAAAGTCTAGATTTTCGTCGCAAAGTAAGCCGTATCTATACTTACCACAAGCCAGAAAAAAATACAGTTGATAGTCTAATATATAAAGAAAAGACTTACACAAATCAATTCACAAATGTGGTCTAGTACTACGAAAAAAAAAATGTTCAAAAAGACCTCGAAAAAAAGTAGTCGTCTCGAAATTTTCATTTTTTCAGCGACAACCATCATATTTTTTATATCTATAACAAAGAAAATTATATAAACAAAAGACATACCTAAAATTTTTAAAACACAGAACTGTATTTATTTAAATATTCAAATAAAACTGCAAAATTGCTTACATTTTTGCGGATTTGCTAAAATATTTACGACCTTATTTCTATTAATTCGATGCACCACCGCGAATAGCTACTTACCGCGCCTTAATGGTATTTCGATTAAGATATAAACAAAATTACAGATTTTAGAATCATGATAACAGTAATTATGTTAAATCAACAAAACCCCTAAGGTTGTAATAAGAAAAGAAAATATTAATATAAAAGCGAAATAATAACCTAGCCTAGGACCACAAAGGAATTCCCGAGAAAGCAGCCTGAGGCACACACTGTAATCCATTCTCTTTAATTAAACCTTACAACTTTTATAAAAAACTAGCTTTTGCCCGCGGCTTCGCTCGCGTTAAAAAGAGACAAAAAGTAGCCTATGTTACTCTTCATCCTTTCAACTATGTCCACTTAAAAAATCACGTCAATCCGTCGCTCCGTTTTGCCGTGAAAGAAAGACAAACATACAGACAGACAGACACACTTTCCCATTTATAATATTAGTATGGATAAATATACAGTTTTTCTTATATTACCAGCTCCTTAGAGATTCTCCGTATTAAATAATGAAGTAGAAAATAATTTGCAAACATTTAGAACATAACATACAATCTCATTACTGGGAAAACGGCAACTTTTCATGAGATTAATGTTCTATAATTCTGCTTATAATCCTTTTTTCTTAAACTAAAGACTTTGAATTTTTCATGCAGGCAAGTTTAGGAACTCACAACTTTAAACTTTATCCAATAAAGTTGCTTTTTCAATGAGGTCGTGGAACTTAAGTCATTTCGATATAACTCATGGCAATGTCTGAAGCTTTTCTTTAGTAATGGATTATAGACTTTCAGTTTACGTGATAGGGTGGAATTTTCGTTACAATGTAAATCCCCAAAAGATAACGGATGTTTTTCTGAGGCAGTTTCCAGGTCTTAGCACAGTTTTTGTGGCGAATGGAATTTTGTATGAAGCTCTTATTGAAGGGTTTTTTTTTTACTTTGAAGGCTTAATGTTTTGTAAACACTTGATTTATATTTCGTTCAGTGCAAAAAATGAGTGAAATTCTTGGTTTGTCAAAGAATATTTGTAGATGTATATTTGAATCGGATGATATTAAAAAAAATATATCTTGGCACAATTCACACATGCTATCTATTCCGAACTATAATTTATAATATATAGAGCGAACATGCTTATCACATAAAGATTTTTCTAGAGTGGGAAGCGAACCGCCGGCCCTGCGGCTTAGTAATCAATGTCTTTAACCACAATATTGTCAGACTGACATCGATTCTCAACATAGCAATTTACCAATATTGTTTTGGTGATCCTCAAAATCCGCTTTGAATTACCTTTAAGCATTATTCGATATTTTTTTATAACCTAACTTTATATAAGTTACCCTGTCTGCCAAAATATCAAGAAGCGTGAATCTCGGCTTTCGTTCAACTAGCAAGGACGGGATCACCCGGGATTATCGCCCCGCCGCGGGATCCCGGGATTTATTAGCACACATATTTCAAAGTACAAAATGTTGACCTCAATTTTCAGTAAGCCAAACGAGATCACGCGTAAACTTCAAAGTTAGGGACGTACCCAAATTCATCTTCATTTTATTTAGACACGAAAAAGCTGGCAATTTTTTATACATAAGTAAAACGTAGGTTTATGAAATGTAAAAATACTATATTCACTTGCCGCATTCATTATTCTGATGTTTTTGGCTTTTCGCCAGACTTCATTTTACTTAGTTATTTTTTACTTTTTATTTTATTTTGCTTTTCATTTTTCTTCTGCTGTCTTGGTACAATCCTGAGCTTAATATGTTTTTTTCTAGAAAATATGTCTTAACTCAGACTACAACAACTTTTTAAAGAGTAAATTGCTAATCAAATTTAGTAAGTGTATGCTCATACATTAATGCTCGTGCCTGTACCTATTACTTATGATAAAAGTTCTAGATTTTACGGTAAAATAAACAAATTGTTCTGCCAAACCCCAGTCATATCAGACAAGGAAACTTTGTGGTGCAGTCAGATACTGCAGTTGTACATAAAGTACCTAGTTTTCTACTGCAGTGCCTGACTGCATTTGAGAAAGCGTAATATTAGCATCACAAATCAACTGTGACGGATATGAACGATCACAAGATAGCGGCGGTAGTGCGGGGATTACACGGGATTATCGTGACGGGATGCCGGCTTCCCGTGATTTAGGGATAGCGCCGAGCCACCCTAAGGAGGAGTTTGTTAAACGTTAGGATTATTTTTGATATTTGGATTTGTTTTGTGGTATATTTTTTACTGGAATATGTAACTAATATGTTTCAGTTCGATACCGACAATTAATTATATTCCATAACAAAAAATCCGTACTAATATTATAAATGCGAAAGTAACTCTGTCTGTCTGTCTGTCCGTCTGTCTGTCTGTCTGTCTCTTCTTCACGCCTAAACCACTGAACCGATTTGAATGAAATTTAGTACAGATATTGTCCGAGACCCGGGAAAGACATAGAATAATTTTCATCCCGGAAATCTCCCGGGAACGGGAACCACGCGGACGAAGTCGCGGGCAAAAGCTAGTAATAAATAAAATAAAAATATTCCATACTAGTGTTATAAAGGCAAAAATCTGTTTGTTTGCCTCTGTTTCTTTGTGTCTTTAAAGGTTGTATTTACCTATTTACAAAAATAATTGCTAATTCTTACTAAATCATTTAACGTGGTTAGTTTGCTGGACAACTCACAAAAAAATAAGTACTAGTATCTTAAAAACCAGTAAATAGTTACCACATCGTCACTTCACCGCAGATTACTAAATAGTTACTTGACTTCACCCCGTGACCTTCACAGGCTCAAAGCGCCATAAATAACTTTCCACTCAAAAAATAAAAGTTGTCTCCGTAACCTGGCAGAGTCCCACCACATTGCTAATTCAAGTCAGGTGTAGCCACGTCTCATTACCCAGGAGGAATTTGTAAGCGACGCACGCGCCAACTTACCTATATCTTATAATAATATCTTTTGGGGTGTAGCTGATACGATACTTTTAATATTGGTGGTTTGATTATCGAGTCGCTGCGTTCGATTGGTAAGAGATCACACTGAAGTTTCACGTAACAATCATTTAGAAAAGCTGTTGTTTGCTAGAAGACTTAATATAAGTGGGGGGGTAAAGTATTAATTTCGTTTGAAAGATTAACTTTTCGACGTCCAAGCGACAGCCGGCTGTTGCACTACTATTGTCTTTCTATTGTGTCTCGAATCACGTGTGTTCAAAGGTTTAAATCAATATGTGATACTTATTACGCTGGTCGTCTAATCATTTTAAAATCATAGAGAAAACAAGAACATTTATCACCGCGCTCAAGAGTGATTGAAGATTTCAGCTTTCCAGTTTGCGTCACGATGTTTTTCCTTTACCGATATCTATGCTGTCTAATATAACTTTAGGAGAACATAAACGAATTAAAAGAGTCTTCTTTCTCATCACACTTGTTAATGCCCGAAAGCCTTTTACATGAGAAGTGGACGCCTTGAACACTGGACCATAACTACAATAAATTACTTAAAATGCTCTATGACACTTTTCATTCCAATTCGAAGATCAAATGACATTTGTTAAGTAGTTTTTAGTACTGATGCTAAAAGTATGAACATAAAAATAACACATTTTCATCCAAATACAGCAAACCTGCTGCAAAGTCACATAATAAATATAGCATTCGCTTAATATAAAATGTTTCGATTATTCAGCGAGCGACTTGTCTGGCGTCCAACCTTTGAAGTTCAATAGGTAAAGTCGAATAACGGTCACTAGGCCCTAGACAATGTCACTAGTTATTCAAAAGTGTACATTTGTATAATTGATACCATTATTAAAATAATTCCAAAATTAAAATCTCTAAAAATCTATTTATAGCAGTGACGATCAATTTTCTATTAAGTGCAAAATTAGACTTTTAATTGCATTGAAATCAATAAAAAGTAATTTAATGGACTCAGTGGTGAGGCTCCCGTCTGCACAAGGTATATACCGTGCAATTGACGGGCTTGTCGGTCTGGTGGTTAGTAGCCCTGACTGCTAAGCCGGAGGTCGTGGCTTCGATTGCCAACCAGGACAAACTTTGTGTGATGAGAATGAATGTTTGTTCTGTGTCTGGGTGTGATTTATCTATAATATGTATGTATTTAAAATATATATAAGTATGTTTATCAGTTGTCTGGTTACCATAACACAAGCTCTGCTTAGCTTGGGATCAGAAAATGTAAAAATTTACTTTTTTTAGATTATTCTATTTTTAGTTTCTAAGTTTATTATTTTTAGGACCTCACTGATATGGTTCCAATTGCGACCCAGTTACTGTGTTGTGGACTGTGGTGGTCTGACAGGCAGTCGCTCCGTGTTAAGCTCTCTGTATTCAGATAGAATCTCATCATGCTTGAAAGAAAGTTGAACGTCGACGAAGTTAGGGTTTCCTGGAAACCCTAACTTCGTCCCTAACCCTAACGTAATCTATATCAGTAACCCTTACGTTGTCATTCAGTAGTACCTACATCATTTTCCCAATTATATTAGTTTTGGCTTCCCGTCTAACCAGATTCAGCTGGATACCAGTGTTTTACGTGAAGCAAATGCCTATCAGACCTCCATAACCCAGTTACTTGGCCCTTGGTTAGACTGGTCAGTCTTTACGGTTTCTGACTACCCGTAAATACTGTCAGAGTTCTACGAATGGGACTAACGGGTTAACATCCAAGGCACGGGATGTCAGTGATGTTCAAGATAAACTTTAGAAAGTATAAAAGATATGAGTTTATAAAGTCCAAAAGTCTTTTTTCCTATATTTGTTCTACTCGTATAATGAGTGTAATATTTCACAAATCCTAAATTGGCTGAAGTAATAAGTTACATAGTAGAAGAAATCTGAGTAAGTACTACGACCTTTGTGAAATGTGGGGGAGAGCAATTTGTTATACGAGCAAAAACGCGTCCTGGCAAAAAACAGGACACGCAGTCCTGGCCTGAGAAATGAAAGTATCTGGTAATCTGTATTAACACGAGCTTCCCACCGCGGTTTTGCCCGCGTAGTTTCCTTTCCCGTAGGATTTTTGGCGTAAAAACATAATAATCATAAATGTCCTTTCTCCTGAGGAAACCTGGACTTGTAGTGAATACAAGTTCTAAATCGACAATCCGCCTTGAGCAAGCATGGTGATCAATGCTCGTGCCTTCTCTTTATGAGAAGGTCTTTGCCCAGCAGTGGGACAGATACAGGCTGGTATTAATATTATTATTTATTTATGCCCTTTCTCCGGCTTTGGACTATCCCTGTGCCAATTTTCCATTTAATTTGGTTTGTTAGTGTTGATTTAAAAGCAAGACAGAGAGACATACGAAGTTACTTTCGTATATATAATTTTAGTATTGTATTTATAATTTTATAGTGAAATTTGTTAAATAGAAACTATTTAGTTTATAAATTGTACGTAATTTGAAATTGGATGTTGTTATTCTTTTTATAAATGACACAAGTCTACTAAAAATGTCTGCCGTGTGTGGAATAAACGTTTCCCATATTATGATATTTTAATCTTTTATTCCATTAAAACTCCGCACTCTATAACAATGTGGTTATGGGCCTCTTAACGGATTGTTGTCTGAATATTACATCCGACGTGAAAAGGAATAAAATATCTGAAAAGTCATCATTGTGAAAAGTAAGTACGACAAGAGTACATTTTTTTTGAGTTGCCCGTTTTGTTCGTATTGAAGGATTCATTATGACTACAACTGTGAGGATAGAAAATCTGGGCAGGGACAATTATGACTCCTGGAGAATTCAGGTACAGGCAATTTTAATTAAAAATGACTTATGGGATTACGTAGACGGCAAAATTCCAAGACCAGCGGAAATCGCAGAGGAAGCGTTATGGCTTTCCAAGGATGCCAAAGCTAGGGCTGAATTAATTTTAGCGATGAATCCAAGCGAATTGAGGCATGTAAGAGACTGCCAGACTTCTAGGCAATTGTGGTTAAAATTGGAAGCGATTTATGCATCTAAAGGACCGGCCAGAAAGGCGTCCTTGTTGAAGCAGCTCACCTTGTGTAAAATGAACGAAAGTGATGATCTTAATACGCACTTGGCAATTTTTTTCGATGCGAAAAATAAACTGCATGATATGGATATCGACATTCATGATGATTTGGCGTCGATTATGTTGTTGTATAGTTTACCGCCAAGTTTTGAGAGCTTTCGTTGTGCAATAGAGTCGAGAGATAGTTTTCCGGATCCTGAGGTGCTGAAAATCAAAATTATTGAAGAAAATAATGCAAGAAATGCTGGAATGCATGATAAGGTTTTCATCGCAAAAGGAAAGGGTCGAAGTAATAAGGAAGAGATAAAAATCGACGATAAACAATTTGAAAAGAAAAAACAATTCATTATGAAATGTTTCAAATGCCATCTAACAGGTCACAAAGCCTCGGAGTGTAAATTGAAGAAAGAGAAGAAAGATAGCGTAAAGTATGTTTCTAAGTGTGATATGGCTTCTAAGAGTGATGACGAGTTTATAACTTTTAATTGTTTTACAGATGAATATCTTGCTGCAAACTGCGAGCAGGAAAAATGGATCTTAGATAGCGGCTGTACAAGTCATTTGTGCAGTGAAAAATCATTTTTTGGAAATACTTTAGAACCTACTTTTGGAAAATTGAGTTTGGCTACCAATCAGAGCGCTCTTGTACAGGGTAAGGGTACGGTAAGATTGTACGCATGCAACGATGATTCTAAGTACGTAATTGAACTATCAAATACGTTGTTTGTTCCTGATTTAAGAACTAACTTGATCTCGGTTGCTCGGATCACTGACAAAGGTTTCTGTGTAACTTTTAGAAACGACAGTGCTGTAGTAACAGATTCTAATGGGGATGTTAAGTTAGTTGCAAATCGACAGGGTAATTTATATTACGTTAAGGAACGATGCTGCTCGAGCATTTGCGATTTCCAACGACATAGTTGATATTCGAGTATGGCACGAGCGTTTAGGTCATCTGAATGTGAAAGATTTACTCAAACTCATCAATCACTGTAACTTAAGGGTTAAAACTGATAAGACAATTGTCAAAAAGTTGCATGATTGCGAAACATGCATTCGCGGTAAGATGAGTGCTACCCCCTCCACTAGCTCTAGTGGACCTTGTGATGAAGTTTTAAAAATAGTCTATTCTGATGTTGTAGGACCAATGAGAAATACAGCTCTAGCTCTCTCCAGCTAAAAGGAAAAATCAAAGCGTCCCCCCCCCCCCCTCTAACTTTTGACCCGTAAGTTTAAAAAATATGAAGAAAATCTGGAAAGTAGAACTTTATATGGACTTTCTAGGAAAATTATTTTGAACTTGATAGAAAGAACAGTTTTTGTACAAAAAAGACAAAAAGTTGTACAAAATAATTTCTGCGTACTTAGTAACAAATAGCATTTTTTTAACTTATAAGTGGGAACACTTATTGTGACGGACAGGAAACTACGGAACCCTACATTGAGCGTGGCCCGACACGCTCTTGGCCGGTTTTTATTATTTTTCAACGAGGTTCAATTGTAGATCTCTGTTTTTTTCTTTATTATTTACAAGAAAATTAAATCAATATTCATTATTTATTTTATTTATTTATTTATTTAGAAAACATGGAAGACTTACAGCTAAAATATACAGAAAAAAAACAGAGTGTGGGACTGACAGCCAATTAAAAGTCTTCACTTCTAGAACCAGATTAAAAAAAAAAGAGTGTGTACACCACTAAACAATACACCAGGAGGCTGGAAATTAGCAAACCTTAACTTAATTTACATTACACAATTGTAGAATAAAAGCTAGCACAGACAAAAGCTTAATTAAAGAAGTCACGGCTCATGCACTTTCTGGCCGAGGACACACTTGTTAGGAAGGGATCAAAATCATGCAGTTTACACATATTATTGAAATATATAATATAAATTAATAAAAAAGTACATCTTGCCGAGTCTTAAATTTGTTTAAATATAATTATGTTTGATGGAGCTTGGTAGCGCCAGTAGGGAGTTATTGGGCATTCTGAGCCACTTTCGTCCAGTAGCTCGGCAAGTAAGCCTCGCTACAGGACAGTGGCTCAGAACGCCCAATAACCAATAATCAACTAGTAAAATGTGTAGCTTGGTCATTGTGTGAATTACTTTTTAAATGCAAAACGACTACAGCTAGCTTCATGCGAACTGTTTGTCGTTGTGACTAACATTTGAAATGCAAAACGACTACAGCTAGCTTCATGCGAACTGTTTGCCGTTGTGACTAACATCAATCAAGGTATTTGAAATGCAAAACGACTGCAGATGGCACATGCGAACTGTTTGTCGTTGTGACTAACATTTGAAATGCAAAACGACTACAGCTAGCTTCATGCGAACTGTTTGCCGTTGTGACTAACATCAATCAAGGTATTTGAAATGCAAAACGACTGCAGTTGGCACATGCGAACTGTTTGTCGTTGTGACTAACATTTGAAATGCAAAACGACTACAGCTAGCTTCATGCGAACTGTTTGCCGTTGTTACTAACATCATTCGAGGTATTTGTAACGCAAAACGACTACAGCCAGCTTCATGCGAACTGTTTGTCGTTGTGACTAACATTTGAAATGCAAAACGACTACAGCTAGCTTCATGCGAACTGTTTGCCGTTGTGACTAACATCAATCAAGGTATTTGAAATGCAAAACGACTGCAGATGGCACATGCGAACTGTTTGTCGTTGTGACTAACATTTGAAATGCAAAACGACTACAGCTAGCTTCATGCGAACTGTTTGCCGTTGTGACTAACATCAATCAAGGTATTTGAAATGCAAAACGACTGCAGTTGGCACATGCGAACTGTTTGTCGTTGTGACTAACATTTGAAATGCAAAACGACTACAGCTAGCTTCATGCGAACTGTTTGCCGTTGTGACTAACATCATTCGAGGTATTTGTAACGCAAAACGACTACAGCCAGCTTCATGCGAACTGTTTGTCGTTGTGACTAACATTTGAAATGCAAAACGACTACAGCCAGCTTCATGTGAACTGTTTGTCGTTGTGACTAACATTTGAAATGCAAAACGACTACAGCTAGCTTCATGCGAACTGTTTGCCGTTGTGACTAACATCAATCAAGGTATTTGAAATGCAAAACGACTGCAGTTGGCACATGCGAACTGTTTGTCGTTGTGACTAACATTTGAAATGCAAAACGACTACAGCTAGCTTCATGCGAACTGTTTGCCGTTGTGACTAACATCAATCAAGGTATTTGAAATGCAAAACGACTACAGCCAGCTTCATGCGAACTGTTTGTCGTTGTGACTAACATTTGAAATGCAAAACGACTACAGCCAGCTTCATGTGAACTGTTTGTCGTTGTGGCTAACATTTGTAATGCAAAACGACTACAGCCAGCTTCATGTGAACTGTTTGTCGTTGTGGCTAACATTTGTAATGCAAAACGACTACAGCCAGCTTCATGTGAACTGTTTGTCGTTGTGACTAACGTTTGTAATGCAAAACGACTACAGCCAGCTTCATGTGAACTGTTTGTCGTTGTGGCTAACATTTGTAATGCAAAACGACTACAGCCAGCTTCATGTGAACTGTTTGTCGTTGTGACTAACATTTGTAATGCAAAACGACTACAGCTAGCTTCATGCGAACTGTTTGCCGTTGTGACTAACATCATTCGAGGTATTTGTAACGCAAAACGACTACAGCCAGCTTCATGCGAACTGTTTGTCGTTGTGACTAACATTTGAAATGCAAAACGACTACAGCCAGCTTCATGTGAACTGTTTGTCGTTGTGACTAACATTTGAAATGCAAAACGACTACAGCTAGCTTCATGCGAACTGTTTGCCGTTGTGACTAACATCAATCAAGGTATTTGAAATGCAAAACGACTGCAGTTGGCACATGCGAACTGTTTGTCGTTGTGACTAACATTTGAAATGCAAAACGACTACAGCTAGCTTCATGCGAACTGTTTGCCGTTGTGACTAACATCAATCAAGGTATTTGAAATGCAAAACGACTACAGCCAGCTTCATGCGAACTGTTTGTCGTTGTGACTAACATTTGAAATGCAAAACGACTACAGCCAGCTTCATGTGAACTGTTTGTCGTTGTGGCTAACATTTGTAATGCAAAACGACTACAGCCAGCTTCATGTGAACTGTTTGTCGTTGTGGCTAACATTTGTAATGCAAAACGACTACAGCCAGCTTCATGTGAACTGTTTGTCGTTGTGACTAACGTTTGTAATGCAAAACGACTACAGCCAGCTTCATGTGAACTGTTTGTCGTTGTGGCTAACATTTGTAATGCAAAACGACTACAGCCAGCTTCATGTGAACTGTTCGTCGTTGTGACTAACATTTGTAATGCAAAACGACTACAGCCAGCTTTATGTGAACTGTTTGTCGTTGTGGCTAACATTTGTAATGCAAAACGACTACAGCCAGCTTCATGTGAACTGTTTGTCGTTGTGACTAACATTTGTAATGCAAAACGACTACAGCCAGCTTCATGCGAACTGTTCGTCGTTGTGACTAACACAGTAAGTATCAGCTGAGAAAGGAAACATCATATTATAAAAAATATATTTGGTTTATTTTCAGTAAAGCATTGGTTTTTCTGGAAACAATGTATCTACCGAACGCACGAACTCTTGTAGTTTTCGCCACTGAGACGAATCAGGGTCGGTCTGGAACTTGAGTCGCACAAGCGCTTTCTTCCACAGCTCCTGGGAGTCGGTGTGGCGCACGTCGTCCGCCTTGTACACCTTACAGTCGATGTAGTAGTCTCCGGTGATGCTCGCTGCTCGCCGCTCGCAGCCGTTGGCGACACGGTTAACGAAGAATGACGATAAACATGTACTCGATGAATCGTCTTTTAGCAAGGTGTCAGACCCGCAGTTGCTACTGATACCGAATAAATCATTATCAGTATTGGATTTTGTACTGAAACAATAATGAAAGCTTCTATTAGTTCATCATACATTTACACAGGTACATGGTACATTTACTGTTTAGATATGCACAGGAAAAAATAAACACACTTGTCAATAAAATCTACACTAATATTATAAAGAGAAAAACTTTGTATGTTTGATTGTAATGAATAAGCTCAAAAACTACTGGACCGATTTTAAAAATTATTTCACCAATTCGAAAGCTACATTGTCAACGAGTAATATAGGCTATAATTATAATATCACGCTATGTCCCCCAAAAAACCTAATGTAACGTGGGTGGAACCGCGAGGAATCTAGTTATACAAATATATACTTGCAAAACATGAGACACTTACGAATAAACATATATTGAACATTTTTATCTAGTTTGGGAACTAAATTATTAAATTGTATGTTTACCTTGTACGAATTAAATTCGTTGTTGACGTGTGCGACTTGCGTTTCCTGTTGTCTGCAGGCGGCTTGCGGCCGGGCTTCATTTTCTGGTCAGGGATCGGAGCTTGTTGGAAGTACTCGCACTCGGAGTCGGACCTGAAATAAAGATGCAACAAAATAATAGTCAAATATAATTATTACAATTACACACGTCGGGCCAGAGCTCTGAGTTATGAACCAAGCGGTAAAGTTTTATACTCACATTTCCTAATTATATCCAATGGATATAGCAGGCTGATGAAAGCAGGCAGGCAGGCGTAGTGACTGTCAGCAGCAGGCAGCGGTTAGCTGTCAACACTGGTATTGACAAGATAACGCAGCTGGATCGCAGAGCACTTCTTGAAGATTACTTCCACACTTGTAGACTCTAGTTGAATTGTAACAAGTACTTCGAAAACATATAGCTTATAAATCGAAAAACGAATGATAATGCACTACATTATAAATTGACTGCAAGCGTTCATAATAATGTTGCATTAACCAACATTTTTCCTTAGACGCATTATACTTGTGCAAAAAGTGAATAGTAAGGTATTTTCGAGTAGCACTGAATGACGAGACAGCGAAACGACTCAGGGTTGACAAAACGTTACACCTTAACCAGTAGATAACGAGTTATAATTAACGCTAATAGGGAATATTCTTACGAGTAATTTAATTATTGAGAAAACCAAAGACAATCATAAGATTAGTGTTTATCATTGTATAAGTTTTCTTTGTGATACTTTTATGTTCGAGTAATAATAATCCTATACCTGTTTAGTACAGAAAATAAATAAATAAACATTAATAGTTAGTTAAAAATTAAAATATAAACATATATATACATACAAATAACACTTAAATTTATACTATATTTAGTTTATATTTAATTTATACTATATTTAAGTGTTATTTGTATGTACTTGTTAGTTAAAAAGAACTTGATATTAAAATTAAAAATGATATAAAAAATAAATAAACTTAATTTGGAATTCCTTTCTTAAAGTTAGTAAGCTACTTATACGTTTTATTTAATATTGGATAGTACACTTGGTTTCTAATACTTATAACCCTTAATAAGGATGTGTGCCAACCCTGACTAAAGTAGCTTACTGTTGCGAATACGATTAAGCTGACGAAAAAAAATAATCAAGGTTACACGTGTAAGTTTTTACGCAATAATTATTAAAATAACAATTATTTCAATCAAATATTTCATTGATTTATCGGAAATTGTTCGTATGAGTACCTACTCAGTAACGACTACTCCATACTTATTAGTAAAATTTAGAAGCCAAAATTAAAAAAATAAAATAATACATTATTCGAATTCTACAATGCGTGACGGTGTCTTAAATCTGTAACAATTAAAAAAATATTATGGACTAACAGCAAATATCAAAATATCAAGTCCTATAATCTCCCGAAGCGGCTGTGAGCAGTACCTGAATTTTAGTATTGCGATCTGAAAAACACCCACACATTTGGACTACATAAAATTGGTACATTTATGTACAATACTGAGTATATAGCAAGAAGGTAATTATTAAATTTGTTTAGATTTTTTATTAAAAATGTTGTTGATTTTCAATAAAATATTGGCTAACCGATCTTTCTTTTTTTGTTTCAGAAATACCCAATGAAATGTGCTAGTTGATGAAGAAGTAATCATTAAAACTGGAAGACGTATACCTGCTCTGGAGTCAATCATTCTATCACACTACACTTGCTTTGATTATTATTTATTAGTCGTTTGCGTAGGTAAGACCTTTAATTTCGAGATTATATTGGATGTTAGTTAATATCAAATAGTTACATAATGCCTCACTGTTTGATTTGCAACTTATTTGTAGATAATCGTCGTTGGTCTGGTCATTTACGTAGTAATACTCATAAAACCAATGGTGCGACCACTATTTCAGACAATTTTGCAATTATTAATTCAGCTTTTAAAAAACGAATCGTTAGTTACAAGATCATCGCTAATGGTCAGCAAATAAATAATTTTCCTGAAATGTTTCTTAATAGTATTAGTGAACAGGTTAAAACTCTAATAAATCGATCATTAAAAAAACATACTGCTCTAAAAATAAATTTTGAACTTTTTTCTTTTTTTCTTATGTTTAAAAATGATCAGAAGGAAATGAAATCTTTCGCCACAAAAAATATTATTATAAATTTTAATTACGATTTTGATTCAATTTATAAAACAACGGTTAATTTACTGTTAAAGAAAATTGAAGAGTTTCAGGAGAGAGATAGTGGTTGGACATTTTTGAGCAATTCACATGTAGAAATAAATATTAATAAATATCAGCCTCTCGGTGGATCTAAATTTATAACTTTACCAAAATGTATAAAAAATAAAAAAGCATGTTTGAATATTCGCAACAATGATGAGTATTGCTTTTTATGGTGCATTGTGGCGGCTCTATACCCTGCTAAACTACACCCCAACAGAGTTTCATCTTATCCCTACTTCCAGGATGTTTTGAATATCGATGGTTTGGCATTCCCGATAACATTTTCGGATATAGCTGTATTCGAGAAAAATAATCCGTTTTTGAATATTTACGTGTATGGTTTAAAAAATAATAAGACTATCGTAGGGCCTCTGTATTCGACATCGAATAAAAAATCTAAAAGCATCCATTTATTGTTCTTAGAAAATAATAGTAAAACTCATTATTGTCTTATCAATGATTTACCTCGTCTAGTCAGAACTCAGATAACTAAACATCATGGTAAATTATACTTCTGCGAAACGTGCTTATTGTTTTTTCCGACACGCATCCAAATTGAATCACACCTGTGTGGAGGAATTGCCACGGTATTACCAGAAAAAGGAACATTTTTAAAATTCAAAACTTTTGATAGAAAACAAGACATTCCTTTCGTCATATATGCCGATTTCGAAACGATACTCGAACCGATTTCCGGCCTTGAATTCAACACCGCTAACACGACATACTCTCATCGTCATGTGCCGGCCGCGTTCGCCTACAATGTAGTGTCAGCATTTAACGATATGGTTGGCGGCTATAGAAGTTATCGCGGAAAAGATTGTGTTTCAAAATTCATACATTTTCTGACTGAAGATGCTAAAGCAATACACAGAACTCTTACTAAAGACCCACCTATGATTTTTACAGAAATAGATGCTCTAGATTTCAAACGCGCTATTAAGTGCTACCTTTGTGAAAATTTACTGTTGACAGATAGAGTAAAGGATCACTGTCATATTACAGGCCGGTACCGAGGTGCAGCACATCGACACTGCAACCTACAACACAAAGTACCAAAATTCATTCCAATATTTTTTCATAACTTATCCGGATACGATTGTCACTTATTTATTAAAAAGTTAGGTGAAATTCCCGGACAAATTAAAATTATACCTAAAACGAAAGAAAAATATATTTCGTTCACAAAGTTTATTCCTATTGCTGATAATGAGTTTATACAACTAAGGTTTTTAGATTCCTTCAACTTTCTAGGAACAAGTTTAGACAAACTTGCTAAAACTCTGCAAGTAGACGATTTTGTCAACCTTAAATCATTTTTTTCTGACGAATCACAATTTAGTTTGCTGATTCGTAAAGGTGTATACCCGTATGACTATATGAAAAATTGGAAATGTTACGAACAAAAGTCATTACCATCAAAATATTATTTCCATAATTCTTTGACTGATGAAGGTATTAGCGATGAAGACTATACTCATGCTCAGAATGTTTGGACTGAATTCAATATTACTGACCTAGGCGAGTATACAGATCTATACTTAAAAACTGACGTGCTTTTGTTGACGGACATATTCCAAAATTTTCGGAATACATGTAAACAATATTACAACCTCGATCCTGCCTTTTACATAACTGCACCCAGTCTATCGTTCGATGCAATGTTACTAAAAACAGGGGTTCAGTTAGAACTGATTTCCGATTTAGCTATCATTAGAATGATTCAAAGCGGAATACGAGGGGGCTTGTGCATGTGTTCTCATCGGCATGCAAAGGCAAATCACAAATACATGCCAGATTATGATGCGTTACAGCCTCAGAGTTTCATAGTATATCTAGACTGTAATAACCTATACGGGTTCAGCATGTGTCAGTATTTACCATATTCCAGTTTTAGATTTCTTGATGAAAATGAATTAACTAACTTTCGTGTCGAAAATGTCGAGAACAACTCTGAATGGGGTTTTATATTAGAAGTCGATCTTTTTTATCCTGAACATTTACACAAACACCACAATGATTTGCCATTCTGTCCTGAGAAATGTATACCTCCAGGAGGAAAAACGAAAAAACTAGTAGCAAATTTGCATAATAAATACAACTACGTAATACATTACGTTCATTTAAAAAAGTGTTTAGAACATGGTTTAATATTACGTAAAGTTCATAAAGCTATTACTTTTAGACAAAGTCCCTATTTGAAACAGTACATAGAATTAAACACTCGATTAAGACAAAAGGCAAAAAGTTCTTTCGAACAAGACTTTTTTAAGTTGTTGAACAACAGTGTTTTTGGCAAGACATTAGAAAATACTGAAAATAGAGTAACCATTCATTTAGTAAATCAATGGTGCGATCAAACTAATCGAACTAAGAAATTTATATCCTCCGAGAGACTTGTAGCCAGCCCCTATTTCCATAGCGCGTCTATTCTAACTGAAAACTTAGTTGCAATACAAATGAAACCTGACCAAATTATTTTAGATAAACCTATTTATATTGGATTTACTGTATTAGAGCTTTCTAAGACACATATGTATGACTTTCATTATAATATTGTAAAACCTTTTTATAAAGATCGAGTGCAGCTGTGTTATACAGACACCGATTCGTTTGTTTATAAAATATTCACGTTTGATTTTTATCATGACTTAAAGTATAATTTTTTGCAATATTTCGACACCAGTAACTATGATGATAAAAATGATTTTAACATACCAATTATGAACAAAAAAGTTCCTGGTTTGTTCAAAGACGAAATGGGAGGAAAATATATCTCAGATTTTGTTGGTTTGAGATCGAAGCTTTACTCAATAAAAACGATCGATAAAGTTATTAAAAAAAGCAAAAGGAGTCAAAGCAAGTGTAGTAAGAGACTTAAATGTAACAGATTATGAAAATATTTTATTAAATGGTGGAGTTATTCGTAGTAAAAATATTATGTTTAAATCTATAAAGCACGAAATATTTACTAAGAGTGTAAACAAAATTGCTTTATCTCGAAATGACGATAAACGCTCGATATCCGTTGATCGAATATCAACGCTAGCCTGGGGTCACTCACTTATTTTAAAGAGCGAAAATATAGATTAAGCTTATTAGTTATAGAGGTCGAATATGATTTATGTATCCTACCTAATATAATCTCAATATAGTCATTAAAAATAGACCTAAGTAACTTTTAATGTATGATAATTAAAATTCATAGTTTTAAAACCTAAGTTAATGTAAATATATCAATAAAATGTGATTGATTATAACTACATGTTTAATTTACGATTTACCTCATCCTTTTTTGTAGTCGGTTAAATAAAATGAAACCTGGCTGTGATTCAAGTTGCAACATGAAGTGCATGATGAAACTTAAATCGTTTATTGTCAAAGGGAAATGTGTTTTATATGTAATTAAATAAGACGGATTATACAAACTTGGAAGAGCCATGTTTGCGTTAATTGCAAATCGCTGATCACACAAAAACGTAACAGTGCATTACCCTCACAAATGCTTAGTTAACACTTTAATTTTAAGTAGGAATGATCGCGATGGTATTTTTGTTATTCACGAAATAAAACTCGGCTTGAGTACTAGTACAGTAGTACAAAGCAGCGTTGTGCTTATCTCGAACATGTCATCGGTAAGTTTCTCAATTTATTCTTATATTTATTATTTAGTAACTAGCTATTGATGTGACAGTAATTATGCTCGTTATCAGTGAATGTGCTATGAATGTTGTAACTTGGTGAAATTCGTTTATGCATCACTTTATCAACGTCTACGTTTTAGTTAACCTTTCAACGACCAACCGACAGCTGGCTGTCGAGCTGCTATTGTCTTTTTTGTGGTGTCTCGAATCACGTGTGTTCGATGGTTTAATGAACAGTACTTAATGAATGTTTTTTTTTTGTTCCAGAATACAGATTCAGAAATAATGTTTAGCCAGTACGCTCAAAATCCTTATGAAGAATTTTCCGAAACGCTTTACAACGAACCCGAACACAGCAAACAAGTGCCAAACAAGAAATCAAAACAAAGATGCCGGGAAAAGTCGAAGAACACACATACACAGCACAATCCAACAAAATCTTTTGTGATGAGCCGATTACAGCGACGAGGCATCAAATTGATTAAAATAGAAGTTATAGATTTATGCAATAGTAATCTGCAAACCGGTGACTGTGAGAGTGACAGTGAGAACGTTATTTTAAGTGCTCAATATATTGTTAAAGACGCTATAGACAATGTTATGGACGAAACTGAATCTTTAGTTAAAAAAATATCTAAATCTTTAATAGACAATGATTTTTAGTACTACTTTCGGAACTGTTTTCGGAAGAAGTTGATTAGGCAAAAACGTAGTACTTATTGTTTGTTTATTTTATTTAAATTAGATTATTTTATTTTTAAAAGGTTGTTGGTTGTATAACAAAATAAAAAAAACAGTTTTACTAAACAAATGATTTTTTATTTATGAAAACCTTATAGCTAGGTACACATTTATAACTCTAAATACTTTTTTATACATAACACATTTTTAAGAGCACAATGCTTTAAATGTTTTATACAGTTTAAATTAGTTCTTCCTTCACAGTATTTATTATGTAAAATAGAGAAATTAGGACATCCTTTGGTACCTAGGTCTGATACTTTACAGTTCTCACAAAGTTCCTTTATCCACTTTACTTTCTCCAAACCATTAACAACGATTTCCTTATTTTCTAGATAGGGAACGATTATGCGACGAAATTCTCTATAGTCGATATAACCTTCGTTCCAATAAATACCCCTGTTTCTCTCCAGCCATTTAACTTGCCTCTTTTCGTCGCTTGTTAAGTATTTATACAAGTATGGTGGTTTTATTAAAAATGTTTGCGTATAATCACGGGTAGCAAAAGATAACTCTTTTATTATAAAATTATTGTACATGTCTTTAAACCCTTGAACATCTAATAAGACAGTATTCGTATTCATGATATTTTCCTGACTGTACTACTTAAAGGTTTATATTCAATAATACAGTCGTTCAGTATAAGACAATATGCAGAAGTTTGATCTGGTATTTCCGAATCACTCTCAATTTCCACTCTTACGTCTACAACAGGGCCTGTCTTTATATTATCCGCTTGTCTGGAGCAATCAATGACAAATAGTGGTGCCAAATCTTTAAATTGTTTTTCACTTAATAAGGGTTCCGCTCGACGCCCGTAATAAGACTGCTGAAATCTTACGTATTGCTCGTATAATAAAGCAATTCTGTTATTCGCGAAACTCACATTCAGGTTTTCATACGGAAAGTAAGTAGAGTTGAGGTACACTTTTACATCACGAACATGACAATGATCGAACTGAGACATATCAGAACTGCCATTGTTTTTTCTATTTGTCTGTAGTCCCATAATAATGTATCTTGGTTTTTCTATTTGCGAGGATGTTTTGATTGACCAGGTATGTTTTGTAGTTTTGGGTAAAGCCGGATATTCGTACAAATCCCAATTTCTGAATATCATCTGGAGTGGTCGATCTTTTTCTAATAGTTTCAGCAAACTTATTTTCTCTTTGTCAGACACTTTGACGTGCGGTACGCGCCAAATGATTTTATTTATCTGAACGTCTTCTATAGTTTCACCGGTGTTGAGTTTTACAGCGTTGAGGTTAGTATTACTTCGAAGCAATATCAGTTCGTGCCTACAATTTATAACTACTTTCTTGAAATCTTCTGCGAAACCAATGATATTACAGAGTGGTATAGAAGCAGAAAAATTACCCCCGTTAATATTTTTCGTACCATCGATATTCCAGCCCCACGAATTAGATATCTTTGATTCGTTTTCATTCATTGATATTAACGATTTTATTGTGGTAGTTACGCCAGCATTTTTTATTCTATCAATTTCCACTCCATTTAGCTCGTACCTTATATCTTGAAACAAGTAGAGTAGTGCATTATTCGTAAACTGGACAGTAGTGGCTTTATCTTTCATATCCTTTTTGCTCACGATAACGGATCCTTCCAAATATAAGGTACTCGCTGATGGAAGAATGTACAAGTCCTGTTGGTTAATAGGAATGCGAATTTCGTCATTTCTATTAAAACTAGTAACATACGGTTTGTAAGAATGAAATTCAATTCCTTCAACTGTATTGTCATAAGTCGGAGCGGATAAAACGTCTAAGATATTCATTTTAGCAAACCAATCACTTTAAGAAATGCTTTGTTGTCTTTAGTTAATTTTATTTTCTTCTTACTACGAGCTCTTATTAGGGTGGATGCTTGAGCGGGACTGATATTTTGAATTTGTTGGTGCACGTATTTATTGTAGTCAATCATTTTTTCTTCTCAGATGCAAGTACAGTTGCACTTCTTCACCCCGTAAATTTATTAAGCGGTTATTTATATCTATCAATCGGATATGTATGCAGTTTATGTTGTTTTGGTTGACTGGAAAGTATATTGCGTTTTTTGGAATTTCTATAATTCTATAACCGGGAGGTACGTTAAGGGCGAATTCGTGAATTATGTGACTCGGTTTTCCGTTTGTGTACGAGCCACTCACGATATCACATTCGATCCTGATCACTGTCGTAGGTAAAATGTTGACCGGAAACTGTGACACATGCCATTTATTTGGTTCCAAGATCTGTTTATCAAAACCTAGTAAATTTCTAATAGTATCCTCTTTACTAAAATTTATGTTTTTTGAACAGAATACAGAAGTTTTTAACGTATTGTTATTGCACTGCAGTTTGATTGATGCATCTTTAATTTTAGATTTCAAGTAATCATCAATATCTTGCAGTTCGTAGGTGCCTTCTGGTATTTCAATAACTTCGTTAGAACCGTAATAGAACTTATTATTTGTTTTGTCGATGTTTGGAATAGAATTAAATGTTGAGAAATGTAATAACGCACACTCGTACTGTTCGTTTAGTTGCAATGTGTTAGGATAATACGTAGATAAAGTTGACGAGTTTCCAGTTATTGACAATGTGAATGACATCTTGCAAATGATTAAAATAAAACAAAATTATATTTTTTATACGTTTTTATTCCAAAAATTCTTTAGATATTCTAAACATAAGTGCCCACAGTTTTCTGTGTCAATTTTCTGATATCTATTATAGTTATAAAAAACATTACATTTCTTGAAATATCGCATTAGTTCCAATGGAGGTTTCAAATCCCCAAAGCTATCAAAATATTCACAATAGTGGTTAACTTTAACATAAGCTACCCAATGCGTCCCGAGATTAGTATGATTATCCAAGTTAACGACACCGCATTCAATCTGTTTTGGCATCCTTGGTAACTGATCCTTCATGTAGACTCCTCGAAAGTAGGGGATGTTACGGGCATGCTTTTGAATATCTACATTAGTTAGAGGACGATTAGGTAGCTTATTTTTTAGTTTTTTGAAGATTTTATAAATAAACCTTTACCATTTTTATGTGATTTAATGTATAAACCCTTGCCCAACCTTAAAGACTCCATAGCCTTATGGTGTCTTACTGTTTCTTGCAAATTCTGCTGTCCAGCTTTGTAGTCGTTAACAGTTTTTGCAATACCCGCCGCCCCGCCTGCTAAAGTACCTAAAGCCGATAAACCAGCAAAAATTGGTATTAAAGGTAGAATTCCTCCAGTTTTAGGTAACGGTATCACTCGTGGTACTCGAATTTTTGAGAGTTTTGGAAATATTTTTTTTGCTGCTGCGTAAGCAACGTTGATTAATGTTTTGCTGTCCTTTGGGTTCAGTTTCTTGATCGTTGATTTTATTTTTGATACGAAATTCTTAAACGTTTTAACGCCGGCACCGGATTTCAATTTGGCTTTCATAACTTTACTCACTATCCATGAACTCAGTTTTTCACCTTTTCCAGCATCATTTGACCTTAGTCTTTGTTTAGCCATATTTAATAGTTGTAAATCAGCTTTGTGGCGATTTGGTAAGTCTGTGCGGTTTGCATAGGCAATGTCGTGATGCATACAAGCTTCGTCAAGCTTATTTACACCTCGATCACCTCGCTGTAATCGTTTCTGGAGTTTGGTTCCTGGTCCGCAATAATTGTAACCGGGCAAATGAAGTTCGAACGGTAGATTATTGATTAATGTATTAACTAGTTCACCTCCGTGCATTGTCCGAATTGTAATGAAGAAAATATTGTAAACATAATGTTTATATTATGTTATCCTACAATTGCAGTTTTGTCAATCCAACTGTTTTCTTCATTGTTGAGACCGAGCCATTTAACAAAAATTTTTGATCCTTTTCTTTTTAAAACTCTTTCTATCAAATAAACACCAGGATAGTTACATTTTTGAAGTTCTTGCTCGTAAAAAGTTCCCAAAATTGCCTGCTTTCGCTGATCTTCTAAAGTATATGTAACAGGTATGGTTAAATTAATCTTTTTTATGGTGAATATTTCAGTCGACCAATTAGGTGTATAACCTTTCTCAAATTGATGTTTGTATTTACTAATCCGAACAAAATCACCAACTTTGAACTTAGGTTTTCTACGAATAGATGCATGTTTAAATGATTTTCTTATATTTTCTGCTATAACTGACATATTAGCCTTATTCACTTCGATTGGTTTAACTCTGATTGTTCGATGTTTTGTGTTGTTATATGTCCTTAATATATCTTGTAACGGTAAATCTAGCCATTTATAGTTTCCATTAAGACTAAAATATTTATATAAATTATTTTTAATAGTTTTAATCAGTCGCTCAACAATCGAAGCCTTTTTAGAAGAAAATGAAGAGTAATGGTTAATATTGTAAGACCTCATAAGCAGCTGAAATGAGTTGTTATAAAATTCTGTTCCCATATCCGTTTGTAAATTATCAGGTTTGCGTTTGCTGTTAATCAAAATTTTTTTAAACGCACGAGTAACATCGAGTTTATTTTTTGTTTTTAAAGGCTCCATCCAAGCATACTTTGAGAAGCAGTCAATCACTACTAAAATGTAATTGTAACCTTTATTATATTTGCTTAGGTTTTGCATGTCCATCAGATCAGCTTGCCACAAGTCATCGACTCCCTTTAGAATGACAGGACGCCTAAGAAAATTTCTTCGTGCTGCTTTATGTATTTCATTAACAATTTGCTGTTTTGCCATTACTGAGTTTTTTGAAGTAATTTATCAACCTCTTCTTTAGTATAAAACTTTTCTTGCAAATGACTTACAATTGCAGGAATCTTGGCTTTTAAAGTAACCTGGACTGTTTCCCGTGCGTCTATAATACTTTGTGAACGCAATGTATGCAATGTACTAATAAGTGTATTAATTTCTTTTACCATATTAACACTCATTTGATCTACATAATCCTTGTTCACTGCATCACCAGCTTCTACTGGATTTTTTATTCCTGTGAGTCTTGATGTTTTTAAATCAAAATCTCCGTTTTCTGATTTTAATAATGTGTTATCTTTAATCTCAAACAACTCCGATAATCTCATTCTTTTATGAATATGATGTCCAAATTTATCTACGTTCATGTTTGAGGTGTATTGTGTTGTGAGGTTTATAATAAAATGAACACAAGTTTTAAAATATGTACTAATGTACGTGTTTTATTTATTTATAATTTTACTTTCACGCAATTCTTCAATAATAGATATAATTTCATTATCTAATCCTGTGTTACCAGCATCTCGAGATGCGATTAATAATTTTAATCTATCCACCAGTTCATTTGGATCGTCCCAATATACAAAATCAACATTTTTCTTCCAAATTTTTGTCAAGGGTAGTCCTTTTCCCTTCGATTGAGACTGAATAGTAAAAATAGGCTTAATAACTTGCATATACTTTTGTCCTTTATTACTTTTTATTGGTTTATCCGGCTCATAGTCTCTTCGATGTGCGTTTGTATCAAGTAGCATTGACTTATAATGTTGCATGTCATTCTCTGTAACCATGTTTAAATCAACGTTCTTCTTCAGTAACAACTGTTTCAAACCAGGCGTATTTCGGTATTTGCGTCCAGCTACAGTGATATATTCATCGCCGATCGTTATACGTGCAGAACCTAACATAAATTTCCCATTTTCTACTCTAACACCGAATGGAATATCTTTCAGGGCTTCTGAAGATACTGACCAAGATGACGTGTCACGACCTGGGTCGTTTTCAACTAATGATTTATATGAAGAGTCACTTTCAATATCAGATTCATATTCATCTGAATTGTCATTTTTATCATTGACTGCTTGATTCTGCAAAGTTTTATCAATAAATAGAAGTTCATCATTTTTTGTAGGACACAGGGAAGAGGTCTGCTTACTGACATTAGCAATCTGGTTGAGAGGTTCTGTTACAGGCTTGAAAACTGATTCCAGTGTTTGCTGATTGTTAATTTCAACATCTCTCATTTTTCGTACTTTTTTCTTGACAGCTTCGGCTGCAAGTACTATTTGTCTTTTTAACGATTTTTCCATGACAGAAAAACGATAGTGATAGATTAAGCGATGACTGAAGAATAATAATATCACGATGGTAACAAACTTAAATATCAATATTCTCAATCAAATACTACAAAGGTATCAAATTTGTTTCTGTAACATCCCTTATTTTTTAAACAATCTTTATTAATTACTACATAATTGAAGGGTTCATTCCATATTTCTGAACACATTTCACGAAATTGATTCCATGTCATATCAGTGTTCACATGTTCTTCATATATATGACGCAAATTAATGTCATCTTGTTTAAAAAGTATTATTAAGTTTGCGTTGTCTCTTACTAACTGTTTCGGGATTTTACTATAAGTTTGATTTAGGTAAAAACAATCAATGAACTTGTGTCTTCCCATTGCAAAATAATCACGCATGCTATCTTGATTTTCGCAAGCAACATCATCAAATATTATCACAGAGTTTGGTTTTGCGTCTTGAACTGTAAGCACTTCCTCATTTCCATGATATTTCTGGAGTGAAGTACCTGGCACTCGTTGTAAAACTTTTTCTAAAAAAATGTATTTGGGCTGGTACAGAGTTTTCGAATAAACATAAACATTTTTAAACCTTAATCCATTTTCGTGTATAAGGAGACCAATCAATAAATTGGTTTTTCCACAATTGGATGGTCCGCAAATGATACATCGAATTGAGTCAGGTAATAATTCTCCATGACGAAAATTAGTCTTACAAACATCTTCGCAGATTGTTGGGACTTGCAGTGATTGTGGTTGCTTTACAAACTTCATGATTACACTTGAAAACGAACTGTTTGATTATGAGTAAATGTATCGGGTACATTAATATTTATAAACTGAAATAGCATTATTTATTGCGATAGAGCGTTTGTTTGAGCAATGACAGACTAACAATATTGGTTGAATGGTATGGAGGCGATCCGTATCTACTCGCCTCGCTACTGGCGGTCAGTGATTTAATTCACACAATGACCAAGCTACACATTTTACTAGTTGATTATTGGTTATTGGGTGTTCTGAGCCACTGTCCTGTAGCGAGGCTTACTTGCCGAGCTACTGGACGAAAGTGGCTCAGAATGCCCAATAACTCCCTACTAGCGCCATCTATTATTTCTTAATATTAATAATTAGACCTCTTTTATCTATTCTGTCTTGACCAACCTTCACGCTCTCGCACGCCTGACGGCTGTCAGAAGCCATAAAGAAAAAAGAAGAAAATTCCGCCATGGAAGATCCGCACGTAAAAATGCAGTTTTTTTTCACGTTCCTGAATTATTTAACGCGCCTAGTTAATTCCTACCGTATTACAACAAATATTAACCGCTGTGATCGACCGCCCGCGGGTGTGATTGTTTGTGGACACAGAGACAGAGAATTCCAGTGTTGTGCTTCAAAAGCCTCCAAAAGGCGAAGAAACATCAGGCGCCATTTTGTTGAACCTATACACGAGGCAAGGAGACAGCCAGGTAAGGCGCACCAGCGTGCAGCGTACTTTCTCTCTAATCCCACAACTTACATCCCGGTTTGTTATCACCATATAATTCTTTATTTTCTTGGCGATTATCAGCCATCCTTCTTACAGTCAGATTTCGCAAATCGTCATATATTGTGGTTTTTTACCCACCATTTTTTGGTCCTTCGAGCCGGATTCATATCCAATTCTCTTTTATTCCGCATAAGTATCTTCTAGAAGTACTTACCTAGGTAGTTGTAGCATCTAGCTGCACTCCTAGTCTATTTACATACCCATTACGTGGTTATTTCCCGCACCCCAGTAGGTAATATACAATGCGTAGCTACCTACTGATATACCTTATTATAATTACTCGAACTATATAGTGGTCTTATAAATGCCATATTTCAAGCACCATTAGTTCAACCGCCTTAAAGTTTGTTGCCTACATAGGAATTACTAGGATTTACCGCCGCATAAATACTTAGGTATTTTTGTTGTTCTTATATACTTAGGTAAAATAATACTTAGGTATACATTTTAGTTTGTTTGGTTCATTAACCTACATAAACATGTCGCAACAAAAGAAACTATGCATTTCGGAAGAAAAAGAGTTAAAAATATTAGAAGCTAAACGCAATACTTTATTTGAGCGTATGCAAGACATTTTTGAACGCTCTAAAACCGCAACTTCTTCCGATATTAGTAGGGAATCATTTCTTAGTTATTGTATGACAGTAGATGTTATTCGATCAGACTTTCACTTCACTTTACATTATTAGACGCTTATAACTCAAAATTACTTTCAATTAATCCTGATTCCCAGCCGAATTATCAGTCGTACACCGCATTCGAAGATCTTTATTGTATCGTGAAACGTATACAAAGTCAGTTAGATGACAACCGCTCCACAGCGCCAGGTGGCGGTTGCGCGAACTATCGAGCACCGCGTCTACCTCCAATTGAACTTATGTCATTTGACGGTGACATACGGAACTGGCCATTATTTTATGCAAGTTTTAAATCAACAGTGCACGATAATGTCTCTCTGACAGATGCCGACAGATTGTACTATTTGATAGAGAAACTGTCGTCGAAAGCGCAATCCGTGTTTGCAGGTGTCACGCCCAATGCTGAGAATTATCAGGTTATATTTCAGTCACTTGTTGACCGATATCAGGATACTCGTGTCCTCGCGTCTACTTACTTCGATCAAGCTTTAAACCTTAAGCTGACCGGTCCCGCGTCTGTTTCGAATTTCCAGCTGTTTATCGATAATTTTGTCACCCCAGTTAATGCCCTTAAAAACTTAAAATTAGAAAACCTTTCCGACTTTATGTTATTTCAACTCGCAATAAAAAAGTTCGACATGGAAACTATTCGTGCTTTTGAGATGACAGAACGTAATCATAAAATACCTACACTAGATAGTTTTGTGACCTTTATCAAAGATCAGTGTCGAATATTTCAAAATACGCAGCCTAGTTCGTCTGGCTCGTCTAGCCTTATTGACAGCAAACAAAAGTCGAATAAATCGCGAAATAATAATAGTAGTTCGGTTCCTAATCCGCAATCTTACGTAGCATGTTCGGATTCTAATAATAATAATAATAATCCGCTCAAGTGTCTATGCAATAATATTGTACATGATCACTTTTATAAATGTCCCGCTTTTAGTAAATTAACTCCGACTGCTCGTTTTAAATGTGTTAAAGAAAGTAAAGCTTGCGTTAACTGTCTAAGTATTAAACACAAAACAAGCAACTGTTCTAGTAAAACTAAATGCCGCTCATGCAATCAGGCTCACCATACTTTACTCCATTTCAATAAAACCTCGCCGTTACCGGATGAACCTGGTAATCTAGTAAGTTCATCTGTTGTTACGTCACCGCAAACGCAGGCCGTCCGTACCACGGAGTCCGCGGCTCATCCCGAAGTATCGTTATGTACTACATCAGCCGCACACACACGCGAGCATCGCCCGCGCACTTGTCACGTTCAGCGCGAAGCTACATCGCAATGTACGGCGGCGTACACAACGGTTTTGCTCGCTACCGCGCAAGTAATAGTATACGATACTCTTGACACACCTCACATAATTCGTTGTTTACTGGATAGTGCATCCCAAAGTAATTTCATTACTTCTGATTGTTTGAAACGCCTAGGATTGTGGAATAACTTTAAAAATACTGACATAGTAGTCATGGGTATTGGCGGTTCAGAAAAATCATGTAAGGGTTCCGTAGATATTAAAATACATTCGCGTATTAATAGGGATATTAATTTTAACGTTTCTTCACTTATAGTAGAACGTATCACGGACACATTGCCGAATGCTCATGTGGATATGTCCTTACTTAAGCACCTCGAGTCATTGCCGCTCGCAGATTTAGACTTTGCGCAGCCGGGAAATATCGATGTTTTGATCGGGGCTTCAATATTTCCGCACTTACTACTATCTAATATTGTACGTAGTGAGCAATATAATTTACCTCCCGCTATTGAGACGGTATTTGGGTATGTGGTCATGGGTACCGCACCTACATCACATACTCCTCATTATACTACGTCTTGCTGTTCTGTTCTTCAAGAAAATAATATTGATTCTCTCCTCAAGCGATTTTGGGAGCTTGAAGAAATTTCCGCACCGCCCTCGCTGAGTCGTAAGGACCTCGAGTGTGAAGAACACTTTGCGCTACCACTGTTCGCGACGACAGTGGCAGATATATTGTGGCGTTGCCATTTTGTGGCGACCCTTATTCGCTAGGCGACTCGTACGCTGCTGCGATTAGACGCTTTTATTGTTTAGAACGCAAATTTAATGCTTCGCCTAAATTTCGCAGCGCTTATAATGACGTCATACGTGACTACATAAATAAGGGTTTTTTGAGTCCAGTTGTAATTGATGAGAATAATTCTTTTCCCTCGTATTATATCCCACATCACGGCGTAGTTCGCGAAGATAAGACCTCCACTAAACTTCGCGTGGTTTTAGATGCTAGTTGCCAGACTACATCAGGTCAGTCGATCAATGACATTTTGCATGCCGGCCCTAATCTACAGGGTGATTTATTTAACATCATAATAAAGTTTCGACTTTTCCAAATTGCTCTGTCAGCTGATTGCCGCCAAATGTTTCTCAATATCGGCGTTCGCGTATCTGACCGTAGATTTCAACGGATATTTTATCGTTTTAACAATAGTGAACCTATATCCGTGTATCAATTTAATAGGGTTTGTTTTGGACTCAAGTCAAGTCCGTATCACGCATTGAAGGTCGTCCGCCAGTTGATCGCTGATGAAGGCGACAACTTTCCCGCTGCAGCAGCTGTTGCCACCTCCGCTTTGTATATGGATGACATCGCCTGTAGTGTCGTATCCGCCCCGCAAGCAATCTCGCTTAGCAAAGAGCTTATTGAGCTCTTCAAGCGAGGTCAATTTGATCTTGTCAAATGGTCAAGTAACTCTAAAGAGGTTCTCGCGCAAATACCTGATTCATATAAAGCTTTTACAGACGTTGAATTTGAAGGATCTGTGCATAAGGTTCTTGGTATGCGCTGGAACCAATCCAGCGATAGGTTTCATTTTGAAGTCGCACCTCCAGATGATAAGTGCACCAAACGCACTATGCTGTCCACAGTGGCTCGACTATGGGATATAATGGGTTTTGTGGCTCCCACAATTTTGTACGCCAAGCTCTTGATCAAAGAACTCTGGTTATCAAAGTGTGAGTGGGATGCCGTTCCTCCCGACCATATTGTCACCGCTTGGAAACAGTTTTGCATTGAACTCCCCGCGCTCCATCAAATTATTATACCGCGTCATCTTGGATTGGTCGATGGATGTATTGTTAACTTAATAGGTTTCGCTGATGCCAGTGAACGTGCTTATGGCGGAGTCGTATATTTGCAAGTCCGCATTGGTTCCAACTACTCTGTGCAATTAGTTTGTGCCAAGTCCAAGGTCTCGCCTGTCAAAACTATTTCGGTTGCGAGACTGGAGTTGTGCGCGGCCCTTCTTCTGTCTCAGTTACTCCGCAGAGTTCAAGAGACAATTTCGCCCCACTACCCTATTATTAAAATATTTGCAATGACTGACTCTAAAGTAGTGCTCGCTTGGATTTATTCATCTCCTCACCGCTGGCAGACTTTTGTCGCCAATCGCGTTACAAAAATAATTGAATTAATTCCTTCCGATTGTTTCAATCACGTCGCGGGTATTGAGAATCCCGCTGATTGCCTTTCTCGTGGTGTTACTCCAATTAAACTTCTGCATCATCCTTTGTGGCGTCATGGCCCTTTTTGGATGTCCCATGATCCGTCGGAGTGGCCTATACATCCATTTGACCGTAATGCAGAGGACGAGGACGTACCCGAACGGAAAGTTATCTCTCATCCCGTGATTGTTGAGGCTGCGGAATCCCCGATTTATGCACTCGCATTGCGCATGTCGTCGTGGTCTAAGCTACTACGCGCCATCATTTATATCTATAGATTTCTTAGGCTATTGCCTAATGGAACTTCTATTTCAAGCTCTCACCTTGAAGTTGCAGAACATAAATTATTGCGAGCTGTACAAGCTATTTATTTTAGTAACGACATACAAAATTTGAAAAATAGTATGCCTTGTTCTCCCGCGCTCCTTAAACTCAAGCCGTTTCTCGACGAGCACGGCATCATACGAGTTGGCGGTCGTCTGTCAAATTCGGACGAACCTTACAACTACAAGCATCCTTGCATTCTACCGCGTCATGACCATGTGGTCGACCTTCTTGTTGATTTTTATCACAAAAAATATCTCCATGCAGGTCCAGAGTTGCTTATGTCCTTATTCAGGCATAAATATTGGATTTTAGCTGCACGGCGAATAATTCGCTATAGAATATATAAATGTAACGTCTGTTTTAAATTCCGTCCGCGTCCTATCTTTCCACTCATGGCAGATCTACCTAGCCAGCGTGTCAATCAGGTCGATAAGGCGTTTACACATACCGGTTGCGATTACGCAGGACCACTGCAGTACACGCCAGTTCGCGGTCGAGGTGTTAGAAGCCGTAAAGCATGGCTATGCATTTTCACATGCTTGACAACGCGTGCAACATACATTGAAGTTGCGACGGATTTAAGCACGGTATCATTTCTAGCAGCCCTAAAACGATTTCTTTCGCGACGCGGCCCTATACAGTGTTTATATACAGATAACGGCACATTGTTTTGTGGGTTCAAGTTCTTACTTACGCGATCTTTATAAGTTTCTCAATAAAGAGTATCGTACTCGTCTTGAAGAAGAACTTTCCATAAATTACATTGATTGGAAGTTTATTCCACCTGCTTCACCACATTTCGGGGGATGTTGGGAAAGCATGGTCAAGGTAGTTAAGACGCATCTCTTCAAAGTTATAGGTCAACAAATCCTCTCTTACGAAGAGCTTTTAACGGTCCTTGCTCAAATCGAGGCGTTAGTTAACTCGCGTCCGCTTACAGCATTGAGCAGTGACCCTGCTGAACCATCCGCGTTAACTCCTGCGCATTTCTTGAGCACAGCGCCATTGTCATCACTTCCCGCTCCTGAGGCAGACTCTTCTAGCCTGCTTCAGAGACATACTCTGCTCGATAAACTCGTGCAGTCGTTCTGGCAGCGCTGGCGCTCAGAGTATCTTCACCAACTGCAGGCTAGATCCAAATGGAATAGTCCTGTATCGCCTATAAAGGAGGGTACGTTAGTCATTATCATAAATGATAATTCTCCGCCCCTTTCATGGCCATTAGCCATCGTTGATAAGTTACATACATCTAAAGACGGTACAACCCGCGTTGTTACCGTGAAAACCGCGAAGGGTAGCTACATGCGCCCTGTTGTACGTCTCTGTCCGCTACCGACACAGTGAGATCTAGCTTTAAGTTGGGTGTCCTTTTAGTTTAGGTATTTTGTTTATAATTTGTTATAATAAAGTTAATTTAGATTAATTTAAATATTTTAACGCTGTTTTAGCCTGTGGATAGGTCATGCGGTAGTACACCTAACATAGCTAATTCAATTTTCTCTTTTCAAAGGCAACCCTTTAAGGCCGGGGGGAAATGGTAGCGCCATCTATTATTTCTTAATATTAATAATTAGACCTCTTTTATCTATTCTGTCTTGACCAACCTTCACGCTCTCGCACGCCTGACGGCTGTCAGAAGCCATAAAGAAAAAAGAAGAAAATTCCGCCATGGAAGATCCGCACGTGAAAATGCAGTTTTTTTTTCACGTTCCTGAATTATTTAACGCGCCTAGTTAATCCTACCGTATTACAACAAATATTAACCGCTGTGATCGACCGCCCGCGGGTGTGATTGTTTGTGGACACAGAGACAGAGAATTCCAGTGTTGTGCTTCAAAAGCCTCCAAAAGGCGAAGAAACATCAGGCGCCATTTTGTTGAAAACTATACACGAGGCAAGGAGACAGCCAGGTAAGGCGCACCAGCGTGCAGCGTACTTTCTCTCTAATCCCACAACTTACATCCCGGTTTGTTATCACCATATAATTCTTTATTTTCTTGGCGATTATCAGCCATCCTTCTTACAGTCAGATTTCGCAAATCGTCATATATTGTGGTTTTTTACCCACCAGAGCTACTAATAATGGAAATTAAAATAATTGTTACTAACATTATGGATTAAAATTATTGGATTATGGTCTAAAAAATACTACTAGTGGATTTTGAAGAATCTAGTAATATAGCTTATACATCAGAATAAGATATAGGCTACATAATATCACGGTTAGACCTACGGAGCGGAGTAGTAATCAAAAACATAACGTAACGCGGATGAAACCGAGGGGACAGCTAGTATGTAGAACTAATATTATAAATGCGAAAGTAACTCTGTCTGTCTGTCTCTTCTTCACGCCTAAACCACTGTTCCGATTTGAATGAAATTTGGTACAGATATATATAGTCTGGGACCTGAGAAAGGACATTGGATAGTTTTCATCCCGGAAATCCCTCTACGAATGGAACGGGAACTAAGTATTATTCCACGCGGACGAAGTCGCGGGGAAAAGCTAGTCTTTAATAAATATACTAACAGGGTCATAATATTGCGAACCTATTCACCCAATCTTCATAAATATGTGAGCACGCCCCTGTTTAAAAATAAAATAATTTATATTTTAGACCCGACCGAAAATTTTTACTAATAGTTTTAAACTTTACCTCAAATTAGTAACAGACAGACAGACAGAGTTACTTTCGTATTTATAATATTAGTATGGATTAGGTAAAAGTAAAAAACTATTTTATTATAAATAAGTATACATTACGGAACTCTAAAAGCAGCGATGCAGTAGTACTTACATCCGTTTCCGAGCAAAGGATTCACGACGATTAATAACTTACTGAAATGCATCCCGCATTCACTGGATACTGCTTGCGCTAGTTTCAATAGAGGGGAAACCTTTCATAATAAGATTTATTAGTTTTAGTTTCGCTGGGCTTGTCCGCACTTAGCCTCATAATTGGGCCATAGTGCGTGAGTGACTTGTCTCCTATTCCAACCATCCCACACTTTCCCAGAACCGTAGCAGGCCTTTCAGTCTGCCAAAGATTTCTGGAAGTGACCCAGGGTGTTGAAGTAGTTCTACCCGTTGTTCGGCCACACTGCTACACTCCATGAGGACGTGTTGTGGCGTTTCTTCTGCCTCTAAGCAACCTCTGCATAGAGGGCTGTCTGTTACTCCTATTGTGAATAGGTCGTTGTTTAAGGGACAGTGACCTGTTATGGTTTCTATAACTGTTTTGATTTTGTCCCTATTCAGTTTTATAAGTTTTCGGGCAAACTTCTTGGTCATGGCTGGGATGGCGTTCTTTGTTTGCCTGCAGCTGTTGCTGTTACACCATTCCTCGAAATGGGTTTCCTTTGTTTTTTTCCTTTAGCCAGGATTTTATTTGGGTTGGGGGTATGGGTAGCAGTGGTGTTGGTCCGTAGACCGTACTGCTTGACCCCCTTTTGGCAAGTTCGTCCGCTGCGTCATTTCCCAGCGAGTTGCTGTGCCCTTTTATCTATTGCAGTGTTACCGTAATAAGATTTATTATCAGCAGTGCAATTCCGTAAGAAATCGCGTGCAAATAAGATTTCGATCTCATTCCCGATTTCATTTCATAACTCATCTGAAGTGAAAAATATTTGGTATTCAATGTCAAATTGGACAACTTTTCACTAATTACCCACACTCTCATTGAGTGGCGCTAGCGTAGTTTTCATTGGGTTATAGAATACCTAATACAGCTTTCACTGCGGAATCAGAAGTGAGAACTGAAGTGAGATCTTACAGAATAACATTGCAGTCTGTAGTCCGGCGGGGTTATTACCTATGAAACAGCAATCAGCAATATTTGCGTAGTGATCGCGCGATCACCGCGCGATCGTCAAAAAAATTGTATTATGTATGAACCGATTGCTAATCGCTCGCTGATTGTTCTAATGCACTTATTGCTACCATGACGATAAAGTAGCAATCGCTGGAACTAATTAAATATCACCTTAAACAAAAAAAAACTTAACTTTGCTCTTAAAAACCATACTAAATACGAAACCACAAAACGAAAAATGCATATTTTAGTTAACTGATTGCTCCACAGAGGCAGCACTATCGCTAGATTGCTATTTGACGTGACGTATTTTAAATTGACGTTTGAGCAGCAAATATTGCTAAATTTTCGCGATCGCTCGGCTATTGCAAGATACGTAATCCCGGTGCCGGTATACTGTTTATGTGTCTGTTTCTTTATAGCTGCAAGTATAGATTATATGCATAGACTAGCTTTTGCACGCGGCTTCGCCTGTGTGAATGTGGAACTTTCAACCACTATTTTACCCTAATAAAGGTCAAATTAAAAAAATGCTTCTTAGTCAGTGCCTGTTTTTCACAAAGTCAACATTCTACAAGTTTCATGTCTCTAAGACCAACGCGTGAGTGAGTTCATATTTCAACAGTTAGTCATAAAATATTTGCCTTCAAAAAACTACTTACAGACAAATAGCTTAAATTTCTGAATTCGACGGCTTTCGTTCTGTTCGTTGTTTTAAACTTTTAAAGTCCTTTACTTAAAACCAAGTTGTTTTTAATAATGTAGTTATGTCATAATTATGACCTTTTAAATTAAGGCAGATATTAGTAAACCAGTTAGGATATATCGAATGACATAAACACAAGTTTCCCATTTTTACAAACTCAACAAAGAGTTTTCACATCTTAATACTATTCAAAATTGGCCTTTAAATAAAAAAAAATACGGCCATTTGTGGAGACAAATAAAATCCAAAAAAAAAACAAAAACGAATGGCATTTCTACATTTTGATGATGAAATACTGCCAGCATCACATAGTACAGATATTCATAGTTATTATAAGGGCGAGACAAATAGACGTTACTTAGCACGTACTTTGGCTAAGCACTATACCTGTCACTGTTACACAACGGCCAAACGTCAAGTGCACGATAGAGACGGAACACAGCTAAGCCAAAGTCAGTGCTTAGTAACGTCTATTTATCTCGCCATTATGCCCATTTCACACGGTCTCTGTAAATGTGGTTTCCGAAGAAATCAACTAAATTTTAATGTAATGTAATACACGCTCGTGTAAATATTTTGTATATTTACTTCAAAAATAACGGTGCATACAATATTTTTAATTTGTAACTCTATTGAAAGGGAGAAGAGCGAAGGCTCACTGTAAGTCTAGCCAAGAGAGGGAAAATTTTTGAACGCACAGGACAGTACTGTTCTGTGCGTTCAAACAGTAGCAGTACTGTACTGTCCTCTGTTCTGCCTCACTGTTCTGCCCTCGTGTGAAATAGGCATTAGACTCTTTATAGGGACACCTCTAAGGCCCGAGTCACACCGGAATGGCAGCGGCCGCCATTCCGGTGTGACTCGGGCCTAATACTACGGCCAATATTCGTAAAAGATATAGTAATATTTTGAATATCATCCTCCTTGGTTCTTCTTTGATTTATAATTTAACAAGGGTTGCTGGCCTTCTTTCATCAAACAAATTTGAAACGCCGTTTGTCTTTCTTTTTAATTTCTTATTTTTGCAATCAAATAATGGCTGTCACATGTTTCTTAGACTTAAGGGCCAGTTTTGAATGTTTTCTAGAAGTGGAAACTTTTTAATGAATTTCGTTTAATCCGTAAAAAAAACCTAATTTGATTGTTCTTTTAATATTAGAATAGAATAGAATATTAGGATAGAATATTTTTTTTTGCAAATATGGGTAAACAATAGGTCTTAGAATATATAATACAGCTCAGCCACATTTTACCATTCGGCATGCAAAATTATTTATAATAACAAAAATATAATAATTAATTAATACAAATGAAATCAAACTATAAATAACAAAATTGTATGTACCAATGAGATCAAATTTAAAATTATAAAATTAATAAGTACTAATGAGATCACTTTTAAAATTATTTATACAATTATTATTAATGTCAATATTCACTTTAAATGTCTTTCTGTATCTAATTCTTAAGTCTAATTATTTGAGTCTTATTGTAGGTATTAATGTTAATGTTTGTGAGGGTCGATATAAGGATGTTTGCTACTGTTGCTATTTTTTATTTTCAAAGTAAATCTACCGGTACATAGGTTTAAATGTATCGTCTCTTTTGTTTTCTGAAGTCGCGATTTTAATGACTTCAGGGGCGGGGGATTTTTAAACTTATAATAATAATAAATAATAATAATAACCCGCAGGGCAGCTTGTGGCGAGCTGTCGGGCAGTAGCGACCCCGTGGACCTGACCTCCTGGGAGACCCTTTGTTCTTCATCTCTGGCTTGCCTTAACTGGCCGGCCAGAGTGAGCACTGACGAGGAACAAGGCTTCCACCTCACTCTTGCCTTAATTGGCTGGTTTGAGTGGAGATTCGCAAGAGCAAATTTGCTCGGGGGAAGGAAGTATTCCAGTAAGATGCTGGTAGGGATCTTGACCGTACTTCCGGGATTGTCCTGATAGCCGTGGAATACCTCTCCACTCCTCCAGCACCTCGATATATGTTGCCCCCTTGTCGCTACGTCACTATGTGCTAGCGGCCGTTTTCGGGGGCCCATTTACTGAGTGTGCAAGTCACCCCCTGCCTTTTTATCCGTGTATACAAGCATTGGTTAGGCAGCGGCCATAGCTATTCAATAGTTTCAGATAAGTAATCCATCTTAGCAACCCAAACCCATAGTCCAATACTTTCTTTATTCCATGACCTGCAATAGACCACCACCAACCGGGGGTTGACCTTAGGTGCACTTGAGTGGTGCACATAGGGATAATCGCCGGTTGGTGTCCTACTTCATATAATAAAGCTTTATTTAAGGGGCCTCTGCGAGTTGGCTTCGGCCCCTCGTACGCCTTTCAAAGGTCCGGGACCTCAGGGTCCCGAGATACGAAAATAAATAATAATAATAAATTTATTTGTTTCACACGATTGTACAATAATAATTTGATTGTCACTGGATCCCGCACTAGGATACTATTATTACACAATGCAATGGGTTTTTTTTTAATTAATTTTGAAAACTAGAAAAGTATCTTAAAGTTTAAAAACGAACAAACTAGAAGGTAACCAAAAAGTGAGATGTGTGAGTGTGTGTGTGTGTGTATGTGTGTGTGTCTGAGTGTGTGTTTGTTTGTTTGTGTGATGAATGTGTTGTGAGTTTATGAATTTTATGATGTAGAAATATATTGGTGTGAATCTTAAAAGTTGTGTGCTAGTAGGTTTCCTGTTTCCGTGTAATTAAGGTCTAGCAGCCAATCCTGAACGTATTTTTTGCATCTAAAATAAGTCATGGACATAATTTCCAGCTTCTCATTCGCTTTTTCATAAAAGAATGGTCAAATTTGAGTTTGCAGGGTACTCTGTTCCACTTTGGTTTTCTCCGAGATCGCTGGTCTGTAATCTTTGTGACAATGGCATACTTGTGGAATTTTAGTATCACCGAAATAATGTAGAGTTGGCGCACTGTGAGCACTCCAGTCTCCTTATGCAGCAAATTAGATGTCCAAGATAAACTTTAAAAGTACATCATTTGAATTAAAAAAGTCACAGAATTCGAACCCACAACCTCTTACACGAGAGGGGCGCCTTATCCACTGGGCCATCGTAAAACAATTAAACGCTAAAGGACTAGGCAAGTCACTGCTTTCAAAAATCATAGCTGTTTGGAGGTATAAGGAACAGAATGTAAAATCTCTCATCCTCCATTAAAAAGGGAGGATCTTTCGACCAGAGCGTTGTCGTGTCTAGTGAGCTACTGCCCAACGGTTCTAGTTGAGATTTTGTGCATGTGCTAATGTCGCCGAAAATTCTCACATTGCGATGTAGATTGACAGTCCCCTTACCAACAACAATAACACAAAGCTGAATAAAAACTGAAGCACGGATTAGTATCAACATAATGAACACGCCACCAGCTTGAATGAGCTGTGCTAGGCGCACGACTACCCGTCACATTACGCACGCACGAAACATAAACATGCAATTTTTACTGTGTTTAGATTACATTTGCGTGTGCTTATTTTAGTCACAGGTCTCTTTCTTAGATAGCTTTTACTTATTGATTTGGCCACGTAAATTTCAATTAATAATACCAGCCTATTACTATCCCACTGCAAGGCAAAGGTCTCTTCTCATACAGAGAACGCACGAGCATTTATCACCACCTGTGCTCAAGACGGTGTGGCGGTACAAGTCCAGGTTTCCTCACGATGTTTTCCTTCATCGATGTCTGTGATGTCCAAGATAAACTTTAGAAAGTTTCATCTATACTTCTAAGGCTGAGGCTACACTAGCCTGCGACGCGAGCTGCGACACATGAGCGATTGAAACAAATACATGGATACTCACCGTGTATGGCTACACCGTTCATCAAATATTACTAGCGATCTTTGATTTCTTTATGCGACAGGAGCTACAATACTGTAATCACGGCACCGGCTACATCGACGTATCAGCGAAATTGAATCGAATATACGCCAGATTTTAGCTTATAATGTAGCCATTCCACGTTTATCTCGTTTCGCTCTTCCAGCCGCACCGCAAATCGCTGCCTACTGTAGCCTCAGCCTTAAGTATATGAAACAAAAAAGTCACATTGGCTTGGATTTGAACTCACAACCTCTTGCATGAGTGCAATCACTAGGCCATCATAAAATGTGAACAAAATAAATAATTTGTCTTGAGACAACTCAAACTTGGGAACTAGGCAAAGTCTGTGAGTCAGACAATTCATTTAACTAAAATTAATTAAATCCAGACCCATCGCAACAAAGCAGCGCACAAAAAAGATACTGCGTGAATAACAAATTCACGACCTCTAACTTAGCAGTCAAGAACATGAATTACTAGAGTAAATAGCCAGTCAAATGCTTAAAAAAATGAAAATTAAAAAGTATCCTAAAAGTTTCATTCTAGCTTAAGTTACGCTGTACAAAATAGCTTTAAAATTAGCTCCGTGGTGTAGCTATGAAAACGTTACAAACAGAAAGACAGACAGTTCTTTATAATATTAGTTTCAATGCGCTTAAAAAAATATGTATGCTTTTATATTCCTAACGCCTTTTAAACACACAATGAACTTTTTACAATGATATAAATGATATTTGTATTTTATATTTACTTTTGTGCGTTCTCATTGTATAAAAGCTTTATAAATAACTAGCTTCTGCCCGCGGCTTCGCTCGCGTTAGAAAGAGACAAAAAGCCTATGTTACTCTCCATCCCTTCAACTATCTCCACTTCAAAAATCACGTCAATCCGTCGCTCCGTTTCGCCGTGAAAGAAAGACAAACAGACAGACAGACAGACACACTTTCCCATTTATAATATTAGTATGGATGCTATTACTACGAATACTACTATTTCCTGAACTAGAAAGGGGGATTTTTTCACCTGTAATGTTGCTCATATTTATATAACTTACAATACATAATTTATGCAGCATACTGCAGGTCTTGTATAACATTCGTTTCTGAACTTTTCTCTACACTTTGACAGTTTTATACATAACTTTTTCCTATGTGTTCTCTGCTTGTATGTTCGTAGATTCCCTACCACTGATTGCTAATTATCGTACTTTCGTCCTTAACAAATAACAAAGAGTCACGGACTCCTAAAAACTTAGTTAAAATCGAGGTCATTTCTTCGGCCAAACTGTAACCTTCATCATTTATCATTCGTTTTACATACTTCAGGCAGTTTTCAGCGCGGCCCTGGTTCGGTATCGACCAGCCACGCCTACCGGCCGCTCATCACCCCCTCCCTCCCCCCTCCTTCGTCCCACCGCGGCCCCCCTCGCCCGGGGGACCTCACCCCCGCTCGAGTTCCAATCGGATGACTAAACGGTAACTGCGGTACAGATTGATAATGTCATGGACAATCAATCGGGCTTATCAGCCAGTCATGATTGGTTCGGAGCTAGCGGAATGGATAGTTATCTATTTTCTGTTGTTTTGATAACAATGGTAGCAACAATCTCTTTGATTAAGGGCGAAAATGAAAAGTTCCCTATTACTATAATTTATTGCGTTGATTTACCAAATATGTCGTGGTAAACATCATTACTCTCTTAAATCCTCAAAATCTACAAAGATAAAAAATATCATACCAGAAGAATACCTTTCTTTTTGACGTTATGTAAAATCTAGCAAGTGTTGTCCCACCGCGCTGATAGATGGCGCTACGTGTCACCTGTCGCGATAACAAATGAAGAGCGTTCTTACACTCTGATACGGATGACCCGCTGTTCACTAAATAATTATTCTCATTTTTACTTACATTTTACAGGATAGCTTTGCTCACTGCCTAAGTACTCCATCTTTCTTTCTTTCTTTTAAAAAATCACCCCACACTTTTGGCCCAATACTTGCTTTACACTAGTAGGATTTTTTTAAGAGTGAATGAGTTTGATTCTTTTACAAACATAAACTCGCAAGCACTAACAACCAGTCTTGGAACTTTCTGTAAATAAGTAAGTTATATATACATTATTATGTCCCGTCCCGCGCGAAACCGAACCCTCGATACGCAACGGCCAACAACGCAGCAGCCAAGTGCTCAACCATTGCACCAAAACATCTCAAGAAGTATCTTGCAGCGCTTGGAATAGTTGTAATAATTACCGCGGCCCCGGAACACAAAGGGCATCCACAAGGGTGGGTTTAAGTCAGTAAAAGAAGAAGTCCTTTGTTTTTTTGCCATGCTAAAAAAAGGTAGTGAGTGAAGCTAATTGAAAGTTTGTATACAGTCTGTTGCGCGTTTCGGCTAAACCTCTAACAGATTTGGCACAAACCTTTGATTACTTACTTTTAATACTTTGGTACGAACCATGTTTGAAGTTTCAACCCCAAGCTAGAACATTACGATGACCTGAAACACAGGTTTTGTAAACCTAGCTCAGGAAAGTCGCCAATCATACATTTTTGTAGGTTTAAGTTAAATTTTCGGGTAAAATCGATAATTTTAGCTATACACAAAGTTTTTAGATATTACCTTAATTTATTATTTAAGACTTAAGTACTTGTGGTGATTAATAATTATATTGTGTAACTATATTGTGTATAGTGATTTAATAAACGTTTATTTTATTTATTTATTTATTAGCTACTTTTACGCGAGATACTCTGTTCATGTAAACAAAATCGCAGGTGAAACCAAGTTTGTTATAAAATTAATTCTCAAATCTGTTATTCCTTGTGTGCATTGTAATTTTAGTAGATAGATAATCTTGATCCTTGTATACGCAATTAAACTTTCTCTCTAGAGCAATATAAATATAATTATGTATTTCGAAAAAATAACATTCTGAGACAAAGTTGAACAACCTTAAACATTTATTTTGTTAAATGTTTTTAACTAGTTTATTAAATTTCAAAAATGTAGAATGATGTGTAGAGATTTTGATTGCCGACTCGTAGTCACACCAGATTATCACAGCAGTGTGACAAACAGGATTTTTTTTCTCGTTTATCACACCACTGATTTTACCACACCATTTATTCTTAACTAGTGCTGTCCTAGAGCTAAATTAAAAACCGTCAAATTATCACGTTTTTATTAAATTAAAAACCTTTAAATTACATTTTAACGCAATGTTTCAAGGAAATGACGCATTGATATTTCACCATTTAAAAGTTTTAATTGGCAGAAAATAATAAAATTATCTTTATCAGTTTGGGCGGTCCTCCTTTTTTTCGATATTAGTTTCCTTTTGATTCAATAATACTGTTAATAAATTTAGTTTGGTTACGTAGTTTTTATTTTTATTTAATTGGGAGTGCCAACTTTCACAATCGTTGTTGGTCCTGAGCCTTTGACCACCTACCTCCAGTCGGCGATATATTGTTCATGATTTCGCTTTTCGCCATAAGCTCTGACAATAATGATAGTAACACTTACTGACTTTATTAGAATATAATTTGTGTGTGTTATGTATTTTTTGACATTTACACGAGCACTATAACCTACATTATTTTTATTAGTTCATCGTTAAAATTACTTAAAAATAATATTGAAACACTGCGATAGAGAAATAGTTTCACATTGTACATTTACTTATGTAATTCCAAAGAATTCTTGTAAAAATTGAGAAATAAGTGGAATTTGCAAAATACATATTTTTTTCACTTTCTATATTATGTTGATTAATTGTTTAGTGCAGCGGTCGACAACCTTTTGTGAGGCAAGGGCCACATAGCGACCGAATTAGATATAGTCTATTATAGATTTGTATGATAAATTAGGTCTCTATTTGTCTGTCTATCAATGTAAGTGTTATAGGTGATTTATGTAGATAAGTATTTAAATTATATCAACAGAGTACATCAAAACCAACGGAACAATGAAAATAATAAGGAAAAAATTATAACAATTAAAATGGCGTCTGCACGTTGCCAACCGCTGCTATGCATTGTTTTGATTTGTTTCTGCATAATTACCCGAGCCATTAATGAGTTTGTTAATTTTACGTAACCGTGTTAACATTTAAAGAAATAATCGTTGTTATGTAAAATCTCAGAGATTAAGAAGTATTTTTAGTCAGTTTGCTAAATATTTAATTATCTGTGGATAGTAAACGTGTTTTTGTAACACTTCATTTTAAACATTGCTGACTCGTAGTCACACCAGATTATCACACCAGTATGACAAACAGGAATTTTTTTCTCGTTTGTCACACCACTGATTTTTCCACACCATGTATACAATAATTGCTAGTGCAGTACTTTTATATTCTAATAAAGTCAGTAAGTGTTACTATCATTATTGTCTGAGCTTATGGCGAAAAGCGAAATCATGAACAATATATCGCCGACTGGAATATAGGTAGTCAAAGACTCAGGACCAACAACGATTGTGAAAGTTGGCACTCCCAATTAAATAAAAATAAAAACTACGTAACCACACTAAATGTATTAACAGTATTATTGAATCAAAAGGAAACTAATATCGAAAAAAAGGAGGATCGACCAAACTGATAAAGATAATTTTATTATTTTCTGCCAATTAAAACTTTTAAATGGTGAAATATCAATGCGTCATTTCCTTGAAACATTGCGTTAAAATGTAATTTAAAGGTTTTTAATTTAATAAAAACGTGATAATTTGACGGTTTTTAATTAAGCTCTAGGACAGCACCAGTTAAGAATAAATGGTGTGGTAAAATCAGTGGTGTGATAAACGAGAAAAAAAATCCTGTTTGTCACACTAGTGTGATAATCTGGTGTGACTACGAGTCGGCAATCATTTTAAAGAAGGTTAATTTAGGAGAAAATAATTATATGTAATATGCTTCCATTACCCAGTTCAATTAGTTTGCACCTTGTATCGATGACGTCACGGACGGTCCGGTAATTGCAGACGTCACGATGACGCGGACAGCAGTCCGATATGAGGGGGAATTACAAGGGGTCCTGCATTCCATCAAGATGCAAATAATATAGCTCAACTGGGTAGTATAATACTTCTCAAATTTTCATTTTTAATCATATACCTACTTAGATCTGATTTACCTTATCTTGGCATCACTGACCCGGGAAAGCACGTAAAGCCGTTGGTCCCGTTGTCATTCATAGAACTTTGTCAGTCGTTACGGGTAGTCAGAAGCCAGAAAGTCAGACCAGTGTAACCAAGGGTTACCGTGTCGCCCGGGTTGCGGAGATCTGTTAGGCAGTCGCTTCACTTAAAACACTTTAAATATCCAGCTAAATCCAGTTAGGATTCAGCCGACCTAAGATTTGCGTTTTACTGTCGACTTCTATATTGCTCTAAACTAAGGTCAGTAGCCTACAGGGGCAGACCTCAACGTGTAGTTGCCCAGTTTATATTTTGATGCCTTATGTAATTTTGTATTTGAATGTCAGGTCTTCATTTACTAAGAAGCCCCAAAAAATATCCAATTAACAGATCACTAACGAAATTGAGCTACGCGATGCAATTACACAAAAAAAAATGCAAATCATTAATTATTTACATAATAATTATAATTACTACATGGAAGATCGGGTAAGGTATACAAAGGTCAATTATACTATCTAAAAAAAATGGTCAGATTCTTTTAAAATGACTTAATGACTTCGTGGGTTGCCATCCGTACTAATATTATAAAAGCAAAAGTCTGTCTGTCTGTCTGCCTCTTCTTCACGCCTAAGCCACTGAACCGATTTGAATGAAATTTGGTACAGATATACATAGTTTGGGACCCGAGAAAAGACATAGGATAGTTTTCCCCAATCCCCGGGAACGGGTGCTATTAATCCACGCGGACAAAGTCGCGGGCAAAAGCTAATAGGCTATATAACATCCATCACGCTACGACCTACAGCAGTGTGTAACCAAATATTCGGGTGAAACCGCAGGCAATATCTAGTATAGCAACAAGTAAGGTCCATACAGGTCGCGCCCTCGGGTCATTCACAAAGCAGTCGCGCAGGATGCCGGCAGATCGATACTGATCGATAATTGGCCATTACATTACTTAAATAATTATTTTAATTGATTTATTGCTTATTCGTGTTTGCCTTGACTTCGCTTGGCAACCGATTTTTTTGTAGCATCTTTTTTTGATATCTATACTTCTATACTGTTCCATACACGACGATGATTTGACGGGCCTGTTGGTCTAGTGGTTAGTGACCCTGACTGCTAAGCCGGAGGCCGTAGGTTCGATTCCCACCCAGGACAAACTTTGTGTGATGAGCACGATTGTTTGTTGGATGTGATTTATCTATAATACGTTTGTATTTATAATTATATAAGTATGTATATCAGTTGTCTGGTTACCATAGTACAAGCTCTGCTTAGTTTGGGATCAGATGACCGTGTGTGAGCTGTCCCAAGATATTTATTTATTTATTTTTACAGATATTATAAATCTCTCTCCACTATTTAGGTATGTATATATTTATGTATTTAAATAATTAATTTATTGCTACTACGTTTTATTCTGTATTATCTCTGCATCACTCTAAACTGGCAGAAACTGGCATTAAGTCCGCATCTATAGGTGTACGTACATATAAAGTGTAATAAATAAATGCGAACGTAACTCAGTCTGTCGGTCTCGCTTTCACTACAAAACTACTGAACCGATTTAAATGAAATTTGGTACAGATATAGTCCGTAACATCAGAAAGGACATAGTTTTAAATCCAAAAATCCCATGAAAACGGGAACTACGATAGTAAAACCGAGGGGGTCAGGTAGTTTACTATATCTTTAACCTTTCAATGACCAAGCGACAGCCGGCTGTCGCGCTGCTATTGTCTTTTATTGTGTCTTCAATCACGTGTGTTTGAAGGTTTAAATTTATTCACGTAACATAAGGCTTCTTAGCTCTTGCAGTTTTCTTGTAAATGATGTGACTCTAAATAGCCTATTACGTTTTTTACTCAGAACTCTTTATTTTAAGATTGCGCATTCTCTATTTACATAAATGAATATGTAACAGAAACAAGTTTTTTTATATGGGATAGTTATTTTATACACATAGTACTTTTTTTCGTCCATACTAATGTTATAAATTCAAAAGTAACTCTGTCTGTCTGTCTGTCTCTTTTTCACGCCTAAACCACTGAACCGATTTGAATGAAATTTGGTACAGATATAGTCTCCAGACTATATCTGTACCAAATTATCCTGTCTCCTTTCTCAGGTCCCCAACCTAAGAAAGGACACAGGATAATTTTTATCCCGGTATCCCCCCGGCAACGGGAACTATTATTTCACGCAGACGAAGTCGCGGGCTATTCTATAACTGTAAATCTCTTTAGTTGGTTTTCCGTAATATTGAGGTTGTATCTTTTTTGCTAGAAGGTAGGATGGCCTTGTTAAGGTATCAGGGGACCGTTGGATGCAGGCGGCACAGAACCGCTTGCGCTGGAAAAAGTTGGGTGAGGCCTATGTCCGGTAGTGGAAGCTCACAGACTGATGATGATGATAATCTTTTCTTGGCGTTTGTTTAATAACCGTTGGGCTAAAGTCTCTACGAAGTTGATGTCAGGGGATGGATGGCGTGTTGGCTTCTCTGAGGCCGGCCCAGGAAAAGGTGGCGCGATGACCTTGACGCTTACCACGAGAGCTGATTCGAGGAAGCGCAGAAAAAGGGAATCTGAAAAAAAATTACGAAAAGCGTTTATAATATAAAACAAAGTCGATGTCGCTGTATATATAGCATATATATAGGGACGGACCTATACAACATGTCCCGAAATAAACGCACACCACCAGTCACCCCAATTAGAATATTCTCAAAGTACATTAATTCAGTTACACATTGTATATGCTAGAATCTTTAAAACTCCGGAACGGATTTAAATGTGTTTTTTTAAACAGAAAGAGTAATTAGAGAGGAAGGTTTTCAACTATAATCCATGCTTATTATAGTAGAGAAAAGCCGGGATTTTTAAAGATTACTCCACCCGTGCGAAGCTGGGGCGAATCGCTAGTTATAAATCTACTACAGAGCTTACTCTTAAGTTAAATATTTAATTTACGTTTTAACTTAATATTCACAATTCTACAGGAAGAAATTGCTCCTATTATGTTTAATTACTCTCACTGTAAAAGCGTTAATTTTTATGTGACTTAATTATGAATTATTTATGGATGTCGATTGTTTCAGGGTCACACTGCGATATCTACTCACACCAGATTGCAATCAGTCGTGAACTTTAAAAGGGATTACCGTTAATTATCGGTAAGTATCCGTCTGTTCAATATCCAAGTATTCATTATTTCGTGCACGGTAGAGGAGAGCCAAGTCTTTAAAGATTTTTATAAGTACACATACTTAAATTAGTAAATACTTGGAGTTTTGTGTTAACTTGGCAAATATTTTTTGTACATTAGATCATGTTTTATGAGTAAACTTTCAACAAGCAAATAAAAGTGTTCTCTCTAAATATTTATAAAGATAAGAAAAAACAGTTTAGGCTCTATTTTAATTAGGTATCAGGACACATGCGCGAAAGAAATTTCCGCGAAAGACACTTGCGCGCGGCCGTTTGGGCGAATGGACACATGCGCGAATGGACGTTTGCGCCCATAGACATTTCCGCGAATGGACACTTGCGCGACTAGACGTTTCCGCGCCAAACCACTTGCGCGAAGCCCTTTGCGCGACGGACACTTGCGCGCCAGACAGTTCCGCGACAGACGTTTGCGCCCAAACACTTCCGCGACTAGACACTTGCGCGAACTATTTTTTCAAAGGACAACGGGCAAATTTAAAAATATTATGTGAGGGGTGCCAATATTTTTTTATTTACTTAGTGTTTATTATATGGCGTCCACATATATCTACCTAGGGAGGTAAGTCGTTTTCAAAAGCAAGATGGCGGCTATGATATTTTTCACAAAATACGTCATGGGTGTCGTTTTCATGGTTTTTTGGGGTGCTAAGGTCGAAAATGAGGTCGATTTGAGAATCCAAGATGGCGGCCGTGACCTTTCTTACAATATGCATCATGGGTGTCGTTTTCATGGTTTTTTGGGGTGCTAAGGTCGAAAATGAGGTCGATTTGAGAATCCAAGATGGCGGCCGTGACCTTTCTCACAATATGCATCATGGGTGTCGTTTTCATGGTTTTTTGGGGTGCTAAGGTCGATAATGAGGTTGATTTGAGAATCCAAGATGGCGGCCGTGACCTTTCTCACAATATGCATCATGGGTGTCGTTTCATGGTTTTTTAGGGTGCTAAGGTCGAAAATGAGGTTGATTTGAGAATCCAAGATGGCGGCCGTGACCTTTCTCACAATATGCATCATGGGTGTCGTTTTCATGGTTTTTTGGGGTGCTAAGGTCGAAAATGAGGTCGATTTGAGAATCCAAGATGGCGGCCGTGATCTTTTACACAATATGCATCATGGGTGTCGTTTTCATGGTTTTTTAGGGTGCTAAGGTCGAAAATGAGGTCGATTTGAAAATCCAAGATGGCGGCCGTGATCTTTTACACAATATGCGTCATGGGTGTCGTTTTCATGGTTTTTTGGGGTGCTAAGGTCAATAATAAGGTCAATTTGAGAATCCAAGATGGCGGCCGTGACCTTTTACACAATATGCGTCATGGGTGTCGTTTTTATGGTATTTTGGGGTGCTAAGGTCAATAATGAGGTCAATTTGAGAATCCAAGATGGCGGCCGTGACCTTTCTCACAATATACGTCATGGGTGTCGTTTTCATGGTTTTTTGGGGTGCTAAGGTCAAAAATGGGGTCAATTTGAGAATCCAAGATGGCGGCCGTGACCTTTCTCACAATATTCGTCATGGGTGTCGTTTTTATGGTTTTTTGGGGTGCTAAGGTCGAAAATGAGGTCGATTTGAGAATCCAAGATGGCGGCCGTGACCTTTCTCACAATATGCATCATGGGTGTCGTTTTCATGGTTTTTTGGGGTGCTAAGGTCGATAATGAGGTTGATTTGAGAATCCAAGATGGCGGCCGTGACCTTTCTCACAATATGCATCATGGGTGTCGTTTCATGGTTTTTTAGGGTGCTAAGGTCGAAAATGAGGTCGATTTGAGAATCCAAGATGGCGGCCGTGACCTTTCTCACAATATGCATCATGGGTGTCGTTTTCATGGTTTTTTGGGGTGCTAAGGTCGAAAATGAGGTGGATTTGTGAATCCAAGATGGCGGCCGTAATCTTTTACACAATATGCGTCATGGGTGTCGTTTTCATTGTTTTTTGGGGTGCTAGGGTCAATAATGAGGTCAATTTGAGAATCCGAGATAGCGGTCGTGACCTTTTACACAATATGCGTCATGGGTGGTAATTCGATGTATAAGATATTTATTGTAATGAGGCGTACTTTATAAATAACGTTAATTTTATACATTCACATTATGATTGCAGTTTGATAAGTAACTTTCTAAACAAAATATTTGTTATTTTATGTATACTTAAGTGTACCAGAAACTGATGACCAAAATGGTAAAAAATATTCTCTCTTAATAATAATATTTACTCTTTATTGACCTTAGCACCCCGAAAACCCATGAAAACGACACTCATGAAGCATATTGTGAGAAAGGTCACGGCCGCCATCTCACGGCCGCCATCTTGGATTCTCAAATTGACCTCATTATTGACCTTAGCACTCCAAAAACCCATGACAACGACACCCATGACGCATTTTGTGTAAAAGATCACGGCCGCCATCTTGGATTCTCAAATCGTCCTCATTTTCGACCTTAGCACCCCAAGAAACCATGAAAATGACACCCATGACGCATATTGTGTAAAAGGTCACGACCGCCATCTTGGATTCTCAAATCGACCCCATTTTTGGCCTTAGCACCCCAAAAAACCATAAAAACGACACCCATGACGCCTATTGTGAGAAAAGTCAAGACCGCCATCTTGGATTCTCAAATTGACCTCATTATTGACCTTAGCACCCCAAAAAACCATGAAAACGACACCCATGACGCATATTGTGTAAAAGGTCACGACCGCCATCTTGGGATCTCAAATCGACCTCATTTTCTATCTTAGCACCCCAAAAAACCATGAAAACGACACCCATGATGCATATTGTGAGAAAGGTCACGGCCGCCATCTTGGATTCTCAAATCGACCTCATTATTGACCTTAGCACCCCAAAAAACCATGAAAGCGACACCCATGACGCATATTGTGTAAAAGGTCACGACCGCCATCTTGGATTCTCAAATCGACCTCATTTAAACCTTAGCACCCCAAAAAACCTTGAAAACGACACCCATGATGCATATTGTGAGAAAGGTCAAGGCCGCCATCTTGGATTCTCAAATTGACCTCATTATTGACCTTATCACCCCAAAAAACCATGAAAACGACACCCATGACGCATATTGTGTAAAATGTCACGACCGCCATCTTGGAATCTCAAATCGACCTCATTTTCGACCTTAGCACCCCAAAAAACCATAAAAACGACACCCATGACGCATATTGTGTAAAAGGTCACGGCCGCCATCTTGGATTCTCAAATTGACCTCATTATTGACCTTAGTACCCCAAAAAACCATGAAAACGACACCCATGACGCATATTGTGTAAAAGATCACGGCCGCCATCTTGGATTCTCAAATTGACCTCATTTTCGACCTTATCACCCCAAAAAACCATGAAAACGACACCCATGACGCATATTGTGTAAAATGTCACGACCGCCATCTTGGAATCTCAAATCGACCTCATTTTCGACCTTAGCACCCCAAAAAACCATAAAAACGACACCCATGACGCATATTGTGTAAAAGGTCACGGCCGCCATCTTGGATTCTCAAATTGACCTCATTATTGACCTTAGTACCCCAAAAAACCATGAAAACGACACCCATGACGCATATTGTGTAAAAGATCACGGCCGCCATCTTGGATTCTCAAATTGACCTCATTTTCGACCTTAGCACCCCAAAAAACCATGAAAACGACACCCATGACGCATATTGTGAGAAAGGTCACGGCCGCCATCTCGGATTCTCAAATTGACCTCGTTATTGATCTTAGCACCCCAAAAAACCATAAAAACGACACCCATGACGCATATTGTGTAAAAGGTCACGGCCGCCATCTTGGATTCTCAAATTGACCTCATTTTCGACCTTAGCACCCCAAAAAACCATGAAAACGACACCCATGATGCATATTGTGAGAAAGGTCACGGCCGCCATCTTGGATTCTCAAATCGACCTCATTTTCGACCTTAGCACCCCAAAAAACCATGAAAACGACACCCATGATGCATATTGTGAGAAAGGTCACGGCCGCCATCTTGGATTCTCAAATTGACCTCATTTTCGACCTTAGCACCCCAAAAAACCATGAAAACGACACCCATGATGCATATTGTGAGAAAGGTCACGGCCGCCATCTCGGATTCTCAAATTGACCTCATTATTGATCTTAGCACCCCAAAAAACCATAAAAACGACACCCATGACGCATATTGTGTAAAAGGTCACGGCCGCCATCTTGGATTCTCAAATAGACCTCATTTTCGACCTTAGCACCCCAAAAAACCATGAAAACGACACCCATGATGCATATTGTGAGAAAGGTCACGGCCGCCATCTTGGATTCTCAAATCGACCTCATTTTCGACCTTAGCACCCCAAAAAACCATGAAAACGACACCCATGATGCATATTGTGAGAAAGGTCACGGCCGCCATCTTGGATTCTCAAATCGACCTCATTCAAAAAGTCAAAAGTCAAATCGTTTATTTCCATTAGGCCATGAAGGCACTTTGGAACGTCAATTACATTAAAATAGTTGATTCTAGTTGCCCATTCCAAAAAGTTGCTTATATGGAGAAGAATGGGCAAGAAACTCCATATGTACTCTTTTAAAATAAATATGTTACAATTAATTATATACATGATTACATTCTGTAAAGTAAAAATGAATACAATCTCAAAGTAAAGATTCTACGTTAAAAATACATGAAAAACCAAAAAACCATGAAAACGACACCCATGATGCATATTGTGAGAAAGGTCACGGCCGCCATCTTGGATTCTCAAATCGACCTCATTTTCGACCTTAGCACCCCAAAAAACCATGAAAACGACACCCATGACGCATATTGTGAGAAAGGTCACGGCCGCCATCTCGGATTCTCAAATTGACCTCATTATTGATCTTAGCACCCCAAAAAACCATAAAAACGACACCCATGACGCATATTGTGTAAAAGGTCACGGCCGCCATCTTGGATTCTCAAATTGACCTCATTTTCGACCTTAGCACTCCAAAAAACCATAAAAACGACACCCATGACGCATATTGTGAGAAAGGTCACGGCCGCCATCTTGGATTCTCAAATCGACCTCATTTTCGACCTTAGCACCCCAAAAAACCATGAAAACGACACCCATGATGCATATTGTAAGAAAGGTCACGGCCGCCATCTTGGATTCTCAAATCGACCTCATTTTCGACCTTAGCACCCCAAAAAACCATGAAAACGACACCCATGACGTATTTTGTGAAAAATATCATAGCCGCCATCTTGCTTTTGAAAACGACTTACCTCCCTAGGTAGATATATGTAGACGCCATATAATAAACACTAAGTAAATAAAAAAATATTGGCACCCCTTACATAATATTTTTAAATTTGCCCGTTGTCCTTTGAAAAAATAGTTCGCGCAAGTGTCTAGTCGCGGAAGTGTTTGGGCGCAAACGTCTGTCGCGGAACTGTCTGGCGCGCAAGTGTCCGTCGCGCAAAGGGCTTCGCGCAAGTGGTTTGGCGCGGAAACGTCTAGTCGCGCAAGTGTCCATTCGCGGAAATGTCTATGGGCGCAAACGTCCATTCGCGCATGTGTCCATTCGCCCAAACGGCCGCGCGCAAGTGTCTTTCGCGCAAATGTCTTTCGCGCAAGTGTACCAGATCCTTTTAATTATATATGGTTAAATACATTTTTGCATGAATTTGAATATTAATATTTGTGCCAATTATGTTAAAACGTAATCTACTATTGAATGAATTGGTGGGTCTTGTGTTGTTATGGCACACATTTCTAATTATACAAACAAAGAAGCTAAAGCTAAAATGGAACATTATACAAGTTATTCCATTTGACAATTTAATAAAAAAAAATTGCTTATTTACTAACTACTAGCAAATAGACAATACTTAAATCAGTATTTATAACAACATCATAATTATTATAAAAAAATACATCATTAAAATACCATTCAAAAATCCTTCGCTTCAATATAATCGAACTTGGCGAAACTCACCCGATGCACGATTTATGACTACAGGATGCTTCAATAATTTACATCGAAAAACGTTCACCATTAATTCGTTAACTACCAACCTACTTGTTAACTTATTATCCGTAATAAACGCTTTTTCTTTGCTATAAACATAAGAAATTACGAGCAGGGCGACCTTATGTGACCGGCATTATATTAATACGTAAATATTGCTTAAGGAGTTGAAATGTGAATGGTAGGTACTTCCATGTATGTGTCACTCAGAATACCCTACTCGTTTATATGTAAATAAGTAGAGTCCAATTTTGTTTGTCATTGGTACTGATTGCGAGGGATTAAATACAGATAGCAAGCGAAATGTAACTATAGTGACCTAATATTATTTCTGGACGTAGTACATAGTATATGCTATGTCAGTATATGGTCCGGACATAGTTTAAGCTGAAATTGAAGTTTCGTATTAGGCTGGTGAAATGTTGCAGAACCAATAATGAATCAACAATAAAAACTAAGTTGTTAAAATTAACTAGACAGTTACTAGCCACACTGAAATATTACCCGGGTTGATTTATAGAAAATGCCTAAGGTATTCATTATTTTATTTATTTATACTTAATTAGACGGTTATACACCAATTACAATAGTTAACCTAGAACCTAATACAAATATTTTTCGAAAATCTACTACACACTTACAGCCTTACTAATAAAAAAAGTCTAAACAGATGTTTAACAGTTGAATAGGTACCCAAGCAATAAACCTTGAGTAAAGTTATGCATGCTTTATACAATGATCCTACTAATAAACATTGTATTGGCTGCAAACAGTTACACATCGGTCGAATTTTAAAAATGGCAATAACTTTACGTCACGTTTAGAAACCATTGCGTTACTATTTTAGTGAATCGGTTTTCTGAGCAAAAACTAATGATATTTTAATCAAAAATGAATTATTAATGCTAATAGTTGTTTTTATTGTACTTCTAAATTGTTTGATTTAATTTTTATTAATGGGTAGTAACTCGGATAATATTTTTTAAGTAAGGTACACAATGTTGATGATTGAAGATTTCCGAACGAATTCAAACCGATTCGAATTCTTTTGTCTGTGTTTCGTTCTTTGTCTTTCGTAAGCTGATACAAGCGAACGGCGCGATTTACAAAAGTACAAAGTTGACTGTTGTTATAATTTTGTAAAATTCAGATTATATTAAACCAAATAATGGCAAATGAATCGATAACCCAAAAAAGAAAGAGGAATGCTAACTGGGAAGAGAGTGAAAAAGTAAGTTCTTATAGTTAAAGGAAACAGATACAGATATGGATTTTTTCTTTTTTCACTGAAGTACATAATTAAAATTATTGTTTATCTTGCAGAATTTACTACGAGAAAAAAAAATATTGTTACGAAAACAATTATCACAATAAATAATAAGTATTAAAAATTTCTTTCAATGAACAGTCTTCTAGCTAGTTGTCCTCGCAAATTTTGTTCCCTTTGTGTTGATCCTGGTTGTGGTGGGTTTTGTGGGTAATTTACTTGTTGATTATTTGGAATTATGTCATAGTCTTCTTTCATATCCATAGCTATGTTATGTAAAACGGCCAATGCAATAATATACAATTTCACATTTTCCAATGATACCGTAAAACTAGTTAAAAGACTACGGAATCTTTGTTTCCAAACCCCAAAGCATCTTTCTATAGTATTTCTGGTTAGTATGTGAGCTCTGTTGTATGCTTCTTCCTGTGCTGTTGTGGGATTATTCACGGGCGTGAAAAGGTACGGAGTTAAGCCATAACCAGAATCACCAATTAGGTGCCCCTCAAATTCCCCATTTTCAAATCTATCTCTGACTGTACATTCTCTAAATATTCTAGAGTCATGAGTGCTGCCCCTCCACCTTGCAACAATGTCTCGAATTTTCAACATTGCGTCACATATAACTTGAACGTTGAAAGAATAAAACCCTTTTCTATTTATATTATATTGTGCTGTTGATCCACCCACCTTTTTAATTTTAATATGAGTACAGTCAATGGCTCCTATCGTATTTCGAAAACCACAGATTTCTCTGAACCCAGCTATGACTTCCTCTTGTTCTCTTATTCCATTTGGCATAAATATAAATTTTCCTGCTCTTCTCGCCAAAGCTAATGCCACACGACTGCATATATTTGTGAGTGACTGTTGACTTACACCATGAAGATCTGCATCGTCATCTTGAACTTCTTGCCGCCCCCAAATTCTAAGTTCCGTAAGTACTTGCAACTCGGGTGATATACCAGAGCCCCTAGAGTCTTGTATTATATCATTTTTTATCAAGTCAATGATTTATCGTACATAATCTTTAGAGAATCTATATTTGTATTTAAAATCGTTGTCATTCAAGAGAAAGGGATCGGCACGACGTTGATATATTTTTCTTTTTCTCGTAACTTGAGTTCTCACTTACATATCCCACTGATCAAACAAATCTAAATAATGTAGGTAATCCATTTTATAGCGACAAAATAATTATCACGTATTAGATTGTTCACAACTCAGTTAAAATTAGAAATGCAACCAGACGTTACACCTTAAACAACAGTTATACTAGGGTGTCCGAGTGAATAAGACTTGTGTAACAATTGTTCTACAATAAAACAGATGTATACAGTCTTTACGTCAAAAAATTTTTTATTAGTAACCCGGTGACTTGCAACACGTGTATAACAAGTGTGTACTCTTGCGTTTATCTTTATTAGTAAGGCTGTTAATAAATAACAGTGGATATTAGTTTTTTCAAAAAAAGAGGAGGTTCTCAATTCGTCTGTATGTTTTTTTTAATGTTAGTTACGCGATATCTCCGTCAATTGTAAACGAATTTTGATGGTTCTTTTTTTGTTTGATAAGTCATGATTCAGGGGTGGTCCTATATAAATTTTGTGGCGATCGGTTTAGTGCTTCTCGAAAAATTCACCAAGAACAAAAAAAAATCACGAAATATTCATAGACAATGTGTGCTTTTTCTTCAAGTTTCTATTTTTGTTTTATAAGATTGTAAGTAGTTTTATTTTGAAAATAAATTACTTTGAAAGATATTTTAATACACAGTCAAACATTGGGAGTCGACACTAAAAAGTAATAAATAAAAACTTTTTTCAAAAAAATAATAACCGCCTTCAAAAACTAAAAACCCAAAAATAACTAAAATTTCGGAAGTCGGTGGCTTCTGTTCTGCCAGTCAATTTATGTTGCCACCGACTTCCGAAATTTTAGTAAGAGTAGTTTGATAATAACGCCCCTTTGCAGCGGTGTGGCAGACCCTTAACTCCAACTCGGTTACACAAAGTTCCTGGCAGCTCGCCAGAACTGAAGGTCAAGCTTCATTAAAAATTACAGTTTGGACTCATTTGATAGAGCCTGCAAATAAGAACATTCCGATGCTCTACTCGGCACGGCGCCAGCCTTTGAATACTAAATTAACTCTGTTATCAAGCTTTCTTTACGCATAAGTGCCTATTATTTTGAAGTTATTGTTGAGTTGCCTAATTTACACATCAATTTAAAATCAATCGAAACAAAGCAAAATAACGACGGAGCGTCACTCCTCCTGAACCTCTATGTCTGCTTAGTCAGAATATCATTAATAATCATGCTATTTAGCTGTATAGTTTTGTTGATTTTTTCAATATCTTTTCAGTATAATCAACTTGACTTAGACGAAGCCGTGGGGCGTAGGTAATCTTAACACAACATGTAACGTCATTCAGTCACTGTCTAAACACGTCATCTCAAAAACTTCTAGAAAACTTTTTTCAACCGAATTCCGCGACTTGGTCAAATACTGACAACCTTATGCCCTTACTAATAATCACTGTGTAAAGTTATGCAATGAATAAAGCCTGTGTAACCATGCATTTTTTGACGTATAAACCTGTCATAACTTTATGCAGCGTTTATTAGTAAGGCGCTTAATGTGCAGCTTTAATTTTCACGAATTCGAAGTCACGGCGAAAATGCACTACACACTTAGCACCAACATCTTCTAAGAAAACTCCTTTTCTCAAGCAAGTAAAGGCACCAACTCTACTCTTGCTCAAGACAAAAAAAAAACTGACATTTTATAACCATTATCTAGGTTTCCTACATTACTACTCCAATAGTACTTTCTAAAGTTTATCTTGGACATCACTGACATCCCGTGCCTTGGAAAGCAAGGTAAAGCCGTCGGTCCCGGTTGTCATTCGTAAAACTTTGACGGGTAAGCCAGAAAGTCTGACCAAAATAAGAAGAGGAATAATGAAGAGGTAACGTGTCGCCCAATCACTGGGTTGTGGAGGTCTGATAGGCAGTTGCTTCACGTAAACACTGGTATCCAGCTGAATCCTGTTAGGCTGGAAACCGACCCCAATATAGTTGGGAAAAAGCTAGAGAGATGATATCCAGGTTTCCTCCATAACATTTTACTCTACCTACATCAGTAAAACAACGTTAAATATAAAGGTTTACAACCCACGTTGCATGAACCCAGCATCTAGTTGTCAAGACAGGTTTTTAATCTGTAGCCGAGAACTTGACCTCACGGTCGCGTATAAACTGACTAACTGCATCATTGAACTAGACCAAACAGGTTCTATTGTTATTTACATTAAAGTTCAAGCACCTCGGTGGCTTTGAATCTGTTTTGTTTTTGCAACAAGGAAATATTTACGGGAGATCTGTAATTGCAACTATTTAGTAGGGTTTGGGTCTGGGATTCAGGTCCCAAATCCTACCCGTTTTTTATGGATAGGAAATCTTTAAAATGACTTCTCCCGCGCTCCCGGGCAAGAGGGCGTATCAGACTTTTATTGACTAAAACCCATGTTCCTTCGGTTGCCCTTTATGTTCCGGGGCCGCGGTAACGATTCCGCAACCCCGGCAGGTTTCTACCCGTAAATATGATGATTATTCTTAGGCGATTGTTACAATAACTGTTTTATTTGTAGAACTCAACTTGGTTTGCCGTAAGTACTTTGCCAAGACATTATTTATTTTGATTGTGGTCGCAAATGACTACCAAAAAAATATTAAATGCCCTTACTAATAATCACTGTGTAAAGTTATGCAATGAATAAAGCCTGTGTAACCATACATTTTTTGACGTATAAACATGTCATAACTTTATGCAGCGATTATTAGTAAGGGCATAAGTATCGTGTCTAGATGCAAACCCAAAAGCTTTGACCCCAATTTAATTGTTTCTTTAAGCTCTAACTCTTAAGTCTACTAAACAAATATTAGTTTCACACATTGCCCGCAAGTAACTCCCGTACGTACATACATATATGTAGTACATAATGTGAAACACACAACACTTACCTAACGCAGGCAGGTCACATTGCATCATTTACTAATATTTGTATAGAAGAAAGTTTACGTTATTATGCGTGATTACTTTTGTGTCTTTAGACGATTCGATACAATCGTTTTGTGTAGTAAGGCAATCGATGAAGAAATGGTGATGGAAGAAACCTCTTGCTTTTCTATTTGCAAATAAGAATAATCACTACACCAGGGGCCCTAGTCTGCTATTACTGCCGTGTCTCAATGATCGATTTTTGACGTGTAACGTCAAACTTTTGACACATTTCCCCTACAAAAACTGTCAAAGTTGTCAAATATCCGGCCGATGACTGGTCATTGAGACACGATTGTGATAACAGACTAGGGCCCCTGGACTGCTTAATTATTTGAGTATTTGTATAATTAATTAATTACTAGCTTTCAGTCGCGGTTTTGCCCGCGTTGTGATCTAATTAGTAAAAATCCTTTCTTAGTAGCTACCCACTCTTCACAAAGAATACTTACTCAAGTTTCATGTCTTTGGGAACAGCTTTTTGGGCTTATATATCGACAATCAGTGAGTCAGACAGTTTACTATATACTTATATAATATACTAGCTGTCCCCCGCGGTTTCACCCGCGTTATTTCAGATTTTTGGTTACTAAAAAAAGAAGATAAAAAGTATTCTATGTCCGTCCCCTGGTCCTAAGCTACCTCCCCACCAATTTTCAGCCAAATCGGTTTTGCTGTTCTTGAGTTATAAAATGTGTAACTAACACGACTTTCTTTTATATATATATATAGATATAGATTATGTAGTTTACACTTGTAGAAGTAAGTATTTGCACACCTAAACATACAAAATAATAATAAGACCAGCCTTGTACTGTCCCACTGCCCACTGCAGAGCAAAGTTTCCCCAGCAGGCTCTTTCACCTGTGGACATTTCCCCGGCAGAACCTTTCATATGCGTCACTTACGACGACAGCCGTTTTCAACTACTAAGTGTATTACCGACACGACGATAAACCTATGACTCTTTTAACTATAGACCTTTCTATCTACGGTGCATCCAAGTTGTACTTAGTTGATAGATAAGATGCCATGAGGAAGACGATACAAAGAGAAAACAAATGAAACATTGTGAATATTATTTAGATTTCCTGTTGTTCCATTTGTTTTTCTATTTCCAGTAGTGATTGATAGGTTGTTGAGTTCGACCGATAGTAAAGACACAATTATAATAGCTGTGATAAATAGATATGTGCATTTTGGTAAAATTGCATGTCTTAAGATTGACGGCTAATACTCTGTCGTAGACGAACAGCTCTGTAGTTAAAAGAGTTATAGGTTTATAGTCGTGTCGGTGAAACATTTAGTAGCTGAAAAGGGCTGTCGCCAAAAGTGACGCATATGAAAGGTTCTCTCGGCGAAATGTCCAAAGGTGAAAGAGCCTGCTGGCGAAACGGAAATAAATGAATCATCCTGTCGATGAACATTCCAATGGCGAATCGGACTTCGGAGAACGGTTGCTGAATCCAGAGCAAAGGCTTCTTTTACACAGACAAGGCACGAGCATTTGAGCATTGACTAAGGTCTACAAATAAATTGAAAATGTCCAAAGTTGCCTTCGCCCAAATCGTAACGAACTCGCAACCACTTGCATAAAACGCTGGACACTAAACCATAATTTCCTCATTGCGATAAAAAATAGAGAATTTGATATTGTGAAAGAAATTATTTCATATAGACCATTGGAATCTAGGAAACCACGCTAATCTACGAAAAAGTGAGGAAATACAGTTTTTGAAAGTCTGTCTTATGTCACAGTCTTTAAAAAACTATTTTGAATAAATGATTTTTGCCTTACAGACATTCAATAGGTTACTTTAAAAAGGCCGCAGGTTAAAGAGGTTCTCACGTAAAACCAATCAGCTGTTAATTGTTAAGTCATCAAAATGTATTGCATTTCGTAACCAACACAATTGCACGCTCATCTATTATTATATTACTAGCCGTCGCCCGCGGTTACACCCGCGTCATGCTTTTGATTACTGCTCCGATCCCGTAGCCCATAGAGCGATGTTATGTAGCCTATATGTTATTCTGATATATATGGGCATGTGGCTAGACTTAACGACAATCGCTGGACTAAAATAGCTACATCATGGTTGGGACCATCGGGCCACAGAAAAAGGGGTAGACCAAATACACGCTGGACAGATGACATCACGAAAGAAGCAGGTGCCCACTGGATGAGATCAGCAGAAGACAGACAGCAGTGGTTGTCACTGGAGGAGGCCTTCACCTTCGAATGAGAGGGGTTCTTGCAAAAAAAAAAGAATAATATATATATACTCTCTTAACTGTTTTTTATAATATGCGTGCTGTTTTCTTTTTTTGCTTTATTATATGTGTAAATTTATTGTGTGTAGCAAGAAATAAAAGGCATTTTTATTTTTTATTTATTTATGTTATTCTGATGTAGCTATAAACTGTAAAACCTATAAAAACTGTAAAGTTTCATCAAAATCCGTTCGTATACGTATTTGCGTGAAAAAGTAACAAACATACACACACGCAAATACACATCCACACACACACGCACTCTCTCATACGCACACACCAAACACATCAGCGCGCCACTCACACATTTTCACATGTATAATATTAGTAGGTGCACTAGCCTACTAATATTATACATGTGAAATGTTTTGCAATACTTAGCTACAATCGGAAACGAATACATTTAATATCTTGGTTAATGAGCGGTTTAACATTAAAACATTATAAATATGTATAATTACTCTGGTGGTTAGTGTTTTAATAACAATCAAACGCTTACTCTATAAAGTTTAATTAATGTATTCATCATTCGACCACAGACCATTATCTTTTATATGACATCAAAAATACTAAGGAAAGATATTTAAATTGATGTTCTTATTATATTTTTAGTTTAGTATTAGTGCTACTAACATAGTTTGTAAATTCTAATTGAATACAGTTTGAATACGGAATTTTTTGGTTAAGCTAAACAATGTACTTAGTATTACTATATGACAGGTAATGCTTAAATTATGGCCCATGTAGGACATCCAAAAAAATATTGTGTTACTACCTAATTACCTTTATAAATTGTTGCTTGCCTGTATAATATAGCTGAGTATATGAGTAACATTTTAACGAAAATATTACCCCGTATTTCTATAGGTAACATTTTCAGTCTGACAGGACCTTAGGACGGGACCATACTCAATAATACATAGTACATATAAAACAACGTTGCTCCCCGCTGTCTGTACCTATGTATGTTTAAAACTATGCAACGGATTTTGTTGCGGCTTTTTAATCGATTGAGTAAAACTCAAAAAGAAGTAAAAATCTATAAGAAGGTTTATATGTATAAAACATGCACGATATAGTAGATGAAGCCGGGTTTTTTAAAGTTTTATAACACCCGTGCGCAGACGGGGCGGGTCGCTAGCAACACTATAAACACTGCAAGTAACATAATATTGCAAACACACATTGCCGGGAAAAATAAGACCCGTTTCGGAGCGCTATTTCGCTCATGAATAGTGTAAGTTTTCATATCTTCTACACTTTACCGAACAACATAACTCTATAGGTATTATAATTTAAACGTTCGCGTTGCATATTTATACTTCAACTAGCTTCTGCCCGCGGCTTCGCTCGCTTTAGAAAGAGACAAAAAGTAGCCTATGTTACTCTCCATCCCTTCAACTATCTCCACTTAAAAAATCACGTTAATTCGTCGCTCCGTTTTGCCGTGAAAGAAAGACAAACAGACAGACAGACAGACAGACAGACAGACAGACACACTTTCCCATTTATAATATTAGTATGGATGTTAATCGGGATTTATCGCGCACATACCTTTTTAGCAGACTCAATCAGTCTGCTTGTGACCATGGCAGGTGTAACCCTGCCGAAACGTCAAGCAAAAAACAAATAAAAAGGTACGTGCGCGTTAAATCCGATTAACAGTGAAGTATAAACATAACTCTAGCCGTTTCTTACATAAATCTCGTAATGTAAGCATTAGTGTTGATGGAATGTTCTGACATATAATCTGCGGCCATTAGCATACAATGTTCATTAGTTACCGTAATTAACAATATTAAATAGAGTGGATCTGATCACTATCTAATGTTACTGGTTACAAATACGCATTGTTTCGAGAGGTGATGTTCGTTGTTGGGAAATTATACGTTCTCATTGAACAATATATTGATGTGGGTCTAGGAAACCCATGACATGGGCCATCTTTAATGAGCTTAATTCCGAATATTGGCAAAAAGTTTTTGTAATGACATAATAGATAAGATATTTTTTATTATAACTTTTAATCCAGTCTATTTAATTGTCACATTAAGATGTTGGTTCTTTATTTGGCACCGTTATTTATACTACATGAAGTTGATAATATGTAGTTGATGGTACGTTTATCACAATAATGGACCCTGTCGGGCACATTGCAGGTCGAGTAAGTAGGATAGGGGAGGACAGTTAAGTAGGTGGTTATAATATTGTTTTATTAATACAATATAATTAAAATGGATGCTCCTTTCGGCAGTCGTCGGGTAATACTAATACCCAAAACACAAGAGAAATTCTCTGTAGATACCGTTGTCGGGATACCTGTACCTTAACTTATGTAAGCAACAAAGCAATACTTCAATAAACGCTGTAATCTATACAATAGTTATTAGTTTGTCCCAGTTACAGCTACAAACTGCTTGCTTGCGAACTTCAAGTCTTGTTGGAAGTGCGCCAACTTGCTGCAACTTCTGACGCAGCCTGAAATATTCGATAAAATAAAATTGGTATTTATTCTGGTAAATAGATTATTTATAACAGTTTTACACGACGAACGATGGGGCCGGCCTATTATTGTACCATTTCAGTTGTAAAGTCTCTCTTATACTAAAGCACGGGCATTGATCACCACACTTGTTCAAGGATAAGCTATTTTGGGCAATTTTTATAAATCTAGATTTCCTTAGAGCTTTAAAAAACCTAAAAACTTTCGTATTGGGTACCTCATTTTTGAGCGGCGGTAAGACCCCTCTTTGAGGAGTGGCTGGAGAGGCGCCACGGCACTCTCACGTTTCGCTTGACACAGGTCCTCACCGGACATGGTCAGTTCGGGAGGTTCCTGTGTCGGATTCGTGCGGAAGCGACGCCTGGGTGTCACCACTGCAGCAACGTTTTTAAACGCTTTTAGTCAGTAAAAGTCTGACACGAAGGATGGGAGAAGTGATTTGATGATTTCCCATTCAAAATTAACCCTCATTCTTGAAAAACGAGTGTTTACGACACAATATTCCCAATTTTATTTTGATTGATTTGACTAATGTTGACTAAAGGTTTACTTTAGATCCCAATTACTAGAACTAAGGAAAAATAAACAAAATTTACATTCTGAGGAAATCCCAAATGAAGCAATTTGTCTGTCCGACATTCTGACACGAGCTTTCAATTAATTATGTGATGTTGTTATCTGCGAGAGGCGTACGTACCACGGCCGTCCGCGCAATGAATAGTGATTTATTCCTACCATGCGCCCACGCACACAACTATACAAGATGTTACGTCACCAGCCAATGGGGACACGCTAAAACAATTGATTGACAGACATTACTATCTTTATATTGTGAATTTATAATTGAATATGTGTTAAAATGGGATTTTATGTGGTAAACTTAATAAACTGTTGGGAAATTTAATAAACAATTAAACAATCAGGCTGTACCTGGCTGTTTCCCATGGCTTTTCATTGCAGGTTTTGATTAACTTGGGATACTGGGTAATACAATTATTTCCAATCACAAAGGGTACTAATAATACAAAGATACCTAGTACGAAAGATAATGACTGGCGAATTAAAATCTGATATTTGACTTACTAAAAATCATTTTATCAAAGCTTAAAAACTACTAACCAAATTAAATTACGAAAGCATAGAACTAACTACGGCAAGAAAATCATTACATATGAAGGTGCACAATTATTTAATAATCTACCAAACAATATGAAGAATTTAAAGGGCTTGAGGTGTTTAAAATAAAGTTAAAAAAGGTTTTACGATTACATATATTAATTGAAATAAAATAGAAAATACAAATAAAACTTTTTTGTTATTTTTAGGGTTCCGTACCTCAAAAGGTAAAAACGGAACCCTTATAGGATCACTTTGTTGTCCGTCTGTCCGTCCGTCCGTCTGTCAAGACCTTTTTTCTCAGAAACGCGTTGAGATATCAAGCTGAAATTTATATCACATACTCAGGTCTGCTATCTCTCAAATCATTGAGAAAATCAAGTTTCCAAATCAACGAAATAAAAAGATACGGCTGTTTATATTGCATATTTAGACATTTGCAAAGAAATCAAAACCTACAGGGTACTTCCCATTGACCAAGAATCATGAAATTTGGCAAGAGGCAAGGTCATGTAGCACAAGTAAAGGAAAAACTTCGAAAACTGTAAATTTGTAGTTAGTTCACAGCCGTCCGTCCGTCCGTTCGTCTGTCTGTCAAGACCCTTTTTATCGGAAACGCGTCGAGATATCAAGCTGAAATTAATATCACACACTCAGGTCTGCTGTTTCTCAAAGCAGTGAAAAAATTAAGTTTCTAAATCAACGCAATAAAAAGATACGGCGGTTTATATTGCATATGTAGACATTTGCAAGGGAATCAAAACTCAAAACCTATAGGGTACTTTCCATTGACCAAGAATCATGAAATTTGGCAAGAAGCAAGGTCATGTAGCGCCAGTAAAGGAAAAACTCCGAAAAACGTAAATTTGTAGTTAGTTCACAACCATCCGTCCATCTGTTCGTCCGTCTGTCAAGACCCTTTTCCTCAGAAACGCGTCGAGATATTAAGCTGAAATTAATATCACACACTCAGGTCTGCTGTTTCTCAAAGCAGTGAAAAAATTAAGTTTCTAAATCAACGCAATAAAAAGATACGGTGGTTTATATTGCATATTTAGACATTTGCAAGGGAATCAAAACTCAAAACCTATAGGGTACTTCCTATTGACCAAGAATCATGAAATTTGGCAAGAAGCAAGGTCATGTAGCGCCAGTAAAGGAAAAACTCCGAAAAACGTAAATTTGTAGTTAGTTCACAACCATCCGTCCATCTGTTCGTCCGTCTGTCAAGACCCTTTTCCTCAGAAACGCGTCGAGATATTAAGCTGAAATTTATATCACATAATCAGGTCTGCTATCTTTCAAAGCAGTGAAAAAATCAAGTTTCTAAATCAATGCAATAAAAAGATACGGCGGTTTATATTGCATATTTAGACATTTGCAAAGGAATCAAAACTTAAAACCTAAAGGGTACTTCCTATTGACCGAGAATCATGAAATTTGGCAAGAAGCAAGATCATGTAGCACAAGTAATGGAAAAACTCCGAAAACCGTAAATTTGTAGTTAGTTCACAACCGTCCGTCCGTCTGTTCGTCCGTCTGCCAAGACCCTTTTTCCCAGAAATGCGTCGAGATACTAAGCTGCAAGTCTGCTATCTCTCAAAGCAGTGAAAAAATCAAGTTTCTAAATCAATGCAATAAAAAGATACGGCGGTTTACATGCATATTTAGACATTTGCAAGGAAATTAAAACCTATAGACACACGGCTACACATCAAGCTATACAAAACCAGTTTTAGCTGACCTCGCATTGTGTATGTTTTTCGTACAATTAGAAGTCAGCTTATACTGGTTATGTATAGCTTGATGTGTAGCTCACCGTACTTCCCATTGACCAATAATCATGAAATTTAGCAAGAAGCATTGTCATGTAGCACAAGTAAAGAAAAAACTGCGAAAACCGTAATATTGTAGTTATTTCGCTAAAAAAAAAACAAATTAACGGAACCCTCGTTGCGCGAGTCCAACTCGCACTTGACCGGTTTTTTTTTAAATCATAATATTACATTACTTTAGTCTCAAACTGGGTCCAGAGTTTATATATAAATACCCAAAAATGCTAATAACACTTGCACCCTAAAAACCTGATAGCACTGCCCGACTTGGAGTCGAAAGGTTTTTTTTAAGGTGTATTTCGTGCCTCAGAACAATTGAGCAACTAACGTTCTCCATTGTTCTGAGTCAGAAACACGCCCTCGGCTAGCGCTGAAAACCAGCGCCGTGGACTCGCACCTGTGTACGGGCCCGGCATTATGCTGCGCGCTAGCCGATAGAATTGTATGTTCAATTCAAATTCAATGTAGTTATTTGCTTTTTTGTTTTGTTAAGTTCTTTTCGTTCTTTACTGTAAAACTTTACCAACTTATAGCACGAATATACTGTTTCTCTTTCTTTCTTTCAAAGGGTCTAAGAGCAGTAATAAGTAAATTAAAAAAATTTCGTCCACCATTACTACACCCTACGAATATCGAATTCCATGTCATGTTCTCATTTCCTTCACTTAATCCACAACGCGTAAAAGGGTCTAAACAGTGCGTTTGTAGGCTGTCGTTTGTAGGCGACCCGTAGATGAGTTTGTGTGAGCTGAATACACCATCAAAATGAACCTATAATTACGATGTAGCAATGTCAGTTATTGACTGCGCAGAGTTTAGAAGGAAAGGGCAGATTTTGAAAGAAGGGTTGATTGGTTGATGGTGATGTTGTGGCTAGGAGGGAACGGAATCAGAGATGTTGTGGCTAGGAAGGAACGGAATCAGAGATGTTGTGGCTAGGAAGGAACGGAATCAGAGAAGTTATGGCTAGGAAGGAACGGAATCAGAGATGTTGTGGCTAGGAAGGAACGGAATCAGAGATGTTGTGGCTAGGAAGGAACGGAATCAGAGAAGTTATGGCTAGGAAGGAACGGAATCAGAGATGTTGTGGCTAGGAAGGAACGGAATCAGAGATGTTGTGGCTAGGAAGGAACGGAATCAGAAATGTTGTGGCTAGGAAGGAACGGAATCAGAGTTAAGGACTAGAGGGAAGGTTTTTGTGGAAGACAAAATTTTACTGCATGTTGAAGCTGTTTGTAATTATAGTATTAATTTGTACATATTAAACGCCATAAATCTATTAAAATCAAAGAGGTGTAGAGGCCGCCAACCAAAACCCTAGTGTTACAAAAGAAATCCTAATTGCCTGATGAAGGATGAGCCCTACGACCTTGGTGCTGAAAAGTAATGAGACTCGACTCGACCAAAAACAAGATTATAAAGAATATGGATAAGAAAATAGGTATAAAAGTGATGATCGTAGTCTGGTCATTTCCCTAAGATTAAATGGTCTTTCCTTACTTGGGATTTCTCCCAAGTTATATTTATTTCAAACTAGCAAAAAGCAGCCTATGTCACTAAAACAATCACGTTATTTGTCGCTCCGTTTTGCCGTTAATAACGGACAAACTAACACACTACAATATTAGTATGGATTTTGCCCCTGCAGAGCAAAGGTCTCCCTACTTTCTTTCCATTTCTCTCTACATAGGACTTTTTGAAGTAAATTATTATCAAAAGATTACTTAAAACCGCTATCTTTGTCTGGGCAAAAACTGAGCAACCCAAGTTGAAATCAATATTTTTTAATGAATAGGCCATTTTGACCGTACGTTATGGCCTCAATAGCCTCTCATTACCTCTCAACTACTACTTAAATTCACTTTTATGTACCGCTTTCCTAATTAACACCTACAATGCAGCTTACCTCGCTATAATAATGAGGACAATCATACCCTTATACCCCGGATGAGAAAAAATTACTTTACGCACATAAACATTATTAAAACTAGTTTTTTAAACATTACTTCTTATTTACCTTTAAAAATAATAAGCGCTTCTTTAATGAAATATGTGAGATTTTCTCGTTTAAATGCATAGTCAATATGATTGTAGTCTTATTATCCTTTCCTTATAAGCTAATTTATATAAACGCTTTTTACACTTTAAAATGCCAGTAATTACATAGTGTTATTGTATGCACGAAGTTGTAAATTCGCAATCGGACACTGTTATAATCTATAAGGAATTTTCAGTTTCATATTTACGTCCTATCCATCCAGAAACCATCGTAAGAAAATCGTGACTTTTAATTAACATTCTGAAATGGCCAATTTACCTAAAGCGTTTGATTAAGGTGAATTTAGATCATTCAAAACTAGAATCAAAGGCATATTTATACTTTTACCAGTCAGCAGCAGTCAAAATCGGCTTTAAGTCTAACGAATGTAGCTAAATGCTGACTGCCTATCAAACTTCCACAGCCCATTTCCTGGGTTTCTGGACACAAATCCTCGGTAAAAATTATTGAATTGTCAGTCTTTCTGGCGTCGACCTCCCCGTAGCGACTGGCAATTAGCAACACAGTTCGATTACCTAAAAATACATGAAATAACATGATGTATTGTTACAACTTAAAGTTTGCTGATTATTATTACTTAGTTTGTTTAGTCTAGTATTTGCATTCTGTTTTTCATTATTTTATATTTAATGTGAGTACACAATAATTTATGGTTAAAAGAATCTAAATATTCTATACCAACCTGGTAAAAAAGACGGAGTCAAGATATATGGATTCCTCACAAACCTATCTTCTTTCTATCGGCCACTTTCAATATTTTTTTTTTATAAATTTACAATATAGACTTTTGATTTGACACACTATGTATGGAGTTTATCGTCGTTGTCCAATCGAAATCTGCTATGTGCCGTTTTTTTGAGATTTCAAGATTTTAACCACAGCTAGGTCTTAATCTCACTGCCTTATTTCTCTAATAGAACTGCTATGTGCTCTCAAAAAACCGCACATAGCGGTTTGACAACGACGTCATGTCAAAGGTCAATCTCTAGCAACCTAATTCACAGATGGATTAAATATAGAAAATGGTTGTATGTCAACAATTTGTCTAAACAAAGCATGACGTAACGGCCTGATGACGTCACAACATGGCTGTCCACGTAACTTATAAATAGACACCTCGGTGGCTGCTGACCCTTTATTTCATAATATAAGATGTGGTGTCAATATTATTACATAGGTGAGAGAAAAGAATGTATGGAAATTTTGAGCTTCGTGTGAATTGAATTGACCCTTGAATGACCTCACGAGATAATAATTATGTACCTGGTATTTTTGGCATATACCTCATGTGTGGTAGAAGAAGCTGTATGACTCTCTCCATTGTTACTAGGGTCCGGTCCGGTCAGCAGTTATCATAAAAGTAATAATTAGCTAGTCTACGGTGGCTGCTAGATGTACATACCTTCTAATAGATAATCCAATACAAAAGTCTTGGCTACTTTTAATACAACTCACACACGGCCATCTGATCCCAAAGTAAGCAGAGCTTGTACTTTGGTAACCAGACAACTGATAAACGTATACCTATGTAATTTGTAAATACATACATATTATAGATAAATTACACCCAGAACAAACTGTCACGCACACCCCATAAAAAAGATTGTCCTGGGTGGGAATCGAACCCACTACCTCCGGCTTAGCAGTCAGGGTCACTAACCATCAGACCAACAGAACCGATAAACGTCATTATTACTCAAAACCAAAAATGTTTTAAGAACTCTAGGCTTACAACGATTCTATATATACTAATATTATAAAGAACTAATATTATAAAGAGGAATACTTTGTATGTTTGTTTGATTGTAATGAATAGTCTCAAAAACTACTGGGCCGAATTAAAAAATTCTTTCACCATTAGAAAGCTACATTGTCGACAAATAACATAGGCTGTATAATATCACGCCATGGGATATAGCGTAATATTATACATATAGCCTACGGGAGCGAAGCAGTAACTATTGACGAAAACCGCGAGGAACAGCTAGTATATTATAAGAAAAGAAACATTTGCCCATCCTCAAAAACAAACGCAGTTATAGTATTTGTAGTACCCATGATTAAAAAAATAATTAAAAATAAAATTTATTGCCCTACATTGATATGTAGGGCAACAAATTTTATTTTTAATTATTTTCCCACCTTCGGCCTACTTCAAATATTATAAAACATTTGAATTTTTTAACCCTTTGTTCTCATTTTATTACATTCGCAAAATATTATATTCTCGAATTATTATATTCTCAAAATATTAGAAGTACAATCAAACACAGTAAAAAATAAAAAAATATTTATTTAAATAAAAATCTCTTTATTCCAATACCTAGGCATCATGGAAACGCTTTCGAACGTAATACAATATTAAAATAAAAAATAATTGCAATATCATACAGTATTGCAAAATTATTTGCATTTATCATTAACAAAATATAAATAACTGAAACTAAACAAATCCTGAGTGATCAAGTGCATACAAGTTTTCACAAGTGGCATCTGTATCCAAGCACGACGATTGGTACAGCCGCTCAACAATAAAAATTGCAAAAGCATAATGGAAAATTTATGGGAGCTTATTCAACGCCGCTAACATGGTTAAGCATTCTATTGGTTGAAATTTGATGGATAAACAGTCTGTGATAATGCAATTATTTTTTCTATCATTTTCAATGTATTTTAAAGATCTTTTTTTATCAGGGCAGTGGAAAGCACTTTTTAGCAATCTTTTATTTTGAATTTGAGCTTCTACTTTTAATGCTACTAAAAATTGGAAAATGGTTGGTTTAGGTTTAGCAAAGAGTTTATCTATTAAAACTTCAATATAAATGCACATAATCTTATATTAATGCATATCTTCAGGATTACCTACTACTGGGTGATATAAAATCATTAGTTAGATTTATTTTACAAAAGGTAGGTAAACCTGAAATAAAGAGGGAATTAATGGGTTGTAGATTTGATTCCCATCCGAGACAAATATATGTGATGAATAACCTATGTGATGATGTCAAATATTTATTATTGTTTCCCTCAAATTAAAAACATTTTTCGCTGTGATTGTTCTTTGTGTAATATATTGAGAATATAATAATTCGAGAATATAATATTTTACGAATATAATGTTTTGCGAATGTAATAATATGCGAACAAAGGTTTTTAACTAGTAATTGAATTAAATGTTTAATTTCTCTACGCAAACTAATTAATTAATTTAGCCTATCCTGCTACTTTCAAACTTTCAAGAAAAATCCCTGAATTGGTAATAGTAATAGTTTGCGTAGATAACACAGAACAAACATACTCATCACATAAAAAATTGCCCCGGATGGGAATCGAACATCACCTTTGTCTTAGCAGTCAGGGTCACTAACCACTAAACGAACAGGCCAGTATTGACCCCCAAACACCATTATTGAACACTAGCTTTTGCCCGCGACTTCGTCCGCGTGGAATAATAGTTCCCTTTTCCGGGGGATTTCCGGGATGAAAACTATATCCTATGTCCTTTCTCGGGTCCCAGACTATGTCTGTACCAAATTTCATTCAAAATTGGTTTAGTAGTTTAGGCGTGAAGAAGAGAGAGAGAGACAGACAGACTGGCAGAGTTACTTTCGCATTTATAATATTAGTACGGATTAACTGTGGAACTATCTTGAGCGTACACAAAAAGATTATTGGGGTTGTATAAGCGTGAAAGAGCTACATTGACTATGGTAAAAGCATCCAAAACATATGCAATGGCGTTTTTTTTTTTTGATGGATAGGAAATCATCAATTGACTTCTCCTGCCCCTGAAGAGGGAAGGGGGGTCAGACTTTTACTGACTAAAATCCAATAATATCCCTTCGGTTACCATATATTCCGGAGCCGCGGTAACTATTAGAAGCATCGACACGCCGTCGACACGGGCCTGGTCCTAGTCGGGCGGCGAGCTACCTACCGCTCGCCTTCCGCAGGCCCACGCCTCTAGTGGCCATCATCTTGTGACTCTCGACAACTAAGCCTGGGTCTCTGTCCGGGGCGTGAAGCTTGACGCTGCCTCACGCGCCCCACCGCTTTCGTCTCCAGCGTGTCTGCTTCGCAGGAGGCGACGGCTTCCTATTCAATCTCGCCCCGAAGCATGGCCTGAACCAGCGCCGATCGCCTCTGCAACGGCGGCTACGGTGGTGGTTCGCCCAAGCGGGGCCTACCGCCACCGTATGCTACACCGTGTCACGCAGGCGTCACTTCCGCCCGAATCCGACATAGGAACCTCCCGAAATGTCCGTGTGCGGTGAGGAGGATCATCATCTCCCTAGCCTTTTCCCAACTATGTTGGGGTCGGCTTACAGCCGAACCGGATTCAGCTGGATACCAGTGTTTTAAGTGAAGCGTTTGCCTATCAGACCTCCACAACCCAGTAACTGGGCGACGATACCCTTTGGTTCGACTGGTCAGACTTTCTGGCTTCGAATACCCCTAGCGTCAAAGTTCTACGAATGACAACCGGGGCTTAACATGCTTTCCGTGGCACGGGACGCCAGTGATGTCCAAGATAAACTATAGAAAGTACATATGAATTGAAAAAGTCATATCGGTACTTGCCCGGATTTGAACCCGTAACCTCTTACACGCGCCTTTATGACGACCCAGATGTGTTATTCTGATGTTTAAGCTACGAATATCTCGCAATCGGCCATCGGCCAATATTCTTTATTGTACACCAATAGGACAAAAACAGTAAAGGACAATACAAACAAATATGCAAGAGTACAATAGGCGGCCTTTTTTCGCTAAAAAGCAGTTTCTATTACATACTATCATTTCTATTGCTTGCTGCGGAGTAATTTTAAAACTGTGAATATCTTCAAAGGTATTTTATGAAATTATTAATTGACTTTCGCACAATGAAAATTACGCTAGGAGCATTTTGCGTTTTAGTAATTTTATATTATCTCCGGAACTATATGACCAATTGACATAATGTAAATGGCAAATTTTATCTGTATGATGTCCTTGTGATACTGAAATAATTTATTTTCATAAGAATGAATATTTTGTTGCTCAAATAATCAACCAAACGTAAATATGCCGAAAAATCATTTTTTTAGTGCAATAAAAGAAGTATAAAAGATAAAATATAAAAGATAGAGATATGGTATCGCGGACTTTTTTGTAGAAATAATTAAGACAAACCAAGTTGCCATACATTGTTTTTAATTTTAAGCAACTGTTTAAATAATTCTGTTTTATGAGGTAATTTTTTCCGACTTGCTAGACAAAAGTTGCGATAGCTCGGTTAATATACATGTTATAAAAATAATTTATAGCCTATAGCACTCAGGAATAATGTAGCTTTCGGCAAGTGAAATTTTTTTTGGAATTGGTTCATTAGTTCCAGAGATTACCCCAAACATACAAACTTACAAACTTACAAATTTTACCTCTTTATAATATCTTCACTCTCTCAGGTCACTTTCTCAGGCCTCAAGAAGCTCATAACTAAATACCATAGAGGTTTTCTTCTTACGCGGCGTGTAAATATTAGTGACGTCACTATTACGTCACGCAGGCTGTCGGTACGTTTGCATACATTACCTACCGAAAACCGAATTCGAGTTAACTCGCTTTTTATATGCAAAACCTAGTGGTTTTGGTATGCGCAAATTGGTTTATTCATGTTTTTAGATTGTATATAGTAGAATCAATGTGTAATATTTATGCAAATGTATTGTGCAAATTATAATATTGTATATTTTTTTACTGTTTTTTATACTACTTTATTGTTTATTGGTTGTCTACAGATGATTGATATTTAGTACAAAATAATAAATGATGATGAATAAATGATCTTTATTTTGGAAATAGGTAAAAAATTGCATTTTAATCGAACGATGGAGCCGGTGTCTCCTAGCTGTAATATTCCGTTGCTTATCAGGGATCTGTTCTCATACCGAGGCATGAAAATAGATCACCACGCTGAAAGGCGTTGTTAATGCGTTGTTTTACTGAAACATACTATTAATAAAAAATATTTCTTATGTTATGTACTACCTATATATCTTTTTTAAAGGTATTAAGTTCACGAAGACCACAGACACTTATGAATTACTGGCTTTTGCCCGCGACTTCGTCCGCGTGATATAATAGTTCCCGTTCCCGGGGAATTTCCGGGATAAAAACTATTCTATGTCCTTTCTCGAGTTCTAGACTACATCTGTACCAAATTTAAATCAAATCGGTTCCGTGGTTTAGGCGTGAAGAAGAAAAGTACAGACAGAGTTATTTTCGCATTTATAGCATTAGTATGAATTAAATTTTATTTATTTTATTTATTTATTGCCAATTCATACTAACAGCTAACACCACACATATAAATTATAGGCTCATAAAGATAAAAAATATTGAGACAAATAATAATCAAATTAAACTTAAATTACAGTAGGAATAACAATGTCAAAAAATAATAAAAATCAAGTAAAAAATTAAATGTCAGAAAAAAATGAAAAAAATAATAATAATATAATAATAATAATTAAATGTTACAAGAAATTACAATAAAAAGAATAATAATTTTGTACAAAGTTGTTGTTGTAAAGAGTTGGTAAGTTAGTCAGAAAGGTACGCTAGTTGTGTTCCATCTAGTCATTAAACCCAAAACTGCTGTCTTTGCTCTTCCGAAGTTTCATGTTACGTGGTCTACGAACAATTTAAGACTCTCAAGAAAACAATTCAATCAAATTAACAGAAAGAACTCCGCCAAATATTGAATTTACATATTTTAAATGGTACTTAGAAAAATAAAAAATTGAAAACGCATCCCGCTTTCCTGTTTGTGCGTTTATATCTTTTGAACTACGAAACTGATTTTTTTGATTGACTGATTGCTGTTTTCGTCAATAGATAGAGCAATTCTAGAGAAAGATTTACGTGGTGTGTGTTATGTATTAGCTGAGAAAAACCAAGATTTGTATCGCTCGTGCGAAATTAAGGCAGGTCTAGTTATAAACCAGAATGAACAAAAGCAAACATGTAATAACCGCCTAAAGTAAGTCTCAGTTGGCAGCCGTTCTCAATCTATCAATCAACGAGCGCCGCGTGCGCCGCCCACAGGTCACAGAGGTCACTCCGCAGCGCTAAACAATGTCCAACTACCTTAGCATTGATTTCTCTATTTTGCAAGAATGTCTTATAATAATAATTTACAAAAATGTGTATGGTTACCTAATGAGTTTTTACTGTGAGATATTGTTAGTTGGTATAGTTGACTAAGATAGCTTTATTTTCGCTTCAGACAAACCAATCCATCTATTTTTTTTTAACGCAGTTGATAGACTAAGGTTGCTTTATTCGCTAAAACAAGCCAACCCATGAGTAATTTATTTTATTTTTATTTATTAAACTCGAAATTACTCTTACAAACGCGAAGTTCTGTAAGGATCTAAAATATATATTTTTATTTTAATTATAGGCTTTCTCTTGGTCCCAGACTAGCCCGAGGGCATAGACGGAGCCTACGATGGAGCGAGCTTACCCAATAGATATGAGATAAGAGCCTATGCACTCGTTTTTTAAACACTTCCGGGTTATATGAATTTGGAAACACAGACGGACGAAATGATTTTCATGCCCTTTCACACAAAAACTACTGAAAAACTCTAAACTACTCCTACCTAACTTTTGTCCACTTAAAGGAAAAAAATGCAATATTTATACTTATAGCGGGGTGCGACTTTATTTTATCATCATCTCCCTAGCCTTTTTCCCAACCGTGTTGGGGTCGGCTGACAGCCTAACCGGATTCAGCTGGATACCGGTGTTTTACGTGGAGCGACTACCTATCTGACCTCCACAACCCAGTAACTGGGCGACACGATACCTCTTGGTTAGACTGGTCAGAGTTTCTGGCTAACCAGTAACGACTGTCAAAGTTCTTCGAATGACAACCGGGACCAACGGCTTTACGTGCTTTCCGAGGCACGGGATGTCAGTGATGTCTAAGATAAACTTTAGAAAGTACATATGAATTGAAAAAGTCACATTGGTACTTGCCCGGATTCGAACCCACAACCTCTTACACGAGAGACGGGCGCCATATGGATCCACTGGGCCATCACGACATTCCGACTTTATTTTATACTATGTATTAATGATATGAATGAAAGAATTTTATAATATCCAGACACAGTCACCTATATCGTGTCGCTGACGTGTCGTTGGTTGTAACTGCGGATGCCCTAATGAGTGGGCGTGTGAGGCATGCGCTTGCAAACAAATAGTTATAATAAGTTGGCGAGGTCACTCCAATAACAGTTATTATATTTAAGCTTAAGTAAGTGCGTGTCAGAATGATCGTCTGGGTTCAGTTATGAATATTATTTAGAAAGTATTTAAAGTAATCTACTTTTTTGAATAAAGGCAAACGAAACTTAACTTCGGACCCAAAATTAATAAGAAACCATTATTCAATAAAATCGTAATCCGTAGTAGCAATTCTATTAGACCATTAGGCATTATTGACCGTCATTAACAAGTACATAATTAATCTAGAGGTCCATATTAAAATGTTTATTTTTGTACGAAGAATAATTTACAGTAAATACTATGCTTAGTTACCTTTTTGGTAATATGTTACTATATTTATGTTACAATATAAAAAGAAGATCCTGTGTCTGTATATTTTTTTATTTGCGTCTTTGTTACGCGATTTAATAGCCATCAGGCATTAATTTAAAAGTTTTATTACACTTTTATTGTATGTTTTTGTTTTTTTTTTATATTTTTTCTAAGCTTGGTCTAATTGAAAACAAAATTGAATTAAAATCCAAGAGCAAACTATAAAATAAACCGATCTCAAATTTCAAAAGTGTACTTAAGTTACACCCAACGACTCTTAGGGCCGTGTTGCAAAACTTCCACGACCTATTTTCCAAAAGGAGCAAAACGTTTATATGTGGTACTTGGCCCCATTATGCGGAACCATAAACAATAGTACCATAAGTATTGTCCATATAGTGACGTCATACATTGCGCTATGGTCATCACGCGAGCGATCGTATCGACCTTTACTTGGACCCTATTAGATGTGTTGTAAGAATGCCTGCAGATACTGCTGACATTAAAAAGCCTTAGATTTTGGTGAAGACTGACTGCTCTCATACAAGCCAGCCGTGATGACTTGGCAGATGATACTTAATACGTAATAATATATCTAGAATAGAATATTCAGTATTCAGACGGACACGTGTCATAAAATGTATGTTCTGTTCTCGTAGCGCAACGAAGTGTATGAATCTGCTGATTTTTTCAGATTATATCAGACCCATAAAGGAGCTTGTCCAGTTTCATTACCGTTATAACTATTTCATCTGCAATATAGCCTTGCTGTTTACACATAAGGCATAAATCATCTTTGTCTTTCCGATGGCAAACACATCTACTAGTCCTTTTTTTTGGATGGAAAATTATCAAATGACTTCTCCCGCCCTGGGCGGTTCGGGAGGGAATGACTTTTATTGACTAAAACTCACCCTTGTTACTTCGGTTGCCCTTTATATTCCGGGGCCGCAACTATTAAAACTATTCTGCAACCCATCTACTAGGCCTATAATTCTAGTATTGCAGATGCCTAAGCTGAGAGTGACCACTTAACATTAGTTTTTCGTCAGATTGTTTGCCATCCGATGATCTATGCAGACGTATGATTTTAAGACAGTTTTATAATACAGGAACTTATAGTTGTTGGTTCCATAATTATGCGTTGACATAGCGGCAATGGAAATACACGCCGTGTTAAAATTTCAACTATCTACCTACTATATTACACACACTACGGTCATACAGACGAACAGCGAAAGCTTTGTAATCGGGTCATGTAGGCAATATGTGTAGGCTTATTCCCAAAATCCAACCTAAAATATCACCCATAAGGGGAAAAATGGGAATTGAAGAAAAAAATGTCTCATAAGCTCCGTTTGATAATTATCATGTGATTCCCAGAATCCAACTAACACAACAGTTCCTATGTTGTGTATGTCGGGAAAATGGGGGAAAATGAAAAATGAAATCGAAACGGGGGAAAATGGGAATGGAAAAACATTAAACCTCTAAATCCATACGAAATCCTAAAAAATCTGTATCTTACAAAAACATCTTGGAAGACACCACAAGGTAAGGAAGAAGGTAAACCCCAAGACCGAGACAGGGAAACAAAATTCAATGTAAAGTAATTAGTACAATAATAATTCTCAAGTAGTTTGATACGATCTGAGTGGCGTCGTGACGAGTTTTCTTACAAGATTTATGGGCTGTGACGTTACGTGCCGCGCATTATGGTACGGACTCGAAAAATAAGTTTATTGTTCCAAATCTTGCTGTATCTTATTCCATTTTCATTATTAGATGCCCTAATTTTGTGGCAAAATATGTGGCTGCTTCAGTAAGTAATTTCAAAAAATATTTTTACCTTGTTTTTAGTGTAGTTGAGCTGGCTGCTACGTTGTGTGCCGCAGAATTTTTCTCGCATGGGACCAATCTTTGTAAGACCTACCAGTATCTGTTTTGAGTATGCGATTTTGTGTTCGAAAACACACCTACTCCTGCATCCACTGGTTGTGGTATGAGCTGAGGACTATGACATTTGTCAAATAGAAGCGTTAATGAAAGACGGCTTATGAAATACAACGATCAGGTCGATAAAGCTGCATGCCGCGAGTTTGATTCTGGCACGAGTCAAATATTTGCATGGCCTATATTATACACTAGCTGTCCCCTGCGGTTTCACCCGCATTTTTCGTTACTGCTCCGCTCCTGTGGGTCGTAGCGTGATGGTATATAGCCTATAGCATTCCTCAATAAAAGGGATATTTAACACTGAAAGAATTTTTCAAATCGGACCAGTAGTTCCCCCTACATACAAACTTACAAACCTACAAACTTCCAATTTACAAATTTTACCTCTTTATAATATTAGTATAGATAATTATTTGTTTTGAGTTTGAATGTCTGTGTGAGTTTCTATATTTTTAATTACAAAGTAAACAATCCCAATGCAACGTTATCATTAAATAAAAGAAAGAAGCCTCTGCGTTAATACATCAGTGGCAGAACCTTAACCCTTCCCCAAGCCACAAACTCGCAAACATCTTCATTAGACGCTCATCACAGTTATCAAAACTTACCTCATAGGTGATGGCATTAATTCTTATTTCCCATGCAACACGTTGCAACATTACCTGTATCTCACAGGCAACGTTACAGTAATTAGCAGTAACGCGTTATGTAACATGTAACGACCATTATAACCGGTAGTTATTTAGCTGCTATTAGGAATTAAGAAGGCCAAGAGGTCAATAGCTAACTTTAGAATGTAAGAACGTTTTTACAATAACTTGGAATCTGTGTTTTAAGACAAATAAGTGATAGTCTGTGGGTCAAGTGTTTTTGTAACTTGTAGGTAGTGATGTAAAATGTCACAAAATGGATAGGCATAGTAGTAGTAGCATATTTAGTCAAAAAAGGCACAAAACAGTATCTATAACAACATATCTAATGCTTACAAAGAATCATAATTTCTATATCTAAAGGTGTAAGGTGGTACACTTTTTGGTGTTAATCAATACATATTCGAAACTACAGAAGTTAAGTTATTGTGGCGCATTAAGAAGCGATTTTTGAAAATTTAAACCTCCTCCTCGTCTCGATAGTGTTCGATTGCAATCCCATCAGTAATTAAGAAAAAAAAATTACATGAAAAATTAAATATTTTTCTTACATTGTGTAAGAAAAACAGTAGTGCACCTATGTTTATGCGCACCGTGAAAAATATAGAGATAATGAAAAAACTGTGGGGCTATAATTTCTGTGCCAATCTCAATAGACACCGTGAATGTGAATAGTCTCTCTGTTGGAATTGGCCACCGTGATCGAAAATCTGAAATTAATTACTCAGATTATCATTTTAATTAATCAATAAAATCGTCCTAGTTTGCTTTTGATTCATTTTAATACTATTCATATAAAAAAAAAGCAATAAATTATAATCGTAAAAGATAGAAACCGGTGGCAAATCTTTCGATTAATTTAAATGAATTTATTTAAATATTCATTCAAATGAAGCAGGTTATATCTGCATTTATATATGTATTATGTTATGTTTATAACGGACAACAGGCGTTGTTTGCGAAAGTCATTTTATTTGTTTTTTGACCAATTAATTACTTCATCATCTTTTTTTATTGAGACAATCCCGCCACACTATTCCCATCAACTGCAATTCCTGAAAGCCAGAATCAACAGTGGAGTCCGCCAGAAAAGCGCCAAGCAATGAAGCTCGAGTCCTGGAGAAACGATTCAACTGTCTTGTATCCCGCAGTTATACTTACGAAGTAACTATTTAGTAATCCGTGGTTATACCCCATAAGTAGAAGTAGTTGTTTGGCTTTTTGGCTTCTCAATGCATGTAAAAACTAGAAAATCTAAAAATGACCGCCGAGACCAATGATCTTACGTGATTTTCTAGTGATGTCCTATATAAACTTAACCTAAAAAGTCACATTGACTAGAATGCGAACCCGCACCCTCTAACACGAGAACAGGGCGCCTTGACTACAGGTAGACTTATAGACAAAAGTAAATTATTCCTCGGGAACCTTTGAAAAAGGTGAAACATAAGTTTTACTTTGAAAAGCAGCAAGCAAAAGTCGAGTTGAAGTTGTTCCAAGTCTAAAGTTATGACTTGGAACGACTGACTTTAGCTCAACTTTAACTTCTACTTGGGACTTCGCTGATAGCGTAGCGATTGGTACTCAGCAGCAGCGTAGCTCACTAAAGAGTGTTTAAACTCGAACCAATACATGTAATTATATGTACTTATTAGCTAAAAACCAAAAATAACAGGCAATTGTTCCAATGTCATTAAACGTATGAAATCGGAACAATTGTCTGTTTATTTACTTGCTTTATCAGCTACTAGCTTTTGCCCGCGACTTCGTCCGCGTGGAATAATACTTCCCGTTTCCGGGGGATTTCCGGGATGAAAACTATCCTATGTCTTTTCTCGGGTCCCAGACTATGTCTGTACCAAATTTCATTCAAAATTGGTTGAAATGTCAGTGTGCGGTGAGGAGGATCATCATCTCCCTAGCCTTTTCCCAACTATGTTGGGGTCGGCTTACAGCCGAACCGGATTCAGCTGGATACCAGTGTTTTACGTGAAGCGTCTGCCTATCAGATTCAGACCTCCACAACCCAGTAACTGGGCGACGATATCCTTTGGTTCGACTGGTCAGACTTTCTGGCTTCTGAATACCCCTAGCGTCAAAGTTCTACGAATGACAACCGGGGCTTAACATTCTTTCCGAGGCACGGGATGTCAGTGATGTCCAAGATAAACTATAGAAAGTACATATGAATCGAAAAAGTCACATTGGTACTTGCCCGGATTCGAACCCGTAACCTCTTACACGCGCCTTTATGACGACCCAGATGTGTTATTCTGATGTATAAGCTACGAATATCTTGCAAAACCATCGGCCAATATTCTTTATTGTACACCAATAGGACAAAAACAGTAAAGGACAATACAAACAAATATGCAAGAGTACAATAGGCGGCCTTTTTTCGCTAAAAAGCAATTTCTATTACATACTATCATTGATATTGCTTGCTGCGGAGTAATTTTAAAACTGTGAATATCTTCAAAGGTATTTTTTGAAATTATAAATGACTTCCTCACAATGAAAATTACGCTAGGGGCATTTTGCGTTTTAGTAATTTTATATTATCTCCGGAACTATATGACCAATTGACATACTGTAAACAGCAAATCTTATCGGTATGATGTCCTTGTGATACTGAAATAATTTATTGTCATAAGAATTAATATTTTGTTGCTCAAATAATCAACTGAACGTAAGTATGCCAAAAAATCATTTTTTTAATGCAATAAAAGAAGTATAAAAGATAGAGATATGGTATCGCGGACTTTTTTGTAGAAATAATTAAGACAAACCAAGTTGCCATACATTGTTTGTTAATTTTAAGCAACTGTTTAGGCAGCGCACGCAAATAATTATGTTTTATGAGTTAATTTTTTCCGACTTGCAAGACAAAAGTTGCGATAGCTCGGATAATATACATGTTATAAAAATAATTTATAGCCTATAGCACTCAGGAATAATGTAGCTTTCTGCCAGTGAAATTTTTTTTGGAATTGGTTCATTAGTTCCAGAGATTACCCAAAACATACAAACTTACAAACATACAAACTTACAAATTTTACCTCTTTATAATATTAGTATAGATAAGAAAATAAATATTTCAAGTATTATTTTCACAATTTTAGACTCAGTATTTTTGGAGGTGAAGGAGAAAGACATAAAACCAGCTACACGAGTGAGTGTGTGAGTGAGTGTCATTTTTTAAACATATCAGTAGATCTGTCTGAAAAAATGAATTCGGACGTATGAAATTCAAATCCAATCCATACTAATATTATAAATGCGAAAGTAACTCTGTCTGTCTGTCTTTCTGTCTTTCTGTCTTTCTGTCTTTCTGTCTGTCTGTCTGTCTGTCTGTCTGTCTCTTCTTCACGCCTAAACCACTGAACCGATTTGAATGAAATTTGGTACAGATATAGTCTAGGACCCGAGAAAGGACATAGGATAGTTTTCATCCCGGAAATCCCCCGGGAACGGGAACTATTATTCCACGCGGACGAAGTCGCGGGCAAAAGCTAGTTAAAAATAAATTTAGAATTAAGCAATACTATTATTTTCGCTGAATTCAAATCAAAGCAGGACCTATCTACATTTTTATTTTAAGGCCCGTACTAAAAAATGACAATTTGAGCAGTGAAAGATATAAGCCTACCAAACATAACATTCAAGAAACAGCAAATGATTGGTAAAACAAATAAGATCATTATTGAGAAAGGTCACGGGGTCAGTTCGCACCTTATTGTAATATTTGACGAATAGTCAAGAGATTGTATCTATTGCTACCATCAGGAAAATGTACTGGTGCCACGTAAACAGACTCATGAGAGAGTCAAAATCAAAATCAAAATTTATTGGTTTTTTAAAATGAGGTAATGCTAAATTGGGTGTATCGATGACCCAATGTTTAATGCGCTTCTCATCGAGATTGCGGGTCCGAATGCTGGCAAATACCAATTAGACTTTTTAATTCATATAGTACTCTCTGAAGTTACATCCCTTAAGTTAAGTTAACTTTAGAAAGTACTATAATATAGTACTATATACCTCAGGTAGCAGGTAGAGCTTTTCTTTTTTGTTTTGCTGTCCCGGTTGTCATCCGTAGAACTTTACAGTCGTACCCGTAGTTAGAAACCAGAAAATCTGACTGGTCTGACCAAACGCTATCGTATTACCTGGTAACTAGGTTATGGAGGTCTGATAGGCTGTCGTTTTAGGTGTAACACTGGTATTCACCTTGAATAAACGATTGGTATTGAATAGACGTGAAACCGACTCTAACAAAGTTGGGAAAAGGCTTGTGAGTCATTTATTTATGTAACAATGGCACGTCAACAACTAAATATTAAGTAGAGGGAGACTTGTGTTTACACCTATTTCAGAAATGCACAACGTTTACATATAACATGTTGCAGTAACACAAAGTTAAGGTTAGGGTAAGGTATATAATAATAATAAATACCTCGAGACAAGTCACACACGGTCATCTGATCCCAAGCTAAGCAGAGCTTGTGTTATGGTAACCAGATAACTGATATACATATACTTATATACTTTATAAATACATACATATTATAGATAAATTACACCCAGACACAGAACGAGCAATCATGCTCATCACACAAAGTTTGTCCTGGGTGGGAATCGAACCTACGACCTCCGGCATAGCAGTCAGGGTCACGAACCACTAGACCAACAGGCCCGTCAAAAAATATAAACTTAATATTCCAATAACACATTTTGCCATAAGTTGGCAAGCAAATACTAATTAATATTAATTAATTGAGTAAGCAACAGCTACCCTTTGTAAAACCAAGACATTCTAGATATGTGTAAATCTGTGATGTACATAATGTTTTTAAGACTATCCACAAATTATCTAAAACTCGTGTTTGCCCACAATTTTATCCGATGTCGATTTTCGCCAAACTGTAGGATATAAGTAAGCATCATAGAGATTTAGGCTTAATCTAATATAAAAATATATAAAAATCTGTACAGTTGTTTTGCCGTGAAAGCCTAAATGACAGATAGACAGTTACTATTGCATTTATAATTGCCACGGGTCTACTACGTTATCGACGAACATTATGTTTGTTTGGTCCGTGAACATCCGGCCGAGCCTTAATTAACTTAAACTAACATAGTTGCATTTGGATGACGTCTGCGATTTACAGCATCGGAAAAGCCAGTAATATTTTTAATTTCTTTTATTATGATCTACACAATTTTTATCACACAATACAGATAATCTCCTCTGTCATAGCACGCAACTTGTAGGTATCTTAAGCTGTAACATCTTAACGATACAGAGTACTCTCACATACTAATCCGGTAAGTGTCAGAAAGCAGCGGAATCACGGATTCTGGAGCAGAGCTGAGGTAATACCACAATTTTTTACCATCCCTGACGACAGGAACCAAGGGTCGTTAATGTTTTTGGCTCCTGAATGATGAAAGTACTGTCAAAAATCAGCTCGAATCCCTATTCAAGTCTCCTAGTGACCACATTATAATTTCTAACTTGAATGATATTTATATTTATTCGACCATGAAACCCTAAGCCTCATTGAATATTATATTATGTTAAGATAAGTAGATCCTTAAGTACTTACATTGTTTCTGAATACGTAACGAGACTTGTATTTTGTCCTCGAAAAGGTTTCTGGAAGAACAGAATATCCTTAAGTAGGTAACTAGGTACAAACGGTTTGAATCAATTATCCCTTTTTTCTAAACTTTAGCTTAGATAGAGGTGTTACTGGAAGTTACTGAAGGGTACAAAAGAATAGTTTTATGAAGGAATAATTTAACCTTCTAATGCGGGAGACATCTATTCTTTTGCAATGAAAAGGACATCGACTTCACATGTGCCTTTCACATGCCTACGTAAACCAATCGTGTACCAATTAGAACATAATATTATTATTTTTTTAAGTCCCTACAATATCAAATCATAGGAGAACTATATGAAGGACTGTGGTGATTGCTTGATGAGAGAAGCCACAGCTGTCAGTGAACTTGTCCAGTCAGTGCAAGCTGTTGTTAGTGATCTTTATAAGACTAACTAAACTAATAATTTTACTTCTGTTTTTTTAGATAATAAAAACATAGCCACTATTTTTTTTCAGTGGCTGTCTAATTTGACAGGTCTAAACTAATATTTTACTTCTTCTGTCTTTTTCTTAATGAAATAGAAAGAAAAAGATGCACAGAACTAAAATAGGGAATTGACACCATCATCATAGCAACCTCAATTTGGCCATTTTTAGGGTTCCGTACCCAAAGGGTAAAACGGGACCCTATTACTAAACCTCCGCTATCTGTCTGTCTGTCTCCAGGCTGTATCTAATAATCCCTGATAGCTAGAAAGCTGAACTTTTTACAAATGATGTATTTCCGTTGCCGCTATAACAACAAATACTAAAAATTAACAAAAATAAAATATTAAGGGGGGTCCTCATACAATAAACGTATTATTTCGTATTTTTTTGCTCAATATTAAAAACAACAGGTAACAGGTAAACGCTTCAAATATTCACAGAATATTTACTTGTTATTACCTTTTAAAATAAATAATTAAATAAAAATAAAATAAATATTAAAGGGAGCTCCCATACAACAAACGTAGTTTTTAAGCAATTTTTACTCGATCTTAATAAACATCTACCTGTTTGTGTTTATTAAGATCGAACTTGTCTATCATAGATGATAGTTCCTTCGTGCGCGAGTCGGACTCGCACTTGACCGGTTTTTATTATTACCTAAAAGCTTATCACATCACAATGCACACTAAAGTCACCAGTTACATACAGTTCATAAGTACATTCTCTCACAAGCAGGTGACTAGACCGCATACAATCGCCGAGCGCCGCATGTTCCGGTCAGAGCGAGCACTTACCGTTTGAAAGTATTGCACTCACTTAGAAAGGATATTAACTTTATCTATATACTTATGTAATTTGCAGCCAAAATAAGAGTGAAGTTTCAGTTTTTGCTCAATGACTTCTTATTTGGTTTTTTTTTATGTTGGTTGACATGTTATTTCTATAGTTAATAAGTCTAATAGATCAATAGAGTTAAAAATCAATATACTGTCTATTAAATAAGAATGCTGTAATTGACCGCTTTTAGAACAAATTTTTGTTTTAATTTACATCCAAGATATATATTAGCATATTTTATTCTTTCGTCAGTGTTACATTAAACACAATCATGTTAGGCTAGGGTATGGTTTAGGAAGTAGAATTATCGATTTTGAAATATTTTGTTATTAGTGTGACTAAAGGTCAATTGAAATAAATTTTCTATCAGGGGATATGGCCACTCGATATTGAATTTTGGCACATGTATGGAGCTTATTATAATAATAAAGATTAAAATAATTAACTGATTGTAAAAAAAAATGGTAGGCTTTTTTATACATTTTTTAGATAATAATTAAACCCAACCGCAGTATCGGAAGTCGGTGTCTCTGTTTTTGTTTCTTCCGAAATTGCAGTTGGGTTTTTCGAACATTTAATTATTATTTCTTTATTTTTTTTAAATTAATATACCCTTTGTTACTCGCACAACTCAGACGAATTCAATGACACCTCAAATGTCGAAATCCGTTAAACGGTAGGCTGTAGAGCGTGCCATAGAATGAGACATACATACGCTTAAAAACATAACCCTCCTTTTAGCAGTCGGGTAAAAAGACATGTCAAGATTGTTTAACTTTAATTAAATACTAAAACAAATGGATATATGTACTCCACCTAAGCTAATGAAAATGGCCGTAAGCCATTAGTATTATTATACAATATGCCGTTTCACAATCTCGACAAACTTAAGGAAGCTGCAAAAAACAATAATAATTAAAACAAATAACGGACAATAATTATTAGAAGGCATTTTTTTTTTTTTGGTGAGTGGGAAATCATCCAATGACTGCTCCCGTCCTGGGTGCGGCGGGAGGGCGTGTCAGACTCTTACTGACTAAAACCCACTCATGTTCCTTCGATTGCCTTTTATGTTCCAGGGTCACGGTAACTGTTATAAACATAACATTCCGCAACCCATTATTAGAAGGCTTATGGTGATGCTCAAACGGTGAACTAACAACAAAAAACCGCCTATCTTTTACTATTATTGATTGGTGTTAAAAGCCATAAAACTAATTTCGGTAGCTCAATTTTCTCTCCACTGTGCCACACAACAACGCTTCATTAACCAAACAAACAAAAAAACAATTAAGTACTAAAAGCATAATGCGCCACAACCTATCAATCACTCGGGTCACAGTGCACAGTGCGCCGCTGACGCAACACCCAGACACAATGTTCACACTTCACACCGTCTGCACAGTGCGCGGAATCGATTAGCCGTGGACACAGGTTACCGTAAAATGCTTACATTGCTTACGTCACGCGTCACGTGGTTGACGCAATTAATTATCAATGTTTATGTAAAAACTATGAAACGTGTTTGTCTGTTTGTTGCTAGGTCAAAATTGCTAGGTCAATTCTGATTAAGGTTACGGTAAGGCTGTAGCGTAATCCATACTAATATTATAAATGGGAAAGTGTGTCTGTAAGTGGAGATAGTTGAAGGGATGGAGAGTAACGTAGGCTACTTTTTATCTCTTTCTAACGCGAGCGAAGCCGCGGGCAGATGCTAGTAAGTAGTAAAACGTGTTTTTGAGGAAAGGTGAAATCATAATCAAACCAAATTGAGATAATCTTATTAATAAATTGTATGTTTTATCACCTTTTGCATATTAGTTCAAAAGTTTATGATGATATGTGATAAAATATTTATCCTAAAATAAATTAACATCTGTTGTGATAAATAGTAAGATTTAAATATTTGTTATCTATACTTCTATACTAATATTATAAAGAGGTAAAATTTGTAAGTTTGTAGGTTTGTAAGTTTGTATGTAGGGGGTAATCTCTGGAACTACTGGCCCGATTTGAAAAATTCTTTTAGTGTTAGATAGCCCATTTATCGAGGAATGCTATAGGCTATATATCATCACGCTACGACCCACCGGAAGCGGAGCAGTAACGAAAAATGCGGGTGAAACCGCAGGGGACAGCTAGTGTACTTATAAAGATAAGTGAAAACATGAAGAAATTAGATAGCATCTTTTGATTGTAAGTTATCTTTTAAACGCGTTCACTTAGCGTCGATTTGCTAAGTTAATTCAAAACGCAACAACAGCGCTCGTGTCTGTAAATTAACGTAAAAATGACGAAAAGTAAAAAAACAATATGAATATTACACAGAAAATCGATTTAATATAATAACTGTACTTCGAAATATTACCAGACAGACACGCAATATATTTGTACCTACGCATGTTTATTTATAGATGAGATTTGTTATCTCTTGAATGATTTTTGCGACCTTGTTCTCGCTTTTTATTGGCAAAATACGTGTTGAATTTGCAATGAGACTATTATGTGTTTTTACTTTTACCCAAAACAATGTATTAAATTTCTTTCTTCGTCTCGAGTTTATAACTTATATGACATTATGACATTATATATATACAATTCTTTTTTTCTATTAAGTAACCAAAATAAATCCTTATTAATCTGTACAAATATTATAAAGATGAATAGTTTCTTTATCAAGGAAGCAATCCATACTAATATTATAAATGGGAAAGTGTATCTGTCTGTCTGTCTGTCTCTTTGTTTGTCTCTCTTTCACGGCAAAACGGAGCGACGAATTGACGTGATTTTTTAAGTGGAGATAGTTGAAGGGATGGAGAGTAACATAAGCTACTTTTTGTCTCTTTCTAACGCGAGCGAAGCCGCGGGCAGAAGCTAGTAGGCTATAAAACATCATGCTGGAGGGGAGCAATACGAACCAAAGATGTGGTGAAACTGCGGGGTACAGCTAGTGTTGTAATATAATAAATGCGTATATAAAGGGCAACCGAAAGAAAATGGATGGTTTTAGTCAGTAAAAGTCTGACACCCGCCCCGGCACAGCGGGAGAAAACATTTGATGATTTGCCATCCAAAAAAAAAAAATTTACTCATCTGGTTCTTGTATCTGCCTATATGTATATCTCTTACACCGCTATGGCCAAACCGAGAAAGATTGGACCTTGAAAAGGATGTAGGTTAGTTTTTAACACGCAAGCGTTTTTGTCCGAAATAACCAACACGCGAATGAAGTGATGGGCAACAGTTAATTTGCAAAGAAACACATTACATTTTGTCTACATAGCAACAATTTGACACACTGTGTGGGTAATAAAATTCAACCAGCAATTTGTAATAGATATCATGCAATAAATAATAGACGCTCATATTAACTAAATAAAGATAAAGCCTTCTATTATATTAAAGCTATAAAAACAGTGTTTCAATTTAAGTTACATGTAAGCTTAAAATGTTAATTGTTCATAAAATTTAAGGTGTCGTAAATTCACAATAGTAAACCCGTCTGTCATTCGTGAATTTGTGGGTTAAAGCAAACAAATACCGTTGTGACTTCAAATTCTATGATAAAGGGCAATCGAAGGAACATGAGTGGGTTTTAGTCAGTAAGAGTCTGACACGCCCTCCCGCCGCACCCAGGACGGGAGCAGTCAATGGATGATTTCCCATTCACCAAAAAAAAAAAAGTACTTATATTTATTTTTTCAAACTTAAACCTTCGAACACACGTGATTCGAGACACAATAGAAAGACAAAAGCAGCGCGACAGCCGGCTGTCGCTTGGTCGTGTAAAGGTTAAAGGCTGATTTACATTGATACAGTGCTGGTCCAGCGCCGGAATCCAGTGATGCTGGCGCGAGCTACTTTATCATTTTAAATCAGCCTAAATATATTTACTTATCAATTATTATAACCTGCACTTACAGCTACACTTTCGACTACAAGTATTTTACGAACAGGCAGCGTAAGCTAAGAGTAGGTATATTCTTACATCGTCACTTTATCCCTAACAGGTTTTCCTAGAACATAGTCAAGGACCTCCTAACGACCACGATAGAGCGAGGCTGTTGACTTCAGCATGACGCATCGTCACGATTCCAGATGTTATCTCAAGGAAGACTGCCAAGGTTCATCTCACCTGTTTTGGCACAAGTGATGTTTGCATCACTTAGCACACCTTCTGGAAATGCCCTTCGTGGAATGGTCGTGATATTTAGTTGTGAATGATGTCATTTTGTTAGAAAATTGTCTTGAACTTAGACCTCCGGTGTAAAATTTTCTACTCTTTTGTAGGTTAGGGTAGCATTTGTAGGTCGTCAGTGTGATTCTGAAATCTCTCTGGATGATGTATCTCTTTGGTAGAGTGTTGGAAAGGTAATTTTAGCATCAGGTTGCTCATTCATGGCTCTCTTTTCACAAATCAATATAGAAGTTTTTTGCACAGTTAAGACTTGCTGGTGTTTTACTATGATAGAAAAAGTAAATGAAATGATAGTAAAAGAAAAAAAAGGAAAAAAGGTAATCATAAAATATTGTTTTACACCATACTATCCTAGGAATTCGGTTGTAATACAGTTCTACCTACACCCCAGTTTACCTAAGAATATGCCGAATATATCTAGCATACGTCTTATAAGATGATCTACAAATCAAAACCATCATAATCACCAGACTCGACTCACGAACAGATAAATGACCACAATATGATAGGCAGCACGTTGCTATCATTACCCACACGGAACTCCGATTCCGTAGAAGTATTTTAAATAACAGATAATAATAATGAGTTGTGATAATAATGAAGACCATTTACAGTCTAGATCTCCACTAATCCCCTTTTAAACTGAAGTTTATCCGAAAACAATCAACTCTAAAAAGAACTAGTTAAATAGCATTTGTCTAAGGTAAGAAAAAATCTAATAAAACAATGTAAATGCACGGTAAGTATGCGCGTGGGCATCCTAGACGCCATCTTGTTTTGACCGTGAATACAAAATGCCGCATTAGACGAGACCTTGATACTGATGATCTAAATCTCTCTCCATCTGATAACAAGCGGATCTGCTCAAATTTCTTTAAATATACTGAGTGAGATCACCTGGAACCCACTCACCAGGTGAGGAATGCAACACCACTACACAAATTATTGAAAAAAAAAATCGGTTTTAATAAATCTTGGAAAGGAGTAAACTTGAATCCAAAGAAATGGGGCTACTTTATTTACCACGTCGATCAAAAAATGGTATTTATGCGGCCGAAGTCGCAGTCTGTAGCTAGTTCTACTAATATCCTAGTCATATTATAAATGTGTACACACACTCACACACACAAATACAAACTATATGTGTGTGCGTGAGTGTGTGTGAATGTTTGTTACTCTTTCACGCAAAAACGAGTGAACGGATTTCGATAAAACTTAACAGTAATAAACATTTTACATCAGTTTAAGAGATAGGCTACACAAAATCACGCTGTGACCTACGGGAGCGCAGCAGTAACCAAAAACCTAACATAACGCGTGTGATACTGGTGGGGACAGCTAGTAGATCATATTTGTCCATTATATGCCGTGACTATGTAATATATATTTTGCATACCTAAATAAAGCTAAAGAAAGTCCCGAGCAGGTCCAGATTGACACGCTCCATTATTATTCATTATCTCTTCATGGCACTATGTATAATGAGATCATTAAGGCGTCGTCTTCAGCACGTTTTCAGGTCTTGTCCCGTGATGCTTCACCTTTATAAAAGTATCCTGAAAAATGTTTCATTACTTAGAATTCGGTCAACCTTTATTGGATAAAAAAGACAGGGTTTTTGAATTACTTAAAAATATACTTTTCTCTACGCTATATTTTCTCCTATAAGCTATAAATAACCAGATTTGAAAGGAATGCCTATAGGTCATACACAATATTATTTTCGGGCAAAACATATGATGTGCATTGTGCAAGTCATTAATAGCCTATCCGCTTAGAGTCAGCGTGGTGTGGCTCGTGCTTTTGAGTATATGAGGAGAAGTATTTGTGTTGCAGTGAAAACCAATCGGTTTGCTTACCGACTTAAGTCTTGTATTAGCTAAGGTAACATTTTATTTATTTATTTATTTATTTGTTTCAGGCATCAACCTTTAATTTGGCATTGTATAGTACGGTAGTAATAAAAAGCTGGGCGAGGTCAGCGGAAATTACTGTATCACCTAATCACGTACTCACCCCTAGTTACAAACCTCAAACAACCGCCTCATAATAACTCAGAGTGCTAAATAAACTAATTCTATGAAACTCATAACTACGCCAGTTGTCAGTTTTTGCATGACACCACCAAGTAGATAGATATGTAAAAGGTTCATTTTGAACAAACTCTAGTGAGCCAGACATAGCAACACTTATGGATCAATAATACAAGAACGACAATAAATAAATAAAATAAAATACGCTTTATTCCTGACCAGAAGCTCTCATATGCTGCTAAACAATAAATAAAAATGCCGCTAAGCCTATATTCCGCTGCCTAACATGGCAGATAATAATAAATGAAAGTCTGGCTTCAGAAAAGTCTATAAACTGTGCCTATGATACTTGGCGACCGTGCAATAAGAGATTTTTATTATCGACCAGTGAACCCAGAGGTTAAATCTTACAAACAAACTTGATACTGTCGTGGCAAAGATCAAAAGGGATGATAATTTTGAGGATTTTAATTTTCATTTATTTAAAGCAAACTTATAACATTTTCATACGCATCAGTCGCATCACACTTTAAATAAATTGAATTGAAAATGAACGAGCAGATCTATTTTGTATTTTGCTCAGTGGTCTAATTTTTTTGTTCGTGAATATATTTATTTTAATAATTGTATCTATAATATCACTTATACGACCAACCAACAATAACTAACAACGACAAGCACTAAGATAAAGACGTTAATAATGCTTAACCTTCTGCAACGTCCTTTCATATAAATCCGCGTCCAGACTTCACAAGTCGTAATGTAAAAGTTGATACATAATGTCAACTTGTATTTTTATTTAGCTTGGACGTGACCCCCACAGCTGCCCCAGCGGTCACTGGCTCAGTTTTTTACATCACCAGAACTTTTTAAGTGCTTTTTAGTAGGCATCAAAGTTAAATAAAAATGAATCCCTCAAAACCTGTTCAAAATTTCAGCGCCTAAACTTTACGAGTTCTTTATAGTCCAAGATTTATTTACTAACTAGCAACGCGCCCCAGCTTCGCACGGGTGTTATACACTATAATATGCACGTATAACGTATAAACCGTCCTCATAAATCACTATATCTATAGAAAAAACCTCATCAAAATCAGTTGCGTAGTTTTAGTGATATAAATAAGCATATATAGGCACAGACAGAGAAAAGCGATGTTTTATTATAGTACTAGCTTTTGCCCGCGACTTTGACCGCGTGGAATAATATGTCCAGTTCCCGGGGAATTTCCGGGATGAAAACTCTCCTATTTCCTTTCTGGGGTCCCAGACTATATCTGTACCAAATTTCATTTAAATCGGTTCAGTGGTTTAGGCGTGAAGAAGAGACAGACAGACAGAGTTACTTTCGCATTTATAATATTACTAGCTGCTCCTCGCGGTTTCACCCGCGTTACGTTAGGTTTTTGGTTACTGCCTCACTCCCGTGGGACATAGCGTGATATTATATAGCACTCAGGAATAATGTAGCTTTCTGCCAGTAAAAAAAAAAATTTAGAATTGCATCATGTGTTTCAGAGATTACCCCCTACATACAAACTTACAAATTTACCTCTTTATAATATTAGTATAGATATAGTACGGATAGTACGGATGGTATGGTAAACTGATTGACTGGTTGACTGACTCTTGATATATCAATGCACAGCCCAAACCCCTGCTCCTAGAGACATGAAACTTTCAGGGGGTGTTCTTTATGAAGAGTGGGTAGCCACTAAGAAAATGTTTTTTAAAAATTGCAACCCTAAAGGAATTAAAAAAGAGACGAAAATTTCGACATTCACGCGAGCGAAGCCGCGGCCGAAAGCTAGTTTACTATGTTGACCACAATTCAGCAATTATTTCTAGGATTCACATTTGCTTGGTAACCAGTGGGAAACCCCGAGGAATTTACGTGAATATGTACAAGCGGTAATTTTACATGATTTTCGCAACAAAACTACATAATTATTTCTTCTGAGCTCATTATTATATCAACTGTGTATTCTTCCTTATGAGTAATATTTTTTTAAACCAAAGACACATTTCTTGCTAATCTATATTAAAATAATTATAATGCTGCATAGTTTGTTTGTTTGAACGCGCTAATCTGAAAAACTATTGGTCCGTACTGAAAAAATATTTTTGTATTAAATAGCCCATTAATCAAAGAAGGCTACATCATCTACGACCTACAAGAGCGGAACACTAACCAAAAACGCAGCTGAAACCGCGGGATACTACTAGTTAATGATAAGTATTGGTTGGTTTTACTCGTTATTAGATCTAGAAACCAGGAAAATAATTAAATAACCACAACAAACAAGATAGGAATCAGCACGACTCAAAATATTGAAATTACTGAACAAACATTTTTTTTAATACTGCCTAGTACCGGGCTGGTTAAATAGTTATGGCGTCCACTCTCCATGCATGCGTTTATTGGTTTTAACCATATGAACTCTCTTAGTTTATCGTGGACATCACGTACATCGATAAAAGAAAATATCGAATCCTTGACTAGTAATCGTGGTTCCCTATCCATTTGCATAAAATTTTAAGACGTAATGTATCTTAGCATAATGTTGTTTGCATAATTATGTTTTCGCATAATATAATTACGCATAATTATATCATGCATAATTTTTTTAAGCACATGTATGTAACCATAATAATGTATCTAACCATAATAATGATTAGGCATAATATTTTAAAACATAAACTTATTAAATATAAAGTTCTAAAGCATAACTTTCTTAAACATAAAGTTCTAAAGCATAATATCCTAAAGCATAAATTATGCATAAAAATATTAAAACATATTTTTATAGGTATAATAATGAAAAAAATATTAACACCTAGAATATTAGACACTATACACGCATCCAAGACAAAGAACATTATGGGAAAAGAAGGGATCCCTAGTAATCGTAAATTCGACTTGAACTTCTTCAGTCTTTGGTTCTCTGCTTAAGAAAAAGCCTTTGCCCTGCAGTATGACAATAAATAGGCTGATGGTGCTGATTCTATTGTTTTAAAACTAAACTAATTTAAGTTAAGTGTATCTTTCTCTTTCCGTTTCATTAAGAAAAGGACAGAAGATACATATTAGTTTACTCCTGTCAAATTAATTCCTCGTAGTGTTAGTGGCAAGGTTTCTATTCGCGCCTAAATTATGTATGAATTGTCTCAATTTTACAGTACTTAACTTAAATACGAAAAGGACAGAAGATATCTGTCCTTTTCGTATTTTAACGAAAAGAAAAAGATGCACTGATATTTTGAAGAAACTAGGGACTCGGCATTATTCTAGGGTTCTGTAATCGAAAAAAGTAGGTTCTCTGTTTGACCTGTATGTATGTATGTATATATGTATGTTTGTCCGCAAATATCTTGCGTTTGGCTGAACCGATTTTGATGCGGTTTACAGAAAAGTGTTCGTTACATTCTTCGATTTTGAGATAAGCTACAATACAAAACAAAATTTACAACTGTATGTCAATTACTTTAAGAGTTATTGTTGTTTGAACATAGCGTATGCACAATTAGAAAAGGCCTTTGTTAAACGCTACCGTAACATTTATGGCGTTTATTGTTTTCCATCTGGGAACAGGCCAGAAATACTGTTCGTTACTACCGTTAGTGAGCGAGATCACAGATTCAAAATCACAGTTTTAGGGACAAATTATTAGTTGGGTTAGTTGTCCCTCGCCCTGCATTGTGATCGCTACTTTCACTTACCGTACTGTTTACGTGCTGTGTTAAAGTTCATCTTTAAGTGTGATAAAAATGGTTAACCGTCAATATTCAACGCAATATATTGCTGACATACACTTCGAACTTGACTTTAAAAGTAGCAATCACAACGCAGGGCGAGGGACAACTAACCCAACTAATAATTTATTTCTAAAACTGTGATTTTGTTCCAGGTAGTTGACTAATTATGTTCCATCTCGCTCACTAACGGTAGTAACGAACAGTATTTCTGGCCTGTTCCCAGATGGAAAACAATAAACGCCATAAATGTTACGGTAGCGTTTAACAAAGGCCTTTTCTAATTGCGCATACGCTATGTTCAAACAACAATAATTCTTAAAGTAATTGACATACAGTTGTAAATTTTGTTTTGTATTGTAGCTTATCTCAAAATCTGTCGATCTAGCAAAAAAACAATAAAAGTTGTCGGGGGTGTTTTTGTAGTAATTAACCAATATTGTTTGAATTGCATAATTTTTTTATTTATTTTTTCGACTTTCACATTTTTTTTCAAAAGTTATGGAATTGGGAACACATTGTTTTGTAATGTTAACGGTAGATAATATGGTTGGTTTTCAAATAAGCCTATTTTTATCTCAGTATCACAAAAACTTAGAGAGATATGATTTTATTTGTATTTCCATATGGAATAGTTTAACAAAAAAAACAAAATGGATGCCCCGTAGCAGGGAAGTGATTTGGACCCTCGCTTAGAGTGTAATTGTACTTTAATATAGCTTATATTTAAGTGTTTATTATATCGCTAGTCCATGCCCGGACACACTGTATAATAAGATTTAGCAAGTGAGAACAGTGTCGATTTGAATTATTATTCATATAAACTCTCGAGTCATGAGTGCGTGCATGTGTGTGTGTATGTATGTTGTGTGCGTGTTTGTGATTGTCAGTGTGTGTATATTAGGTGTAAAAATTGGTAAGTAACAGTAATCCATTGTATGTGTACAGCTTAAGAGCCATATGTGAGAAGGTTTTCTGTAGAAAGGTAGGAGGATAAAGAGTTGTCTCAGGGTTAAAACTTTACATTCGTCATATAGTTTGGTTGTGGGCAACATATAATATTTACGAGTCATCGTTTTAAGAAGCTGGCACAGAACAGTACTGTTCTGTGCGTTCAAATAGAAACAGTACTAAAGGCCTACGATGAACTCTTATAGCAGGTCAATTTTCGACGATAAATAACCTGCCGTGTATTTTTGTATTTTTGTAGCTATTCTGCCCATTGTTCTGCCTGATGCCCATTTCACGAGGGCAGAACAGTGAACAGAACAGTACTGCTACTGTGTGAACGTCCAGTTACTGTCAAGACATTACTGTTTTGTGCGTTCACACAGTAGCAGTACTGCTCTGCCAGCTGTTCTGCCCTCGTGTGAAATGGGCATTAAAGCAATTGAAAGCGCTGTGTGAAATGAACAAGCCATTTGTTTAGAAAAAAAGATCAACATATAGTCTATTGTTTTTCGTCAATTGAATTGACAGATGCCAACATTTGACTAGGTTCTGTGTAATCTGGTTGTTTACATTTTATTATTATTCCTTTCCGATTTTATCTACCCACTTGGCTTAAACTACGGACTGTGATTTCCTCTTGAAATATCGACCTCCGGCTGTGATTGACTGATGTACGGACCTACTAAGAACGACGACCTGGCATGGCGGTGGGTGTCAAGAGATTAAACGGACATTGCAGATTTAACATGGAATCCCAAAATTATTCTATATTTTGTGTAAATTGCGGATCAGCTTCTGGCTCCATGTCACTAAAAGAGAAAGGGAACATCAATAAGTGTCTTGGAAAGACTTCTGCCGCTGCAAATGTGTATATTGGTCGAAAATATAGATGATACTTTTGATGTGACATGATGTTGTTATTAAAGTATTTTGCTGGCTTTTAGAAATCTCAAGTGTCCGTAGTTTCAATTTAGTTTCAATCAAATACATATATTATTTAGAACCAAAAATGAAAAAACACCTCCCTGTCGGTTCTTAGGCAAACAATGTATGGACGAATAGCAATGTCCTTTGCATGCCAATTAAGGTAGAATGTACAAGGAACCTTAAACTTTGTAACACCTAATAATTTGTACCTACATTCATTGCAAATAAATAAATCTATTCTATTCTATTCTATTCTACTATCTTTACTTTACTTTGGGCATTTTAACAATGATCATGATTATGTAGTCAATAAATATAGACTATAGCAACGATTCTGAATTCCGTTATCCTTGAAACACACGTGATTCGAGACACAATAGACAGACAATAGCAGCGCGACAGCCGGCTGTCGATTGGTTGTCGAAAGGTTTATACATACGGACTTGAAAATGTCAATATTATTGTAGATCTACTTAAACTAGGGGCATTGTCATCCTCTCACCGATGTTAAATCCGCACGATCTTAGTGCAGAGAGGAACGGAAGAATGTGCCGTATCCGAACTCAAGCGATGCCTATCTCTTACGTTTGAACTAAACTAGCCTTTCACTGTTATCGGATGTTTTACTGCGACAAACATATATATTTTATTGATGATATCTTTTTGATCGAGAATCTTTATTTAACGACTAGCTTCTGCCCGCGGCTTCGCTCGCGTTAGAAAGAGACAAAAAGTAGCCTATTTTACTCTCCATCCCTTCAACTATCTCCACTTAAATAAAAAGCTTTTTTAAAAAAAAGATAACCGACTTCAAAAACTAAAAGCTCAAAAATAACTATTTTCGAAGTCGGTGGCTTCTCTTCTGCCGGTCGATTTGTGTTGCCACCGACTTCGGAAATAGTTATTTTTGAGCTTTTAGTTTTTGAAGTCGGTTATCTTTTTTTTAAAAAAGCTTTTTATTTAAGTGGAGATAGTTGAAGGGATGGAGAGTAAAATAGGCTACTTTTTGTCTCTTTCTAACGCGAGCGAAGCCGCGGGCAGAAGCTAGTCGTTAAATAAAGATTCTCGATCAAAAAGATATCATCAATAAAATATATATGTTTGTCGCAGTAAAACATCCGATAACAGTGAAAGGCTAGTTTAGTTCAAACGTAAGAGATAGGCATCGCTTGAGTTCGGATACGGCACATTCTTCCGTTCCTCTCTGCACTAAGATCGTGCGGATTTAACATCGGTGAGAGGATGACAATGCCCCTAGTTTAAGTAGATCTACAATAATATTGACATTTTCAAGTCCGTATGTATAAACCTTTCGACAACCAATCGACAGCCGGCTGTCGCGCTGCTATTGTCTGTCTATTGTGTCTCGAATCACGTGTGTTTCAAGGATAACGGAATTCAGAATCGTTGCTATAGTCTATATTTATTGACTACATAATCATGATCATTGTTAAAATGCCCAAAGTAAAGTAAAGATAGTAGAATAGAATAGAATAGAATAGATTTATTTATTTGCAATGAATGTAGGTACAAATTATTAGGTGTTACAAAGTTTAAGGTTCCTTGTACATTCTACCTTAATTGGCATGCAAATTTATATTTGAAAAGAATTTAATAAAACTTATCATCTAAGAATTCTTGTACTGAATAATAACATTTGTGCAAATGCCCTCTGCTTGAGGCTTCCATGTGAGTTGACTATCGATTAAAATTCCCAAAAATTTTGCAACATCCACTGTGCCAACAGCTTGACCAATGTGGTTTATATTCATGTTTTTAGGGGGGATTCTTTGGTAAAAATGCATAACTTTAGTCTTTTGTAGATTAATTATTAAATTATTATAGTTTAGCCAATCTATACACTATAGTAATAACAACACTATAGTAATAACAACATCTATTTACAAATATTTTAACTTGGACATTTTTCAAAGTTAACCTATAATATGCTGATTCTGATCCTTAATCACATGGGCGCAAGGGTCGATGAGACTTTGACCTCTGAGTTTGTGTTATGCTATGTGCCACACAGCGAAAACATAACCTAAGACATACAATAACGTGGATAGAACCGCGAGCAACAGCTAGTGTTTTGTAAAACAAAATAAATATTTTTTTTAAGGGTTAACTTTGTTGCCCGGCTGTCTGTCTGTCTGACAAGACCCTTTCTCTCGGGACCGCGTGGAGATATCGATTTGAAATTAAAACCATATACTTAGTTTTTCGGTCCCTTGAAGCTGTGAAAAAATGTCGCAAAAAGACACTTATTCGACACTCCCATCGAGTTCATTGTTAAAGCGGCTGAAGATGTAAAACTATATAGGGTGACTGGTAATTAGTGTACGATACTTAAACACGTGACTGTGCTCATGATAACAACTACCTATTAATATTATGGAAAAATATCAGCTGTTCAGTACATTAGGCAAACATGAATACTGTTTTTTTTGCGATTTCAGGTTTAAATTAAAACCAGTCACCTTTTATAGATATATTGTCATTTGCATTCCTTAGATTCAACAATGAATGATGTAACCAAATTGTAATCTATAGATTTTAAAAGAGTGTTCATATGGAGTTTCTCCATGGGACCTACTGTTTGGAATGAGTAACTAGCTTCATTTTTCTGACAGACTGACACCTTGACGATTCAAAAGTACATGTAAATGGTTTATTTAAATAAAATAGAGTTTGAGTTTTGAGTTTGATTCGATATTAATTTGTTATATACATGTGTTGTAATTACTATATGATTTAAAACTAACATTTACTAAAGTCCATTTCATAATTGGAAATAATGATTTGACATTTGAGTGTTGCATGTTTTTCCTATTTCCTACATAGTGAAGTGCCGCCACCGTTATTGATGAAAAGACCATAAATATACACTAATAATTTACAATAGTATTTATATAATTTTACTACAATTTGTAATCAGCTTTGATATTCGCTGAAAGCAATTTGACAGATGCAAATGTCAAACATTATTTCAGCCTAGGCAAAGTTTTACTATTTTCTATCAGACAAATGTATTATGATTTATATTTTGAAAAGGCTGGTTATTTTTTTTATAAATTATGACATTTATTGTAGGTTTATAAATGAGATTGTGACTTACTTTTAATTTTTAAACCATAACGAAATACTTTAGACATTGAATTTTAAAAACTATTTCAAACACTCTTCGATAAACTGTACAATATTATTTTATTTTATTTATAATATATATTTTTTTTTGTATTATCAAACTTTTTCCGACAGCAGCTATATCTATAGTCTCTAAAATTATTATTTTTTATCTTTCAAGGGGGCACAAATATGCCTCCGAATTGAACCTGTGAACGGGTTGCGAAATCAAAAAAGGTAAATAAAACACTGCTTTACATAATTTACAAAACCACTACAAGGTAAACGCACTGTTATCAAAATAGAAACCGCTGTAAAGGAGCTTTACATTGTAGGCCTGGAGTTACGTCACAATGCCGTGTAAACAGGTCACAGCTGGATGACAGCACGCTTGGCTTATCTCTGGTCACACATTGTAAGGGCTGTGTGGAGTTTCATAACGCATAGAGCTTTTACACGCATATTATTATATGAGTGTAAAAGCCTAAAAGCTCTATGCGTTACCTAACTTACGTAGATTTGTTTATTAATTGGAGAGTTGTGTATTAAGTGGAGGTTAAAATTTCTGATTGGGGGCGGGATATTATTCCAGCATGGATGCCGCATATCTAAAACTACCTCTGAAGGCCGCAGTTTTGTGTGCTTCGGTTGATAGCTGCAGTGAGCATTGTCTTGCCACGTCACTTCTGCCTCAATCCAGCTCAGCTTTTTGAACAAGTAACTCGGCTGTTTAAAATTAATAACCCGTATAAAAATAATAAATTAATAGTAGGCACGCTAAATGTCGGGGTCTAAATCTTGGGGTTGAAGTGGAATGTTTTTTGAGATTTTGTGGCATAAGCAGCAAGTTTCATGTTCTTTACTGTTGTCCTGCTTGGGTGTTTTTGCCAGCCCTTTGATCTAGCAGCCAGGTTTAATTTACATTCTGGCAGTATTAACATTGACATCATTTGCTAAATAATTGTCTTAGATTTCCGCTAACGTGAAACTGTTTGGTCTGGACTAGGTCCGCGTCAGAAGCGTGTTAGTGTGCCACGCGCGCCTTAAAGAGCAGTTAGCACGAGAAGGGGCCCAACAGGGCCAACGCCTGTCGGGGTTGCGGAATGGTTATAAGAGTTACCGTAGCCCCGGAACATAAAGACTGTTTGTATGATATGACTGACATGTTTTAATTATTTCTTCCGTTAAGCATCGCTGTGACCTGAGGTTAAATTATTGCCTATCCCTAAGACCAGTACTATATCGTAATTATTTAGAGCAAACATTGGTGGTCTGACACGACCGCGAGAGCTCAAGCACCTAGCCTACGATTTTATATAAATACCGAGTTACGGTGGTACTCCTATAAATTCCCATATTCGGTCTGCTACTGAAATATCCAGCCCTAGGGGGGCTGGATATTTCAGTAACAAGTGGCATTGTAAAAGAGTTTTCTGCGTAGAGTAGGTTGTTAAATGATGGGTATGTCAACTTAGTGTAAGTTTATGTCAATCCCATACATTTAACAATCTATTATATTCTACAATGCCTATTGTCTAGGGGTTGATGTTTTACCTAACCTGAGAAATTAAACAGTCGCGTGCATGTATTATAAGAGCAAACCAGTAAGGTTTTCTACGATCAAGAAAAAAACGGTCGATCAATTACGGCGTCCAACCATTGCAAGCAGGACTTTTCGGTTTGTGTGAAGGGCACGGCATTGAAAACAAACCGTGATACTATAAGTTCTGCGGCAAACTTGCGTCCACAAGACCTAGACACAGTAAAATAGTTTTATAAGAGTACGTATGGCGCTTCTTGCCCATTCTTCGCCACATTAAACAACCTTTTGGAATAGGCGACTGGAATCAACTACTTTTAATGTAATTAACGTTCTAAGGTATATAAGGTCTAATGAAAACAAATAATTTGACTTTTTTAAAGAAAGGGGCGGAACCCTTAGGTAATTCGCAAATCTGGAAAGAATATTATACAATATATATTATTGTGATAACGATACCAAAATATATTAATGCTTCACAGTTTCCGGCAGCCATATTTTTCCCACTCGGGCCGGGTGCCGGAAATAACCTCAACAGTAATTAGCATTACACCCTCGGGAACCAATATCAGAATAATCAAAATATATACTTAACAAATATAGTCTGTGCAATTAACTGTGAGCAAAATTTTAATGAAAATGTTGTGCATGTCTTTAAACCTTCGAACCAACGTGATTCGAGACACAATAGACAGATAATAGCAGCCCGACAGCCGACTGTCGCTTGGTCGTTGAAAGGTTAATTAAATTAATTGTAAATTTTGTGAGGTTTGTTGTGCATGCCTTTAAGTGACTATTTACACATAATTGAAAATTGGGTTTATATTTTTTTTTGATGCCCTGTGAGCCCTTCTTTTTATAACTTGTATATATTTATTTTAGTATTATTTATAAGTTTTGTATATATTATGTTTAATTTATTTAATTTAGTTTTATTTCTATTATTAATAATTAATGTTTAATTGTTTATATTATATTGATGTACTTGTGAATATGCCCTAGGTGTGTTTAAATAAATAAATTAGGGCCCGTATCTACAAAGACACCGTCAAGCTCAAGCTAGTACATCTCCCACTGACCTTTCTCTTCCCTTGAAGCGATGGCACCCATCATCGGAGGCATCATTAGACCAATTATTAGAGCATATTTAGTGGCATTACATATCCTCGCGCTCGCGGAGGGGGGGGGTGGGGTATAAAGCGAAGATGCGCGTTCAGCCCACAACACAGCATCGACGCGTGCGCACGTCACGCGGACGAATCGCTCCGAAGTTTCCCGAGGTTGTACGAAGTTTGTGACTTATATTGTTGACGTTTTGTGCTTTCGGATACTGTGAGCTTTTGGTAAGTGTGTGTTGTTTGTGTTTTTGAGTGTAGGGTTTTAGTTATGGCGTTTTATGGTGGAGATAGTTAATACGGACTTATAATTTTAATTAATTCAATAAATAAAGTTATAATGTAAAATATTATTGTTGGACAACTTAGTAACAAAACACTTCACTATAGTGTAATTCGTTACAAAAAAAAATGCTTTAAAAAACTTGAAAATGTGCAGAAAATACAAACATGGTATCCTTAAAAATAAAAAATTGAATAAAGTCGTGACAATAAATCCCATTATTTCTTAAAACAAACCTTAAGAAACAGCTTAGTGTACAATTATAACTATTATTTATTGCAACATAACGCTCCGCGCAGACGCACTGACGACTTACCGCAAATTACTTTAAAATAATTTATTTTGCTATCTTACCGTTATGTAAATAAAGTGCAATCTGCAGTTCTATTGTACTCAAAACTATTTTTATTTAACTGTGAAAATAAAATATTAATTTTCCTTTTGGTTATTAATTTATTCATTGGAAGTAACATAATATATAGGAAAAGACATCAACGCATCAGGTATTAAAAATAACAGAAATTAAATTGTTCATCGACTATAAATAAAAAAGATTCATATAAAACTGTAGTATATATGTAGTGTATATATGGGCGGGCTTGTTGGTCTAGTGGTTAGTGAACGTGACTGCTAAGCCGCAGGTCGTGGGTTCGATTCCCACCCAGGACAAACTTTGTGTGATGAGCACGAATGTTTGTTCTGTGTCTGGGTGTGATTTATCTATATTATGTATGTATTTAAAAATATATATAAGTATGTTTATCAGTTGTCTGGTTACCATAGTACAAGCTCTGCTTAGTTTGGGATCAGATGACCGTGTGTGAGTTGTCCGAGGATATTTATTTATATTTTTTTTATATAAAATATGCAAATGTACAAAGTAGCAATTTTTATAATGACATGCAAAAAATGTCCACATTTAAACGTTTTTCCGTAGTTTCGTCTTTGGTGACTGCTACGCTCCCATAGACCGAAGCGAGATATAAGGCCTAGATACTGTTCTTTGTGATTAGGTTAACAATATAAAAAGAATATTATTCCTATCTGATGGAAACTCTAGAGATAAGCTCGATTAAACCATCAAAACAAACAAACGAAAATTTATTTCCAAAAGCTTTTTTAAATTAGCGTAGATTATGTAGATGTCACTGAAAACGCATCGTTGAAAAGAAAAGAAAAATAAATTTCCCAGAGCACAGCAGCTTTTCTTTTGATCATTTATAAACACACCGTACATACATTTTATAATCTATGTACTTATAAAAGAATCAATTACCGCACATTAGTCTTGCAAAAACTCAAAAATTACTTATTATGTTTTTTACTTTGCTTCGTAAGCGACATCTGTGCTGATATAGGAAAAAAGAAAATCAAGGAAAATTTAAAAACAAATTAATACCTACCGAAAAAAAATTTCATTGTTAATTTTGAAGAGACCACCGGCTCTTGCAGATATATTGATAAAAAAATTAAGCCATAGTAACTTACAGTGGTACATTAATTTCCTTCTTAAAATCTTCTTTGAACATTTAATAAATAACTTAAACAAAGGCTTACACAGAAAATCTCGAGATTTTTGTGATCAAATTACGAGAATTTAATTTGCTAAAGCAATATTAAGGTTATAAGAGAGTCAAAAGGAAAATGGACAAAGAAACAAGAAATCTTTCTTATAATGGAAGTATGATAAGCTTTTACCCAAAAACAATTACAGGCATTTAATAACACAAGAATTACGGTAAACAATAATAATAAAAAATGTTACAATAATTTATTGCCCGCAAAAGGTTCTGTGAGACTACCACTATCTAATATTAAAGTCGAGCAAAAATACACGTTTACTATTTAAATTCACATTTGCATTAGGGAATCTATATTATCAATGCAGAAGTGTCTCTATTTGTATTTTTCTGACTGTCAGTATTTTTATCTGTCACTTTGGCTCCTGTACGGTATGGAAGCAGAAACCACCAAACTAACTGTAACCCCATGAAAGGACAAAGGCTGCATTTTATTTATTTATTTATTCAGATGGAAAACCAACAGCTATACTTAAAATAATAAAAACAGCTGATTATGTAACATAAAGTCAATTACAGGTTTTCACGGTTAGAAACAGTATACATTATAGAGGATCTAAAGGATCACCATCACAGCACAACACAATTAGAAAAGCATGAAAACTAAAAATAATGCTTACGCTAATGGACATCAAAAGGAAACTAGTACATGACACTAACTATTAGGTTTTGAATAAATTAAGGTTAAGCTGCTTACGAACTGATAGGCTTTTGGTAGTAAACACGTCCCATGAAAACTCTTTACTCATTAAGTTGAGATCCTTACTCGCTTATCTAACTTTAACTCCGGCTTCGGCTATAAGTTCACGAATAAGCAAACTCTGAATATTCTTAATGCGCAAGTATCTTCGTTTGTTTGTTAGTAGTTACGCGTTCACGTTTAGACAACTAATTTTTTATGTAGTTTTGTACGAGTTAAGCTTGCCCCGAAGATACAACAACTATTTAATCTGCTAAGTAGTTATAGTCACAGTAATTTATTGCTTAGGGATTCCTAAAAGTCATATTGGTAAAGACTGTTACATTATAGTCAACAAATAAGTGAAATTACAATGTCAAATTATAAAAAAAATACAAAAAATAAAAGAAAATATAAGAAAACAAATAAATAGATATCAAGTCACAAAATAACATTAAAATAAATCATAAAAAGTTGCGGAATATTTATAATATGTAGTTACCGTGACCCAGGAACATAAAGGGCAACCGAAGGAACATGAGTGGGTTTTAGTCAGTAAAAGTCTGACACGCCCTCTCGCCGCACCCAGGACGAGAGAAGTCATTTGGTGATTTCCCACTCCCCAAAAAAAATCATAAGAAATGTTACAATATTTTCAGTCCAAATTATTACTCTGAGTTAAATTAAGTCTCAAACTAGCAACATCAGTTAAAACCAGTTCGATAAAAATCTTAAAACTCAAACACAATATTTACAAAACCATCTAAATAGTTTCCTTGAAACTTAAACTAAAATTGAATTACATTTTCCATTATCCTTTTAATAAAATAACAGTGAAGTTATTAAAGCTCCGGTCAAAGGGAACAAGCGCGTAATAAGTCCTAAGTGTCGGCACATTAACTATTACTTAGTTTAATTATATTATGTACAGGCTAAACTGTATGTTTTAATGTAAAATGTTTTCTTACAGAAGGCAGCCGCCGTCCACCAAGATGGTCCACTTTAAGCAAGCGGTAAGTTATTTTGGTCTTTTAAAGTTAAGCTTACTAGAGTAGGAAAATTTCAAAAATAATGACAGAAAAGCGTCAGGCTCTTATAGATTTCATCGACAAAATAAAAAGAACACATTTTCAATAACAACGCAACTTCAACGCTATCTGTTACCGTATTTTAGGTAAACATTTGAACAATTTATATAATTAAATTTGGTACCTTCAAGAAAGTACAGGCACAAGCACTATACATTTACGAAAACTAAATCCAGACTGAAGCCTTAGAACAGAATATAATAGAATAACCTTTATTTTCAAGCTGCATAGGCCCATATTATAAATTCCTTAACCTAATATACATACAATTACAATTATAATCACGTTGTGTACCTTGATCTAGGTATAATATTTAACAACTAAGTTTCAAGCCATAAAAACTACATTAATCAAAAACATTTGATTCTAAAAACCTCTCCCCAACTGCCCAACATCGCACAAATAGCCTTTTCATTCCAAACTTCAGAACACAGATATAAAAAGTTTCAGGAAGGAAGGAAGTTCTATCTATCAAAGTCAAAGCTACAAGCCAAGTTGAAAACTTACAAACTCCGCCCCTTCCGTGCTAATATTTCACAATCTGAAGTTACAGATAAATTGCTGAAACAGAACTGCCGTTAAAACTAACTCTTAGTGACCAGATTCGATGGGACAGAGGGACGAACTGTAGGTAATCGTAAATGTAAAAAGTGGGAAGAGCTTTTTCCTGTGTTCCTGTTTTGTGGCGCTAGAGTTTTGTATACTACTGCCCCCTTACCATGACGTTTAAAGTAAGATTGTTTTAGTCCTGTTGCAGGAGTGTGCAAGTGACAGCGTTAGACACGTTGTCTAGCGCCGTCTCTTTCCCACTGAAAGTAATATCAAAGTAATACTGCTTTAAGGGTTTGTGGTACGCCCCCTGGCGGGCTTTCGTGATTTCAATTAAGATTACTGTGATAGAAATGTGGAACGTTTAAGTTTTAACAAAAGTATTTAGGTTAGCATGATACAAGTTTAAATCTTTTTGTTATCATAACTACAGGTACTATTAACCTTTCGACGACCAACCGACAGCCGGCTGTCGCGCTGCTATTGTCTTTCTATTGTGTCTCGAATCACGTGTGTTCGAAGGTTTAAAAGATATTATTTCGCGACAGTGATTATGGATTGTGTGTGACAAGTGAATAAGGATTACTCAATTCAAATGTACATAGCCATTGTAATTAAAATTTACAACAGTACGATGGTTAAATACATATTAAAACGTATGTGAAATATTAGTAAAATTTTAATTGTTATAGGAAACATAACAATAGAAATATAAATGTGTATGTTGCAACACGATTCGATGCCATTATATCGGTACAATAGGTTAATTTACTACTTTTATTTTATAGCCTACTATTTTAATAAAATTATCCTAGAAAAAATCATTATAATGCGTAATATCTTTATTGACAGCACATACGTATAAAACGGACTGCAAATATATTCTTTTATCAACTGAAAGTTATTTTGAACTGTCCGTAAATCCTTAAATATCAAGAGACAGGGTTTATGGCGATACTCAAAGCACAGCTGAAACTGCTGAAGCTGAAATCATGAAATTTGCACAGCAGTTCCTTTTTATGACACAGAAGCGTACTAAGAAGACCATTTTTTAAAATTTAACCCCAAAAGGTGAAAATCGGAGATGAAAGTATGAAAAATATCGTTATATTATCTAAAATATCGCCCTTGGCAGAGATTTCTATACATTTAATTTAAGAATAATAGTACCTTATTTATTTAAACAAATCAATGTATAACCTATAAATGTCGTAACGAATCAACCACGCATGCGGGCGGGCGGTGTCAGTGACTCAATACTTTTAGTTTTGAGTTCAGTGCCAATGTACTAAAACGGAAATAAATTAGTTCAACTTATTACATACTTCTCTCTACATAATCAGTATAAAACAACTGAATTTCTTTGAAATCTAGCTGTTATGTCGGCTAACGGAAATATTGTGTAGATAGAGGAAGTACGGATATAGCGGTGAAATGTCAGCTGTGAGAGACAATAATAAGAAAAAATCATATGTCGTAGATAATTACGATAACGATTACATATTGAGACAACTACAATTTCAACCCTATGCAGCTTAAATTAATAAAAAAATCAGAAGATATCTATATGGCCACATTTCATGTCTTGAAAGCTAGTCCAGCTTTAATTTTTTGATCTTTGACAATTATTACTAGTCATTAGCCAACTAGGTCGTTTGGGACGCCCTGCCACGCGATGGTCTGAAGATTTAAAGAAGGTGGTGGGCAGCAGCTGTATACGAGCTGCCCAAGACAGGCTAGACTAGCGCTCTATGATATGTAGTGAAAACTTGAAAAATCAGACTACCACTCCTGACAAGGAGTATCGTGTAACTAGCTTCTGAAAGACAGACGCTCCATATAAAATACTACTTGAAGCCTACATGAATAGAGTTGAGAAAGGGCAAGGCAAATATTATGGCCAGTATTTTCAAACAAAGGGGTTTAACATAAGCCCTATTTTTCTCTTCATAAAAGTTCAGTACATTTCTGTACTTCATAGCTAAGTTTTCCAACAATATATTTGCTAGTGTTGTCCCATTCATACAAATAAAGGCGACATCCCACTGCGCGCGTGTTGCATCACAATCATTTGCGCAGACCGCATCGCGCTCAGCCGTAGGGCTGTCGCGTTTGAAATACTCAAGTTAAATTACAAAAAAAAATAACCAGGTATCCCTGGCGTTTTTGCCCATGATTGATTGTAGGTTTAAAAACGCAAATACCTAAAATAACAAAACAATCCTAATCTTGTTTTGCAACCTTACAGAGGCAATTTTTCATCTTCATCTTCAAAATCCCTTAAAAGAGCATAGAGCACACACAAACCTACGTCACGTAAGAAATAAACGTACAAAATTTCATGCTTCGAAACCCAGCGGAGTGTTAAATGTGTGTCTGAAAATAATGTGCATTTTTACTATTCTATTATCTTTGTATAAATTCTCACATATGTACAATGGCGGACTTAATGCCTTAGGCATTCTCTACCAGTCTACCCAGGGCGGTGCAGAGATAACATGGTAGGTGCACTAATAAAAAAATAAAAAAGAAATAGAATAGAAGAATACAACTTAAAATAGAAAAAAGGATAGACATAATTACCTACTTATTTATATATTAAATAAGTAACTTATTTATATATTAAGTAAGTAGTAAGTTCATTTCATATATGCCTGGATATAAGAAAGATTTTTCTCTCGTCAGCCCTGCGGCGACCGCAAAGCATTGCGTCACGATACTTAGAGGCACGAGGCAGTGTAACACCTACAAGTCATTCATCTTTGTGTGACAACCCTAGCTCGGTGCAAAACGCGCATTTTTGTCTCTTTTCTAAACTCCTTGTTTTGAAACCAATGCTATTGTGCGTTTTTTTGTACTTACGCCGAGCTGGCCTTCTAGTTCTAGTGTTGTTATAATGATCCTTATTTATTGTCGCGAAGTGATTTTGAGACGGTTTGGTAATATTACAGATACAATGTATGTTATAGTAAAAGAAATAAATTTTATGTACAGAAAGAAAATGAGGTCAACTTTAAATGATTTAAAATTCGCTATTAACACCCTTTTGAATACCTAATTAAATTCATCGTGTTTAGCGGAAACGACAATATGAACGAACAAGAACATACAAAATAATAACAATCTAATCCTGTACATTGAATAAAAATGCACTCCAAATTACATACATCGCAATTCACAAACAAATCAAAAGAAATGACTTCGCAAGCCATTAACACAGAAAAAGAACATTTTGACGTAAAAAACGAATAAAAATTCAAATGTGATGAGAACAATGTTCTTTATTCAAATGTTCGGGTGTTTCCGCCGATCCGAGTGGCGCAAGCGCGCGCGCCGCTAGAAAGTGTCAATAAGGGTCAAGGTCGAATCTCTTCCGCGCCTTACGTCACGCAGAGAAACTTAGGGCTGCCAGGATTATTTAGCTAATTAAACATGATTCACTGTTTTATTATTACGGTAGCTTATGTCTTGAATACCATATGAGTTGTGTAATACGTGATGATAGTTAATTATATTTTTAATTTGATTAAATAATGTTGAGATGCCTATTTTTAAACTATTTTAATATCTTCCTCTCATAATTTTAAAGAAGCAGTAAAATTTATTAGAGGAAACTATTAGAATATTTAAACTTTTAATGAAAATAATTATATTATTTTTTCACCATATCTCATGATGGCGCAATGATTAATCCTCCCGTCTTTCATACATAACATTGTGGATTCGAACTCGATCAAATACTAAAATAACTTTAGCAATTTATAATGTTCTTTCTGAGTTTATCTAGGAAATCACTACCATCTCGTGCCCCAAAAAGCTCGTAAAACCGTTCAACCATTTGTCATTCGTAAATATTCAACAATCGTTTATAACCAATCAACCAATATTAGGCAACCCTATACCAAATAATGGTCGTACGCATAGTGATAGCATTAGCAAGCTTTTTTTTGTCCCCTATAACCTTTGGCACTAATAGTACCATGTTAGTACCGCATATTATTATATAACGTGTTTTGTATGTACGTACAATAACTGTGGACATTACAAAACTGTTATGTCATTTGATGTTAGAAGTATTTTGTGAGGCTGTGACCTAATACTGGAAGTGAAGAAGAATCTATTGTTAGAAAGCTATTAATAGCTATTGAAATGAAATGATATTGTTTATTATGCAAGAAGAACATTAGAATCAATTTTACACGTCTTTTTAACTAGATGGAGTCGGCATTTCCTAGCTGACTACCTCTGAGAGGAAACGCCGAAACAAACTCATATAATTATATCTTTTAAAGTCCAGGCAAAATTCAAAATGATTAAAATTTTATTATAACGAAAGCTAGAATATTTAGATATTATGTTTTCATAGTTTTTGTTCTAGTTCAGAGGTTGCAATTTTAATTGTGCTAAAAAAACTACAGGTGTCATGAGAAAACCGGAACCGGAATGAAGATCAGTTAGCTTAATTTTAGGTCTCTACATGTACAAAATGGAGTTGCCTGTCCGTTTGATCGTTTAAATCTTTTGAACTACGGTTTTCAACAAAAGATAAAGTGATATACGAGGTGGGTTTATATGTTTGAAACATTCATACATAAAAGCCGAGATATTCAAAGATTTGTTACACCAGGCTAGAGCGGGTCGCCGCCATTAAATTAACCTTTCGTGTGTCTAGGACGTGGATCCACACGAGACAATGCTTTTCTAGTTGTGTATGTAATTAGAGCATTCAATGGGTTAAATCTAAATGAAAATGAATTGTTTGTCACTTTTCCGGTAATCAATCATTCACGGACAGAGTTTCAAAAACTGTTTACAGTAAAACAACTCAGCTGGTTTATAAAGATGTACTTTTTATTAGCGTTAGTTATGTGACAATTACATAAAAACTAAACAAAAGAGCGTTAACTAGCAAAAGATAAAATATACGTGAAGATAATTAAGTAACCATAAAGTCAACGGCCGGTGAGACATAACTAAACTGTTACAAAGCGGCGACATAACAGCCATCATACTTACTCTTATAACTACCTCGTCTTAATAACGTATTACTGAAAGAGGCTGTTAAGATATCACTCATTGACACTAACCCGGGCGTGCTACACACCGACCAACTTAATACAGCTTAATAATGGTACTGATTTTCTTGTTCACAAACTTAACTAAATTTAAGTTGAATGCCTCTTTCTCTTTCCATTTCTTAAAGAAAAGGACAGAAGGTACATTTTAGTTTAATCCTGTCAAATTAGACAGCGCCTGAAGAAAATTGACGTAATTTAGACGCCATGTTTTTAAATCACGTGTAAATTATCTATGGAGTATCTAAATTTGACAGGACTTAACAAATATTTTATCTTCTGTCCTTTTCTTAATTAAATAGAAAGAGAAAGATGCACTTAACTTAAATTTACGTTAGTTTGTAAATAAGAGAATCGGCACCATTATATAGTTGATCCCCAATTTTACTTTGTCATGCAATAACTTGAGAATGACTTAACCGATTTCATTCCACTTTTTAAGGGAAATTACTACGCGATTTTCATAGTAAATTAAGACAAAACGTACATAAATTGGAATATTAAACTTCCTACATTATTCTAATGTTACCCTGGCAATTTATGCGAAATGTAAGAAAAATCAAGTATCAAAATACACTTCTCTTACATTCTGAAAACCATTCCTCAATTTTTCCATGTCTAACATTTTTAACTTACAATCATTTAAACTTAAAACGTACATGCCTAACATTTTTAACATAGCTCCACCAAGTACGGTGTGTAGTGCGGCCGCTTTCAACGCGATCAACTCGTGCGCAGACATAATAGCCGTGCGAATGAGTTATCGCTCGGAAACTATCGCTTCAATGGGAAGTAGATCGGAAGAGCTTCGCTTTAGATATAATATTGTGTAATGTATGTGTCTGGGTTACTATCGTGCTTTTTGCTTTTATAAGTCAACTGTATACTTCTTTCAGACCCTTTTAATTGAATGTAGAACAAAAAAGCTTGTTTCTTGCGTCTCTTGACCTGTACATTTTTATACTAACTTTCATCCCCAGTTTTACCAATTTTCCCCCTTAAGAGTTAAACAAAAAAATGAAAATAGCTTACTCGTAATAAAACTATTAAGCTTTCATGTTTTTGGCTTTAGTAGTTTCGTCAGTTCCATTACAACCAAAGAGCCTGTTTTAAATATAAGGACTTAAAATACAATGATCTAATAATTTATCTACCGCGCTGTCAGAAAATACATTTAGGAAAACACCAATATTATTTTACAAACACTAAAATTATCTCTGACTTAACAAACCTATTGTAATCACAATCCTCCAAATATAAAGAAATATAACAATGAACTTACAAACAAACAAAACATTACATTATGTCCTGTTTCAAAACCATCCCAATCAAACAATGTGCAACTTATAATAAGTAACCTATTTATGTCATTCGTACCAAATTTAGTTACTCAGTGACCCACATTACATTAGCAAACAAATAATTTGTTTGATATGATAACAATGGTACTCTTTCACTGAAATGTCAGAGTGCACGGCAATAACCAGACGTAATTGTGAAGTAATATGAATTACACACATTATACCATCTCACTTGGTGACATGTTACGAAAAAGATTATTTGAAAGGGACCAGTCATTCCGCTGCTGCCTTTTTTTTGTGAGTGGGAAATCATCCAATGACTGCTCCCGTCCTGGGTGCGGCGGGAGGGCGTGTCAGACTCTTACTGACTAAAACCCACTCATGTTCCTTCGATTGCCCTTTATGTTCCAGGGTCACGGTAACTATTATAAACATTCCGCAACCCCGGCAGACGTTGGCCCTGTTGGGCCCCTTCCTGTGCTGACTCCTTCTCTTTGAGGCGCGCGTGGAACACTATTACGCTGCTGCCTTTAAACAAAAAACTCTTAAGCTTTGTTATATTATTAGCTGATCCCTTTTTTGTATAGGAAATTGTAAAAGGACCGCTCTGAGCGAAGCGATAGGGAGTGTCAGACTTTTACTGGCTAAAACCCATCCGTGTCCTTTTTAAGGTCATAGCTCATTACAGCCACCCGGCAGCCACTCCGCACCGACCTTTAATGCACTTTGCGTTCCAGGGTCGCGGTGACTCTCTTTTAAAATTGCGCAACCCTGGCATGATCAGCTGACTCCAACAGGCCTTCCTTGCCCAGCTTATCTTATAGCTTTTCCGGTTTTTTGCTCCGTAAAGATTTTCCTTGGACAAATATAGTTTAGATTAAACTTTTATATACTAACGCCTCGCATAGCGAATTATCAATACCTTATTCTAACTGAGAAAAGATTGAAATATATTTTAACAAAATATTTTAATGAGCCAGTCTACGTTAGCTAATAAGTTCTGTAGCTCCGCCAAAATACATTAACAGTTTAGGTATTCAATAAGAGAGTCCATAATAATATATTACGATATTTTTATCGAACACCGCGCCAATTCTATATCGGAGTGCGTAAACTGTACGAAATTATGACTTTGACATTGTCGCCGACATCTGAACTTTTATTTTAATAATATTACGTAACCCAGGTTATTTCGAAAAAGATATTATTACGTAGTTATTGATCGTTATCAATAACTACGTAATAATTTATTTGTATTTAAGAGTGTCTAAAGAAAGCTTACCAAGGAAGAAAACTGCAGGGTAGAGGAATACAGGGTAGGGTGATCCCTACCCTGTATACCCTATGTAGTTACATAGGGTACATATGGCATACATAGGGCATACATTTATAACTACACTAGCTTCTGCCCGCGGCTTCGCTCGCGTTAGAAAGAGACAAAAAGTAGCCTATGTTACTCTCCATCCCTTCAACTATCTCCACTTAAAAAATCACGTCAATTCGTTGCTCCGTTTTGCCGTGAAAGAAAGACAAATAGACAGACAGACAGACAGACAGACAGACAGACAGACAGACACACTTTCCCATTTATAATATTAGTATAGATAGGGTACGAAAATTCAGGGTTTAGAAATACAGGGATGGGAACTACAAGATGGAGAAATACAGGCTAGGAAATACAGATTGTATCCCTATAGACATACATAAGTTAATAGAGCCTATCGTGCAAAAATCCTTTTCCTTGGTGAATAACAGTTATTATTAATAAGATGCTATCACTGTTTACCCATACTTATTGTAATATTACACCTTAAAGCCGCCAATTTTCTCCTCCAGTTCCCTATATTCAACAGAAAACCTTTAATATCCAAACTTACCCAAGATTCCACAATAGAGATAACTGATACTATGAAATGAGCTATGGCGAAACTGTAGCGAACTTCGTGAATGTTCGTGGAACTTCGTGAATCGTCGTGAAGCTTCGTAAATGTAACTAGAAGCTTTTATGACTGTTACAGATGATTTTATCTGATGGTCGGAAGTATGTCTTCAATTGTTAGTTAATGTTATGTCATTATTTTTAGTCCGTTTTCCTTTTAGAACAAAATAATGATTTCGTGCAAAGATTGTGTGGTTGGTAGCTCGCGATGACTTTGTATAATCTCGTTGGTATACGTAATGCTTTCTCAAGAAATATTGAATCTATTATGACGATTCGTTATTGACCAACATATTTGACGTCATAGCAATAATACCGATATTGCCAATGATGTTATAAGTAAAAAAGTGTAGATAGGTTACCCAAACGAAATTCTATCTTCAAAAACGGCACACTAACGCACACATACATTACACGTCAAAGTAGGATGACATGATTGAAGTAGTGCGAGTGAAAAAGAGATAAACGTCAAATGTCAACGCGATACTCAATATCATGTTTGTCAATTGGCAAACTTTTAATGTGCCACTTTTTGACTGCATATAACCTATCTACACTTTTTTACTTATAAAATCATAGGATATTGCCATAGTAGAGTATATACAAAGATGTCAAAACTTCCAACCAATTTTACCTCTTTCACCAAGAAAGGATTTTTGGAAACTCGGTTGGAGTTTAAAAGTTCTAAAGAGGTTAAAAAGGGAATGGAAGTATCAAATTTTATGCAAGCGAAGCCGCAGCGAATGCTAAGCGCATATAAACACAGAAAATTAATAGTTTTAACAAAATTTCTCACTACCATTGTGTTTGAGCACCATCATCAATTATGCTTATTATGACACCCGGTTTCACTCGCTTTCTTTACAAGCTCTGATTAACAGGTTGCCTATGTTTATAGGTTTTGTTTGTTAGATGGATGGATTTCCAAACTTGAATTGGTCGATTTTGTTAAAAGCGGGGGCCGACGGCGACGCTAGCATTTTAAGCTACTAGTTACTATCAGTCAAATTGCTTTAAAAGATTTTCAAATTTATCGCTAAAGTATTAAGGTTAAGGTTAATAGGGATTTGCCAGTATCGGGTAGCTTGATGTGCTGTAGATAAAATAAGCCAAATGAATAAAAGTTATAAGTTTATTTATTTCGTCTCAAATTCATACTAAATAAAATTTGTAGAAAAGTTTTTTTTTTATAAATATACTTAGCGTACTAACACTTTCTTGCGATACCTACCACATTCAGAAATGCGGTTAAACAAACTCCTTAATTATTTATTCAGCCTAAAAACGTTATTTTAAACTATTTGTTCAAACTTCTTACATTTTTACATAATATACTAGCGGCCCGTCCCAGCTTCGCACGGGTAGATATAAGATTACACAATAAAAACACAATAATAACAAAATAATAGATAACACAATGATAACAAAACTTTTTTTTAATTTGATCGCAGCGCTAACAGCTGTCGGGACAGACTAAAATTAAAATTCGAATATTATTTAAAATTTGACACTGCGATGGTAGCGCCGACATGTTAAGATGTATTGCTACGCATTTTCATATAGAACCTTTTTTTAATATCATTGTTTATGTTTATGACATCTGAAAGTGATTATTATTTAAATTTTGACACTGCGATGGTAGCGCCGTCTGTCGGATCCAATGTAAAACATTCCAAAATCAACAACTACTAATAAATTAATTGTGACTGTCAAATAATAACAGACAAATAATTAGCAATAAATTAAAATTGCGACTATAATTTGAGATTTAAACTATCCTATCTCTCAAGTTGGATCGAACTGCACATGGTGTGCGAATTTTATTATAATCGGTTAAGTGGTTTAGGAGTCCATTGAGGACAAACATTGTGCACGAGATTTATATATATTAAGATGAGTCACTTTTTATCACATTGTATCTAACAACGCAGCGAGTTTCACGTTAAACTGTTTAGGAGTTCTTGACAAAATTCTCACAAGCATTGTTTGTCAGGGTCAATTGTCTAAAAGTCATGAGTGTTTTGTTCTCTGTACCAAAATATTTCACAATACACTATATAAGATTTGTTTACAGCTTTCTTAAATTTTTGAACAAAACTGTAACGTAATATGGCATTTTGTCTTCAAAATGAGAGCTACATACATAGGACAGATTACTATTGACCATTTATCATTAGCTCCCTAGCCTTTTTCCAATTATATTAGGGCCGGCTTTTAGCCTAACTGAATTCATTTGGATACCAGTGTTATACGTGAAGCGATTGCCTCTCACACCTTCACAACCCCAGTTACTATGCGACACGGTTCCCTTTAGTCAGATTGGTCAGACTTTCTGGCTTCTGACTATCCGTAATGACTGTCAAAGTTCTACGGCTGACAACCGGGACCAACATCTTTACGTGCTTTCTGAGGCACGGGATGTCTAAGATAAACTTTAGAAAGTACATATCAATTGAAAAAGTCACATTGGGCCCGGATTCGAACCTACAACTTACTCGAGAGGCGTGTATCAAAAAAACTTCATAATAGATTTAAAGTAATTCTAACGCCTAAGTTACATCTTAATAAAACACTAATTAAACTACATTAAGGACGAGATAAATTGACGTTACTTAGCACGTACTTTGTCTAAGCATCTGTCACTGTTACACAACTGTCAAAATTTAAGTCAAGTGACCAATAGAGACGGACAACAAGACCAACAAGGGCCGATTTTTCACTCGCCAGATAACTTTAATCTGAAGAGTATGTTTGACGTTTTGGCAGTTTTTGTATAGAAAATATGTCATATTTATTCCTCAGATAGAAGTTAACTGATGATTGAAAAATCAGCCCTAAGCCAAAGTACGTGCTAAGTAACGTCTATTTATCTCGCCATTAAATCGTAACACTTAGCACGCACTTTAAATAACCTATTTTTCTCTTGCGATTGTAGTTTAACAGTTGGTGCTTAGCCAAAAAACTTACTGAGCAACGTTTATTTGCCTTACTTAGTATCCATGCTGTCATACGGGTCGCCTCCATAAAAACTTGTCGCTTGCCTCCTTACATAATACGCAACACTATCGCTAACAACACGATACATTGTCGTTTCAATGCCTACCAAGTTAGTTATTACCTTTGTCAGTCGAAGATGGACGCTGCGGTAATATTTTGAATGGATAACTTTTACTTTCGCTATGGGAAAAGCGTTTGCGATGATATTGGGTATGAATGAAATAAGTATGGATTCCGTTTTTACTTCAAGATAAATTATGGTTTTTTATCGAAGATGGAGTGAATAGAGGCAGATAACCTTTTTATTACTCTGGCATAATAATTAAAAGTTTAGGAAAAACTATAAGAACTATCGCTTCAATCAAACAATGAATCAACTTTGTTGAATGATGGAAAAAGTTGCGGCATTATATTGTTTTTATTGATCAGTAGATTACTTTCATTTGATTGGAATAAGTTGTAATCTACTTTTTGGGTAAGTTTATAAGGCTAGTTACCCTCTACCAAGTAAAAGTCAAGAGAAGATCTTTTTTTTGAGGGTGGGAAATCATCAAATGACTTCTCCCGCCCTGGGCGGGGTGTCAGACTTTTACTGACTAAAACCCACCCATGTTCCTTCGGCTGCCCTTTATGTTCCGGGGCCACGGTATGTGTTATGGAGGCCATACACGCTAGGGTTTGCATGATGGTTATAACTGTGCATGCAAAACCGACAAGCATAACCGAGTTTGCATGCACCGATAACTGTACAGTTTAATCACATACACGCTAGGGCTTGCCTGTCGGTTATGCATGCACGGCTAAAACCATCATGCAAAACCTAGCGTGTATGGCCTCCATTAGAACTATTCCGCAACCCCTGCAGGCATGGCAGGGCAGGGCCCCGTGCTGACTGCTCTTCTCTTTCCCAGCTTTTATCAAAGAAAACCCTTGGCAACAGATTTTGAAACTATTAAACCGATGACATCATTTAATTTTCCAATTAAACAAAATTACATTTGACTGCAATTTGACCCACATTCAAATATGCGAGCCAAGCTATGCTAATACACAGAAATTAGTTAGATGTGTACGGCTTTAATTATTGACACAAATTAGTTAGCAATCGCTTGATATTCACCCAGATGTTATTGTGTTATTAGATAATTTATGCATCATTTATATATGTATTATTCTTTTATATGATGTAGTTTTTGGTTAAACAGTTTTTTATCTGGCATTGACTTTTATTAAACTTGATTTTTTCGTTTTCATACTTCACGACCAAAAATTCTAAATATAGCTAACTACTGTCTTTACGTAACTTTTGCCAAAAATACCTCAAATATTGAAGTAAGAGCCGAATTGGGTTACCGTGCTGTGACATAACAACGTTGAAATACTTAAAACTGACCAAAAATGAAAAATATGTGCGTATTAATGCAAAAATGTCACTTTAAATAATAACTTATTGTTGCAGTCGCGATGGTACGTCGTTGGGTAGACAACCCAGATTATATTTGTGTTATATAAAAACTATAAAGTGCTAAGAAATGCACCCATGTTTTTTTACTGACAGTTGCCCGCCATTATTTTTGACAGCTGAATTACGTGGATTGTGTTAAAAAATGTTTAATTAAATAATAAAAGTCTCATCTCACATACAAAGTCGTTTAATTAATGAAACGGAGGTGTTATAGACGGCCTCACACTAATTTATAGTGTAATTATTTAAATAATCAATAGCTGTGAACTATTCTGAGTATTTTCCTTAATTTCAATAAGCTTCATATACGTCAAGTATTTATTTTGGCGTGTATATTATTGTATTTTAGTAAAATATTGTAGATATCTCTTGGCTTGTAAGTTTTCACTTAGATTTCACTTTTAACATAACAATGGTATTTGATGACTACGTAAATGTTATAAACACAGTTATGTATGTAGTATATTTTGTGGTTTGATCTTATCATTTTCTTTTGTCAGCGTCGTAATATCTTTTATACAATAAAAAAAAGCAAGTAGTCTATGCCTTCTACGGGGTTTAAGCTTTATAATTTACAGTTCAGCGGGAATTAACGCGCACGTACCTTTTTTTTGTTTTTTGCTTGACGTTTCGGCAGTGTTACACCTGCCATTGTCACAAGCAGACAAGCAAAAAACAAAAAAAGGTACGTGCGCGTTAATTCCCGATGAACAGTAATTATAAATATGCAACGCGAAAGTTTAAAGTATAATAAAGGTTCCTCTATCTCAAATTTAATTAAACTCGGTTTCTTGTTTTAGCCCTAAAAGTATAACAAACAGAGAAATATAGCTACATTCACATTTGTACTTCAACCATAATAATTTCATTGGTAATGGTAATGATCCCAGCGTTCACGTTGCTCTAGGTAAACTAAACAGTAATAATATTGCCTAAGAAGTGATAGGTCGCCATTCGCGAGCCCGTCACCTACAAATATTACAGTCACTGGCGTGAGAAACTAATCTAACACGTTCTAATCCATTCCCAGAAGTAAAAGCTTTAAATCTTCGTTTTTATTGACAAGTGAAATGTGGATATTCGATATCTGGGTTCATCCTACATTGTTGCAAAGATGCACGAAAACACGAACAGCCCATTAGCCCAGACATGCAACTGATCAACAACTCATTATTATAATTACATAACCTCCGCGGTGAAAATGGGCGGGAAAAACGATGCCGCCATGTTGTATTCGAAAGTGTCATGGCGCGCACCGCGTCTTCCTCGGGGTCAGAAAAACAACCATTAATGTAAACAATGAAGCGTGTGAAGTATAAAAATGACTTTTAAGATTAATAGATTGCTTTTTCGACTGTTCGCGAGAGGAAGTTTGTATCAGTAGCTATTTAATTTAGTTTCTTTCTCTTCATGCTCGGGTGGATTAATCTTTACAAAGTTCACAATGTAATTGGAGGCCGCATCCGAAGACGGAACTCCGACAATTCCGTTGTTACGAAGATTTACGCTGATAATATCATAATTGACAATATCCATCTAATGTCAGACTTCCTTCTGATATTGCCTTATGTAACATTCAATACAATTCTATACGTATGTAAGTAGGTAATCATGCACTCCCGCATCGAGTTTTTCACTGTACATAATTGAATCGCATTCATCTTCTTCTTACTTCAATCAGTTGTAGGAATGGCTTCAATGGGGGAAGTGGGTTACTATGATACTAGGCGAACAGTTTGCAAATAGGCTTTTTATTTAGCCGTTCGTTGACTTTTAGTACGCACCTGACTCGTAAAGATATTTTATAGAGGGTTTTAATGATCTTTTATGCATGTTCACACCAATAAAACCTTTTGTGCTGGATCTTAGTGCTTAGGAGCTCGCAAACAATTGCGAATTAGAAATCCCATCAAACATAATCATAAAGGGATCTTTCCATGAAATTGCTCAAGATCCTGGCTGTGGCAAGCGCGGACGAGCAGCGGCGGCCATTTCGGAGGATTCGCACCGATAGGTAGACCGAGAACAATATGCGTTCGTTGCACAGTCGTATTGTCGCGTGCCGCGGTTCCCGCGCATAGTTCCCGTGAGACGTACACGCACCGCCATCTTGTTTTAGGGCTGTCAAACTTGACAATTATCTTCATTTGTATCTGTAGGTCGGTTGTAGAACACATCTGTTTAAACATACATATCTAAGGAGGTTATTGTTTATGTTAACTTTGAAGTTTTAATTTTAAGGTACACCATCATTTCCATTCATTACTGTTACTCCTAATTGTATATTCCCTTTTTATTCGTTTTTGGAGGTTAGCAACTGTTCTTCCTTTACAATTTTCCATGAAACCTTAATCATTTCTATAAGACTTTTTTAGTAACAACTCTTGTTGTTACTTTATTAGGTAACAACAAGATAGCTCTTTAGAAGCTAACATTTAAACCTCGTACTAAAAGTTTACCTTCCCGAGTCCCTGAATTAACAATCCCAAAGATTGATCTTCCATAAACGTCAGTAGTTTCGATACCTCGCAAGTGATGAGTAACGAGTGTCACAAGTAGAGCTCATTTCCGCGACTTTGTGGCTAATAGGAAGTCCACAAGCGAAGCCTGGCTTCGGTACAACGTCATCTCAGCTGATTGGATGCTGACACTTTTAGATTAGTTTAGAATCCCTGCTTATGAAATTCTTAGCTGGAATCAGTTTTATAGCAAATAGGTTTTCAAAGAATATTAGTAACTATATGACTTCAACAGACCTGGTACCTCCTAATGAGTATGTTCTAGATTTCAGACAAAGGCCCCGTAAAAAATGACATTCGGTTTTCTTCGAATTGATAAATTATATTTCCATTGACTTTTCCATATTTGTTCTTTATAATAATCTTCGCCAGAATATACCTAATAGGTACATTTTTAAAAAGCAACACATTTAGCGATTTATTTTTATACCTTTCAACGACCAAGCGGCAGCCGGCTGTCGCGCTGCTATTGTCTTTCTAGTGTATTGTGTCTCAAATCACGTGTGTTAAATAGAAGTCTTGAATCGAGGTTGCGGAATGTTTATAATAGTTACCGTGACCCCGGAACATAAAGGGCAACAGAAGGAACATGAGTGGGTTTTAGTCAGTAAAAGTCTGACACGCCCTCCCGCCCCACTCAGGACGGAAGCAGTCATTGGATGATTTCCTACTCCCAAAAAAAAAGTCTTGAATCGAAAAGAATCCGTGACACACAACGCAGCATCTCTCACTGATGTCATCAATTTTCGCACATAGAGACTAACAAAAAGTTTGGACAAAACAGTGGTTACGTCCATCAATCATCACGCTGACGTCACGCTTTTATTATATCATGTAATTACCGTCACAGAGCTTACATCACAGATCTTTCACTCACAGATCTAGATGTGTCTGATAGCACATAATGCACGTTATGTGAGGAATACCGACTGAACTCGAGTTTAATGCACTTAAGTGATTAACTTTTATTTTAAAACAATGGTGTTACTTGGCGTGGCTTTGAAGCCAGCGAAGAGCGGTTTTATTTAAAACTACTAAACAGAAAGTGAGAAAATTCCCAAAGGTAGAAGTTGTTTAACCTTTAGGAATATTCTTATGGTGTCTTGTATCCGTTGTATGCCTGGAATTGAAGGCTATCCGGCCAAAGATGGCATGAAACTAGTGGCTAAATTCTTGACCAAATTAGACTAGTATCAACGCACAAAGCAATACGATGCTATTTGTAAAATGTAAACATTCTAAGTAATAGCTATGCTGATGTTTACGTGTTTTTATTAGTTTAACCTTTCGTGTCTAGGACGAGACTAGAGCGTTGAATGGGTTAATGTTTAACACACTATTTTTCAATGAGCTAAGTTTCAAAATTATGTTAAAAAGACAATATACCAAAAGAAAAAGATGCAATTTAATCCCTAATTTATTAAATAATAAACAACTAAAAATATGAATAATACACAACTAAAAATATAAATATGAATGAACGGTCCACACATTTATTGTGATATTTTCCATTAACTTCAAGTAACAAAGACATCGCTGGTTCTCTGGCTTTACGCGTAACTAACAACAATTACAATATGTCGCTTACCCGACACGCTTGTCACGTCAACAATGACGACGTCTTTCCACGTCACGTCGTAACACGCTGACGTGTATATACGTCACTCTATACCGAGTCAACATGTTTAAACGACACGTCATCCGTCACTGAAAGTTTGGCTTGTAATCACGCAAGTGGTTTAGTAGAATAAAAAGTACTGTATAATTTGGTATATTGTTTACTTTGGAACCAACATTTTCACTGTAAACTAATATCCGATCTTTACGAAACACTTTCTTTATTATATTCAACTAAGTTTTTACATTACTACAGAGGCTGAAAAAATCTCCATTATCGTAGAATTCAGGCGAAATGAATTTTAGGTGAGATGTCCAGGTCAGGGCTTGAAAACGTTACCAATTCACATTAAAAATAACGTTAAGTAACGTTATTTCCATAGAGATACTTGCATATCGGTATGATTTGGTAGCGTTATTTAGTAACATAACATTAAAAGAACGTTAAAAATAGCGTTAAAAATTACCGGTATTTTTAATGTTATTGTGAAAATAGCGGTAACAAGTTAACGGTATATTGTGGGGTTTTCCAAGGCCACGCGGGCGCGGCACGGCGGGTAGTGGCGGCGCCGCGCCGCGCCGGTAACAAAACTGACTCATAACGATAAAATTAACGTTATCGTACATTATAACGTTACGTATGTTTAACGGTAAAATGTGCCAGATATAACGTTAAATTTGATAACTTTATTTAATAGACTAGCTTTTGCCCGCGACTTCGTCCGCGTCGAATAATAGTTCCCGTTTCCGGGGGATTTCCGGGATGAAAACTATCCTATGTCCTTTCTCGGGTCCCAGACTATGTCTGTACCAAATTTCATTCAAAATTGGTTTAGTAGTTTAGGCGTTAAGAAGAGACAGACAGACTGGCAGAGTTACTTTCGCATTTATAATATTAGTACGGATTAACTGTGGAACTATCTTGAGCGTACACAAAAAGATTATTGGGGTTGTATAAGCGTGAAAGAGCTACATTGACCTTGGTAAAAGCATCCAAAACATATCAAATAGCTTTTTTTTTGATGGATAGGAAATCATCAAATGACTTCTCCCGCCCCTGAAGAGGGGAGGAGGGTCAGACTTTTACTGACTAAAATCCAATAATGTCCCTTCGGTTACCCTTATATATTCCGGGGCCGCGGTAACTATTAGAAGCATCGACACGCCGTCGACACGGGTCTGGTCCTAGTCGGGCGGCGAGCTACCTACCGCTCGCCTTCCGCAGGCCCACGCCTCCAGTGGCCATCATCTTGTGACTCTCGACAACTAAGCCTGGGTCTCTGTCCGGGGCGTGAAGCTTGACGCTGCCTCATGCGCCCCACCGCTTTCGTCTCCAGCGTGTCTGCTTCGCAGGAGGCGACGGCTATTCCTATTCAGTCTCGCCCCGTAGCATGGCCTGAACCAGCGCCGATCGCCTCTGCAACGACACGGTGGTGGTTCGCCCAAGCGGGGCCTACCTCCACCGTATGCTACACCGTGTCACGCAGGCGTCACTTCCGCCCGTATCCGACATAGGAACCTCCCAAAATGTCCGTGAGCGGTAAGGAGGATCATCATCTCCCTAGCCTTTTCCCAACTATTTTGGGGTCAGCTTACAGCCGAACCGGATTCAGCTGGATACCAGTGTTTTACGTGAAGCGTCTGCCTATCAGACCTCCACAACCCAGTAACTGGGCGACGATACCCTTTGGTTCGACTGGTCAGACTTTCTGGCTTCTGAATACCCCTAGCGTCAAAGTTCTACGAATGACAACCGGGGCTTAACATGCTTTCCGAGACACGGGATGTCAGTGATGTCCAAGATAAACTATAGAAAGTACATATGAATTGAAAAAGTCACATTGGTACTTGCCCGGATTCGAACCCGTACACGCGCCTTTATGACGACCCAGATGTGTTATTCTGATGTATAAGCTACGAATATCTCGCAAAGCCATCGGCCAATATTCTTTATTGTACACCAATAGGACAAAAACAGTAAAGGACAATACAAACAAATATATGCAAGAGTACAATAGGCGGCCTTTTTTTGCTAAAAAGCAGTTTCTATTACATACTATCCATACTAATATTATAAATGGGAAAGTGTGTCTGTCTGTCTGTCTGTCTGTTTGTCTTTCTTTCACGGCAAAACGGAGCGATGAATTGACGTGAATTTTTGAGTGGAGATAGTTGAAGGGATGGAAAGTAACATAGGCTACTTTTTGTCTCTTTCTAACGCGAGCGAAGCCGCGGGCAAAAGTCTCTTATATTGCTTGCTGCGGAGCAATTTTAAAACTGTGAATATCTTCAAAGGTATTTTTTGAAATTATAAATGACTTCCGCACAATGAAAATTACGCTAGGGGCATTTTGCGTTTTAGTAATTTTATATTATCTCCGGAACTATATCACCAATTGACATACAGTAAATGGCAAATCTTATCTGTATGATGTCCTTGTGATACTGAAATAATTTATTGTCATAAGAATTAATATTTTGTTGCTCAAATAATCAACCAAACGTAAGTATGCCGAAAAATCATTTTTTAGTGCAATAAAAGAAGTATAAAAGATAATATATAAAAGATAGAGATATGGTATCGCGGACTTTTTTGTAGAAATAATTAAGACAAACCAAGTTGCCATACATTGATTTTAATTTTAAGCAACTTTTTAGGCAGCGCACGCAAATAATTCTGTTTTATGAGGTATTTTTTTCCGACTTGCTAGACAAAAGTTGCGATAGCTCGGTTAATATACATGTTATAAAAATAATTTATAGCCTATAGCACTCAGGAATAATGTAGCTTTCTGCCAGTGAAAAAATTTTTGGAATTGGTTCATTAGTTCCAGAGATTACCCCAAACATACAAACTTACAAACATACAAACTTACAAACTTACAAATTTTACCTCTTTATAATATTAGTATAGATAACGATATCTGCATCAAAGGGCTGTAACGATACCATATTTTTAACGGTATTTCAAGCCCTGGTCCAGGTCAGATGACTGTTGATCTCAACACACAAAAGACAAAAAACACCTCAGGGAATTAGTTTTACGTAAACAAGTAATGCCAAATCCCATGTCAAAAGATTTGATTTGACTGTTATACATTTCCGATACTAAAGACCTAGATAGCTAGCTAGACTTTTGATTAACTGATAAGACTTGAATAACCTTTCAGAAACTAGTTGTGATCGATACACAAGAATGATATTGTGTTGATGTGCCCGACAGGGCCCATGATTGATTCTATTATTTATATTCACCACCTTTATAAATTACTAGCTTTTGCCCACGGCTTCGCTCGCGTTAGAAAGAGACGGAAAGTAGCCTATGTTACTCTCCATCCCTTCAACTTTCTCCACTTAAAAAATCACGTCAATTCGTCGCTCCATTTTGCCGTGAAAGAAAGACAAACATACAGACAGACAGGCACACATTCCAATTTTTAATATTAATATGGATAGAATATATGGATAAATACTTATGACTTATGGAGTAACCTTCGAACACACGTGATTCGAGACACAATAGAAAGACAATAGCAGCGCGACAGCCGGCTGTCGCTTGTCGGGATGTGTGTTTTCATTTAGTTCAAATATTACCCAACTTAGTGATGTGACCTCGTAGTGCAGGGAAGCGTGAAAAGCAACGTTTAGCATTAACTACAGTGATATAATCTTTAGTGATATAATCAGATCACCGCGTGAAAGTGCATGGATTAGTGCTCTTAATTACTTTGTGAGGTACAAAGATTTACTGCCCCGTTGGTTTTGAAGAGTCTAAGAATGGTTGGTTTCTAAGAATATGACTTGTTGGTCTAATAGTATGGGACCCTGACTGCTAGCCCGAAGGTCGTAAGTTCGATTCCCATCTTGGACAAAGTTTATGAGATGCATGATTGTTTCTTTTATGTCTGAGTGTAATTTATAATATGTATGTATTAATAAGTATTATGAGCATGTTTATTAGTTGTTTGGTTACCATAGTGCACATCGGCTTCGGGACCAGATGGCCATGTTCGAGTTGTTCCTTATTTAAATGCATCGGAAAGTCCGCCAAAACGAAGCCATGTCGGTAATTCAGTTAAGAGCATTTTGTGATTGTGTTTGATGCAACTATGTATCGCTATGTTGCAATACAAGGGGTAGAAGGTGCATCCTGTAATACTGTTTCCAATGTAATATATTACATCAGTTACATCTAATACTCAGTATCTACATTTTGCTATCTTCCAATTGCACAGTGGTTGACCGATTGCCTCCTGTGCTGGGTACCTCTGGTTCGATACTCGAACAAAACATAATTATTTGTATGGCTTACAGGTAGTTGTCCGAATGTTGTCATTTGAGAATCAGTTTATGTGTTTCTAAATGCATAAACAAAACGGACTAAATACCTAGGAAACCAGGAAAGGAAGTCAAGCAACGCTTTAGTTAAAAAATATTACTTATGGAACTGTTCCATTCCATAATAGCCGTCCCCATAAAGAACCCATGCCCCCATAAAAATTCACCTTAGGTAATTGCTTACCCATAAACCATGACATGATTACCTACTGCCTCTGTTCCGAGTTGCCCAATTACGTGGCTTCAGCATACTAACGAGAAAATGCCTTAATTACTCGCAACTAATGCTAATTAGTGTTGTTAAGAGTGACGCCTTTCTTCTACTTCACGTAGAGTGTATTGTATTCGTTTTTAGAGGTATTTCGGTATACTGTTCGTAAATTTTTGGTGAGACCGATTTGAATTTAAGGACAAAGGTAGAGAGGTACATAATAATAAATGTACATACAAACACAATGAAAAAATACAAATAACTAATGTACAATGGCGAGCTCAACCAAAAATTTAGTTTAGCAGCAAACCAAAATTCTGTAGTCATATTTGCAACGGATGATATGCTTATGTGCAAAAATGATACAATTGCAAATTATTGCATACAATATAATATACATAAGACATAAAATAAATACATAATTATCAATCTACAGACAGGAAATGTTTCCTAGTTACTTTCTTAAACACTCCTATTAATGTTTTTGACTTGATAGAGTTATTCGTCAGGAACCGTTATAACCTACCAGTAATTCCGCGTACGGTTATTCAGCAAAAGTATTATTTAGTACCCGGTTATTATTATTAAAATTTTATATTCCTGGGGTTGTTCTACCGCAAGTTCACAACTACGACACTAATTGTCACGTTGTACTTGTTAATACAAAACATTTACCTCCTACATTTCTTCCTCTAATTAACCCTTTTACATAATAAAACTAATCCCGGTCACCCATCACACAATCGACCTCGCTACTGGCGCCTTAACCTGGTTGCTTCACAAATGACATGTATAGCACAAAGTACTCGTCATCCGCTTTCTCTGAGGTCAACAGTCAGTGCAGATGCGCGTGCGCCGAGACGTTATGTCATGATGTCATTATGGTGCCTACTCGCAAGATATGTCCGGATATCTCACCGGTTGGTTTCTTCCGGAGATGAAAATTGTACAGCATTCTTTATGTATAATTAATACCAACACATCATACTAAGCGCCTGTTTTACATTCTTCTAATAAGTTCTGAATAAAATAACTGGTAGATAAATTCAGTCAAATAGAAGTCTAACAGTGATACCCTAGCCTATTTTTTTCCAAATGTAAACTAGTTTCATTTTTACTTCTCTAATCTAATTTTGCAATAGCGAAGATGTTAAAAGCCTTTATAACTATCTACTCATTAAACTTACTATAAATATTTCTACTTGTCTAATCATTTCTACAGCAGCTGTGTTTTACTTAACGAACTTGTATATAATGAAACAGGAAGAATACCATAAGGTAATTCCAACCAAGACAAAACAAGCACAAGCCCTAGGTGCTTATGTAAATTAATGGAAAGCAGAAGTATCCCAACAGTTGGAAATAACATCAGTGACCAAGAAAGTACTCAAACTACTTGAAATATTTACGACACACGCGCACTGACTGTGACATCTCTTACTAGATAATCTATGCGCTGAGGATCTCCACCGCGCGTGAGGCGGCAGCTAAACGACTTACTACAGTCATTTCGAATCATTTCGCTACAATGTTTACCTTTATGGTTAAAAGGTTTAATCGTAAAATTCGTAAATACGTCACATCTTGCAATGATCGAAACAGTTCTGGAATTACAATAAGATTGATACAATTGTAGGTACTCTTGCTTAATACCAAAAAGATTCAGAATGGCGAAATGTACCATAGTAGTCTTCCACTTTAGAAAAAAAAGACTTGCCCAATAACTCGTCCTCAGCCAAATGCTTAAAACTAAAACCTTTTTACAAAACAACCACTTTTCTAACCGCATCAATTAATTCTAACGAGACACCAAAACCAATTAAAGACCCAAGGTTTGCCAGTGTTTGGCAACAAAACCGCGTCATTTATATCAATTGCCAGGCTAGTCATTTGTCGGATTCGCGAGTACATGAGCTGGTGAGGCAAGAGGGGCGATCAGCGTGGTGGGAAAGTGAGGCAACATCGTTACAAGGGAGCATTGTGTTGCGGCACACGTCCACGGCACTCAGATGGCTCTCCTTGGAAGTCATGTATAGTTTTGGACAGCTAGTAGATTTATAATTGCTGGCTGTTACAAAATGTTGCTCATCTAGTGGAAGTTTTTAAAAGATTATGCGGTTAATGTAGCTTGCAATTAAAGGCAGATTCTCTTTTGCGAACCAAAGATAAATTCGAAATCCTTGAAGAGACTTTTACGCGACAGTGAGCGTCTTCTAGTTGACATGATGATGATCTTTTTTATTATAATAGATTTTTATAATCAGAACATGCAGTCATGCAGCCTTCATCAGTTTTCCTTTTTTGAATTTGGATGCTAAATTCATTCATTTACAAACCATAGTCTTAGACATATCCTTTAATGTTATCATCCACCAGTATCTGAATCTCCTTGTGTCTTGTTCCAGGTGCTACCGCTGCTGCTGCTGTCGCTAGCCGCAGCCACTCCTAGGAAGACATACAAACGAGAAGGTAAGCCACTCTACAACCTGACTTATACTACTTCGAGCCTCTGTCATGAAACATAACCAACACTTTGGTACATTTTTTGACAAAGATGACTGACCACAGCTTCAACCAATCCTAAAATGAGTGATGCTCTATAACAGTTACATTACTTTTATATCATGACACTATGTTGTACCTTTTTAAAAAAAATACATTTGCTATGTTTTTTAATTAAACAATAACTTCTGATAACTGTTAACATGACAATCTTAATTCATCACAGAGGCTCTCACTTAGAATGACTTTTACTTAAATTTAATATGAAATAAAAGCACCTATTCCATTGTTCGCAGCGCCTCTGAGCTCCTCGTACCTCCCACCTTCTCACGGAGGTGGTGGTGGCGGCCACGGTGGTGGCGGCGGTCATGGTGGTGGCGGTGGATACGGCGGCGGTGGTGGCGGTGGACACGGCGGTGGCGGTGGACACGGCGGTGGCGGTGGACACGGCGGTGGACACGGCGGCGGCCACGGGGGTGGCCACGGAGGTGGTCATGGTGGTGGCCATGGAGGTGGCGGTGGCCACGGAGGCGGCGGCCCATCTTCTTCCTACGGCGCCCCACCCAAACCAAGCTACGGTCCTCCCAAACAAAGCTACGGCCCCCCCAAACAAAGCTACGGCCCACCCAAACCAAGCTACGGCCCTCCTAAACCAGCGAGCAGCTACGGACCTCCACCCTCATCCAGCTACGGACCCCCGTCTCAAAGCTACGGCCCTCCTCCCTCTAAACCATCCAGCTCCTATGGCGCTCCACCATCAAAGCCCTCGAGCTCTTACGGAGCACCTTCTAAGCCTTCCAGTTCTTATGGAGCGCCGGCGAGACCGCCAGCGACCAGCTATGGTGTGCCAACCGGTCCGTCTACGACTTACGGTGCGCCTAAACCTTCGAAGCCGTCTAGCTCTTATGGCGCTCCTTCTCCTCCGTCCAGCTCCTACGGTGCACCCGCATCTCCCCCGTCTAGCTCCTATGGTGCACCTTCCCCTCCATCTAGCTCCTACGGCGCTCCAGCCTCACCACCATCAAGCTCTTACGGTGCCCCCGCATCTCCACCATCCAGCTCATATGGCGCACCTTCTCCTCCATCTAGCTCTTACGGCGCGCCAGCCTCGCCACCGTCTAGCTCTTACGGTGCTCCTGCCTCCCCTCCATCCTCATCATATGGTGCACCTGCTTCTCCACCTTCCTCATCCTACGGTGCTCCCGCGGCTCCTCCTTCATCCTCCTATGGAGCTCCATCAGCCGGTGGTAGCAGCAGCGGTTTCGGCAGCAGTGGCTTCGGAGGCAGCGGTTTTGGCGGCGGCAGCGGTTTTGGCGGTGGCAGCGGATTTGGTTCAAGTGGTCCTTCATCCAGCTATGGTGCCCCTGCCAGCCCTCCATCAAGCTCGTACGGTGCTCCACCGTCTAGTAGCTATGGCGCACCACCGTCAAGTAGCTATGGTGCTCCTAGCAGCGGCGGCGGCGGCGGTGGACATGGAGGCGGTGGCGGCGGTGGATATTCTTCAGGCGGATCTGGTGGATACTCCTCAGGAGGATCTGGCGGCCATGGAGGTGGTTCAGGAGGGTACTCGTCTGGCGGAGGCGGCGGACACGGAGGCGGTTCAGGAGGATATTCGTCCGGTGGAGGCGGTGGACATGGAGGCGGCGGTGGCTACTCATCAGGCGGCGGCGGCGGCGGCTACTCGGGAGGTGGTGGTCACTCGTCAGGTGGCGGCGGATACTCAGGAGGTGGTGGTGGAGGCCATTCGTCCGGCGGCGGCGGCGGATACTCTTCGGGAGGCGGCGGCGGATACCCGTCAGGTGGCGGTGGAGGCGTGCCAGCTACCATCAGCCAAAGCTACGACTCCAACGGTGGCTATGTGTACTAGACCCAGACTCCTAGCATTCTAGTACTAACATACAATAGTCAATTGTTAAGTTAACAGTATCTTCAGTATTGACGTCGAATGTCACAACTTTATGTATGTATTATATAGCTTTCTAGTGAAAACTATGTACGTATTAGTTTCTTTGCTAAATGGAATACATGGAATTCTTCAGCACTTTAAAACTAACTAGGGCATTAATTTGTGATGATGTAATGTTACCAGGCTGGAAGTGTTCCGTCTATTCTGAAATGAAATGTGATCTGCAATCGGTGAATAAAGAATGAGGAAATTGTGAGGAAGTAATGTCTCTCTAGGAGCCGGTCGTCGCAGCTGCTTACCGAGTAAGCGACGCTTGAAGTATTAACTTTAATTTAATTAGACGTAATTAATGATTTAATGAAATTGTACAAAAATTTAGTCTAAGATCTGAATAATTATACTTTTTTGTATAAATTAAACGTTTTGTAAATATAACGTTTGTTTTATTGATGCCTTACGTCATAATAAAGAACTACATATTAGATAGGTACACTCTTAGACATGTATATAATCTAAGGGTATACTTTAAATTCAAATTGTAGAGTACAGACAATGATGTATAAAACTTTGAGTACAGAAAGATGAAAGACTTCAAAAAGCTGAAACAGTAAAATTAAATTTTCTAAGTATTCACACAGCTATTTACACACTAGGTACTAAATATTTGTCAAATAAATCATTTACTCAAATGTTCATACAGTTTTGAATGCAAAAGCAGTTGATTTTAAATAAATAAGGGCTCCCATTTCTGATTAAATATCCGTAAGAAAAGCGACACATATAGCAGACTCTGCTAAACCTTCATAAAAGGAATAATGGTGCCGATTCTCTTGTTCACAAACTAACGTAAGTGCATCTTTCTCTTTCCATTTAAATTAAGAAAAGGACAGAAGATTAAACATTAGTTAAGTCCTGTCAAATTTAGACACTGCATAGATAATTTAGACGCGTTTTGAAAACATGGCGTCTAAATATACGTCAATTTTCTTCCGGCGCTGGTCCTAGGGAAATGGTCCATGAAACTTGGAGAGTGTGTTTTTGAAGAATAAGTAGTAATAAGTACCTACAAAGAAAGGATTTTTCAGAATTCAAACCCCAAAGGGTTAAAAGGGACCGGAGTTTCGACATTCCCGCGTGCGAAAGCTAGTACAATCTCCAAAATGGAATCATGACCCACAAGCTTATTTACCTACGGACATTCAAATACAATTAGGTCGACAATTGCGTAAACATGTATTAAAAATGTCACACGTCTAGTCTTATTATTTTGACAGCTTCAAAAGATTTGTCGTCGAAATGGGTCATGATTCAATTTTGTCGATAGTACATTATAATATCGATACACATCTGTTAGAAAAAAATGCACAGTTTAATTCTTTTGTAGAAGTCGGAGACATATTTTGGCTGATATAAATGAAATAATCCACTTATGACGAGGGTTAAAGCAGTGATTGAGGATTTGGCTGTTGCTCTGCGTTTCGTGGTTTCGATACCCGCACAATACAAATATTTGTAAGATAGTTGTGCATTTTGTGTTACTGTTTCCACTATTATAAGTTACAGTTTTTCTATCGGTACTTACCATTTTATATTCCTCGCTATGTTCCGATGCCGCAGTGGCTGATCGATTTGCTACTTGGTCTGAAAGTCTCGTCTCGGGTTCAATGCCTTGAGAAACAAGACTGTTAGATCAAACAGTATAATGTAAGTTAACTTTTTGTAAAGAGAATGGTTTATTTAGTTATTTATTAGGGACAAAACAGTTACTTTCAGGTGGGGGAGGTTATTTTCAAGAACTAAGTTCTTTATTAATGATTAATGTAACTCATAGTAAAATAGGGAAAGCATACTGAAATTATGTCAGGATATACACAAAGTAAACACAATCAACATGCTATATGTTTTATTTTGACGTCGCCCGAGCGACCGCGGAAATCACAACGTTACACATTTTTTTACACATTTTTCTTTTTCAAAATATTCAACAAGAACTAGGAATAAGTCAATAGTAGGTATATCTACCAGCTAACAGTGGGGCGCCGCCCCCTGACCGCGCCTGTACCCAGCCCCCGAGCAGAGCCGGGAACTAACCATATATATTTGTAAAACACTATAGTAAGTACAACAATATATAATCATATCTTCCAATATATTTCAATAAAGGTCACAATATATTAAATAGATATATGTTGTGTAAAACATTATTTGATTAAATACGTGAAATACATCACAAACATACTTTATTATATAATATTGATATGTATCTTTATAGTCTTGTTTATTTCACAAGTAAGCTAATAAATGCTCTTTATTTCTTTTATTTTGTGCTAAATATTTGCAAATAACATTTGCATAATAAATATATATTTAATAATTATATTGTATATAATTTAAATAATGCAGACAAGTCAGGAAGCGGCGCCGAAGAACAACAACGATACCTATGATCTACTCTTATATATATGATATGTATTATTTCACACTAAACACTATGATATGTATATACTTAAGTCACATAGAGATGATATGTATCGAGTTCATAGTCTTAGCACAGGGTTAGGCAGGTATCACATCGTATATCTATACAACCGCAACAAATTCAAAATATTACCAATGTTAAACTTTAAAACGATTTATATGTATACTTTATCAAAAAACAATTCAAAAGCCTGGTACGTATCAAGTGTGGCAACTTTATCTATCGTTTTATTATTACTTGTCACCAAAATGCAGTGATATGCATCAGAATATATTCTATAGACTCTATATTTTATAAACGCTCGTTTTCCAAAAGGATATAAGTTGCCAAAATTGACAGCGTCTACTCGTAAGATACATCTTGATATATTATTTAGAAACATTACTTCAAAAAGCTTCAAATATGGACATTAACACGCTTACAAGACAGCTCCGAGACCGGGGCGACGAGGATCAAACACGATTTGTGAACACCAATACACTTATAAGTTCAAATAGATTGATTATTCGCTATCAGCGACGCCTGGCGGCCGCGACAGAAAGCTCTTTATAATAATTATTACCATTTTACACGTATTGATTATTCATATACATATAATATTATTTCAAATACGACTTCTTTGTTGCGCTTCCTATAGTAACTTAGCTGATTTTAGGCCAGTTCATCGCAAGAACAATAATTCCGTCTCGAATAAAATATGAGTGTGTCCTTTTATATTTGAATATACCTTATGTACGTATACACACTATACATTTTATGATGTATGTGGGTTCACAAGACTGAGTACACTATCCGCTCTAAACAATATCAAACAATCATATATATTTACATCGTAAATATTTGTGACTAGTAAACGAAGCTTATAAAAACATATTTGCCGCTACTTTTCACTAATTATACTAGATAAACATTTGTGTTTTAAATATATATTTATATATTCCTTGTGCGGACTTTTTAATAAATTTATCTGATTTAATTAAAGTATGGACGAGCCATATATTGTATTAGTGTATCTGGTGGGTGGTGCTTTACAAGCGATATGTATATAACTATGTATATATGTTTACATTCGTGATGATAATGAATGTTTGGTCAACATGACGTCTACTCTCGCACACTTACACTGTGACACTAGAAGCACATCGACTGTGCTCTTCTCTCTACATTAATTGACTTAAATAAGGAATCCTCTCCAATATAAATTAAATATATAATATATATAAACTCTCTAACAACGAATATAATTCACATTTTGATATGTATGAGTTGCAACATGTCTTAATATTACTTTATAATATGTTTTACTACAAAATAATACAGCTTAATTCATTTTTACATCGACTTTAAACATACAATGACATCTATTGCTTCAATGCATTATTACTACACGATATTATTTATTTATTTAATACCTATACTGTATGTCAGGTTGCTCTTGAGAACTCAAATAAATCCTTCGTGTGTACGGCGTAGTATGAAATATGGCAACATTTACAAAATGGTTTGTTTAAATAGGAAGATACTGATGATATGTTTCGTTTCGATCGTCTTGAGCATCACGTTGTAGTCGTTATGTCGAAAAATACTGAAGTTCACTGTTCCTTACTTCGATGTAACGATCTTATCGAATCTCAATGAAATCTAAGAAATAGTAAAATTCTCGGAAAATATAATGGCGCTATGGTGCGAGCGGGTCGCGCGTGGTGCGGCACGGCGCCGGTGCGGCACGGCGCTGATGCGACACGCACCGGTGCGGCACGGCGCTGGAGCTGTTTAACGTAACTAATAAGGGTACTTATCGTCTCAGAAAGCCGTCTGCTTGCCGAACGGCTGCACCGGGGGGGGCGCGCTGCTGTTGCCGAACAGCGGGGTGGGCCCATCGTTGGGGTCGTCGAGGTCGTCGTCATCGGGCTCCAGCGCGGGGTTGATGCGGCCGCTCTTCTCGTCGGGGCCCACCAGCGTGGATGCGGCGCCATACATCCGGCCCGGCACGCCGCCTAGCACGGACATCTGCTCGCCGGCCTCCGACGGCTCGTCCACGCGCCGGATGTCCTCCGGAATGTTCACCACACAGTTGAAGTAGTCGGACTCGGGGCTCAGGTAGCCGCCGTTGAACAGGAACCTGGTGGAATACGACACACGTCATATTCTATTCTTAAACCTTCAAACACAATAGAAACACAACAGCAGCCCGATAGCCGGCTGTCGGTTGGGCGTCAAGAGGTTAATACAAAAACAAAGTTAAACAAAGTAATTCCTGACGGCAGTTTAGAATGTGAATGTAGATATGGACTGAGAGCCCAGTTTTCTGAACCTTCGTCATTCTAAAAAGAGAGTTTGAAATCGCATGTTGGCTCAAAGAGGTGCTTGTTAACGAGACCGAGCGTGTGTTACAATATAGAGATATAAATATCTAGTTGCAATGACAAAAACGACGCAATATTTTTTCCAATTTCTCTTTTCAATATTTTTAGACTAGAAAAATTTATCAACCAGCAATATTTTACTTTAGTTTTAATTATTATGCAACCAATTGCACAATGTTATAGTTTTGAACATAGAGCAATAATTTAATATTTAATCGGCTCGCGTAACAGTATCCTGTAAAACATTTAAAAATTAAAACAACTGTTACTCGAACGCATTCATGTTCTATTATTTCCGTTCAAAGTTTTAATTTGTGTGTTGTTACAAAGGCAAATAGACATACAATTTACTAATGTCCTGATTAATTAATATTTGAATATTTATAGTAGTGTATATACATATATATAAGTATTTATTGATATGCTGGTTGTCAGAACTTACAAACTTATGCTTGAGACCTAATTTATTGCAGGATTTTAGGTAACCTAAAGTATAGATAAAAGAGATGAGAGATTGTGATGAGTCGGATTGTAGCAGGTTTAACCTAAAAACAAAGAAAAATAAACTACTGGGAACATTAGTAATTACTTTAAATAAAAAAATATATCGCCAGATTTGAGAAATATCAATAAACATCATGCTCCACTAAAGACGTAGATAATACCGCGGGTAAAACTAAACTTCATACTTTGGGGCGATTTTTCGGTGATTACCAAGGTTTTTTTTCCAAAATCCACCTTAAAAACGGCCAGCTGAAACGCTAATCATCTAGTAACACCGTACTTTCTTTTTATAACAAAGAGAAGCACTAAAAACAATTTTTGGAAACTCGAACCTAATTAAGGGTAAAACAAGGAATAAAAGTTAAAAGACATTTGTAAACATACAATAAAATGCCTGAACTATTAAGTAATTATGAATAACTCACTCAGATGACTAGAAAAGATAGTTATTATCACATTTATTTTAGTAATAATTTAACAGTAATTTTGCGAGTAGTTTCCTTTGTATCAATAACGTAATATTTATGCTTACTTCTTGTTCTATAACATGTATAAACAATAATCTATGTACTGAAATCAAAAGGTCACACATTCTCTCACCGAACAAACACGACATCTCTAAAACGTCTGACCTATGAAGCTGAAAGGTTATACAGTACATAAGTAACAGCGGCCACGATTCAGTGGCTTGTCTAGAGGTCAATATTAGGGCAAACTGACAGATTTAAATATAATAAAAGTAAACCTGCGAGTCTCTTAGACTTTCAACCTGCAATAGTTATTAACATTTTTATATTTTTAATATTTTATACAGATTTATAGAACAAGGTCAGTGGCTGGGCTTTTCAGCTTATATTATAGGCACGACATCGTCACAAAGTAGAGAAATGGCCACTGTTACGATTTTACGACTGGTCCTTGTAAGAATTTGCCGAAACAAAGAATCCGCATTATGCCGCGAAACCTTTAGTCGAGAGCGAAGACTTAATCTAATTGGCTCAAATAAATAACTCTTCACTCATCGAGGCATTAAACATTACGTCATCGTACAGAATCTGTGTTCTAAATAAGTAAACAATATAGTAATACAGTTCCCGCAAGTCGTGATACACAATCACTTTCCACTCATTACACGTCATTGAGAGCGATTGTTCGTCTGTTCGTCACGCTCACGACTCTCCGGTGCGTTTGTCTATGATTTACTAATTGGCATCTATAGGACTAAAATGAACTAACAGCTTTTAACTTTTTAATAAGAACATGTAAGTAACGATTGTCTTAATCCATACTAGTATTGTAAATGCGAAAGTAAGTCTGTCTGTCTGTTACTTTTTTTATTTATTAACGCTTTACTTATTTAGTTTTTTTTTTCTTTATTTATTTAGTTACACTTTCATGTCTAAACTACTGAACCGATTTAATTTGGTATAGTGATAATGAATATCCTGAGAAAGGCAATAGGATATTTTTCAATCACCACGCGGATAAATGCTAATAAGAAATATACATAATATATACATATAGAACTAATAGTAAAAAACAATGGTTTAATCAAGTGTATACGACATTCACAAACGTTACACACATTTAAATTAAGCCTTTAAATTAGGTTTATAACAGTTTAATTGGTAATTGCCTGAAAATCTTTTGTGGGTATACGTTTTTATACTTTATGCACAAAGATACAGACAGGCTACGCCCTGGATAATATCCTCTACCAGTCAATGAGGGTGGCGAAAACATAACATAGCAGGTAGGTTTTTTTTTTTTGGTGAGTGGGAAATCATCCAATGACTGCTCCCGTCCTGGGTGCGACGGGAGGGCGTGTCAGACTCTTACTGACTAAAACCCATTCATACTCCTTCGATTGCCCTTTATGTTCCAGGGTCACGGTAACTATTATAAACATTCCGCAACAATAGCAGGTAGGTTCAAATTGACAAATAAATAAGAGTTAACATTATCTATGACCAAATATCACACAAATCAAAAGACATCACATGCTTGATGACCACTAGAAAAATAATAAGCATGACATCTACAAAATATAGGCTAACTAGCTTCTGCCCGCGGCTTCGCTCGCGTTAGAAAGAGTCAAAAAGTAGCCTATGTTACTCTCCATCCCTTCAACTATATCCACTTAAAAAATCACGTCAATCCGTCGCTCCGTTTTGCCGTGAAAGAAAGACAAACAGACAGACAGACAGACACACTTTCCCATTTATAATATTAGTATGGATTATTCATGAACTAAACTAAATCTTGTATTAATTACATTGAGTACCTACGGTAGTCTACTTTATACTTTTCATAGTGCCATAAACCATTAACAATAGCTAAGTTAGCTATTCAGCGAATGCAAATAAACCTAGAAACCCTAATAGCTGACAAATAATCTCATAATGACCAAATATCATAACCACACAGTGGCCAAAAGATGGTCATTCAATCTCTCAGGAAGTGTTAAAATTTCCATCTTAAGTGATAATTGTTGCGAAATATCTCTCAGTGGTGTTAGCGTCGTTTTTGACACAAATTATGTAATTTATTTGATTGTTATGTTTATTAATTATGATTAGAACGATGGTTAACTATCGGCTGATTTCTGGGTGGCCATAAAACAGCATGCTATCCCCCCGGGTGATGTAACAAAACCATTTCACTTCGGAATGTTTGCAATAAAATTAGCACTAACTTAATTTTATGCTTACTTCGTTCCCAAAACAAATATTAAATTGTGTAATACAAAAATTAAAATCGTTGGTTTTATAGTGAAACTCAACGATTTAATTACCTGATGACTGTCGCCGTGTCATTCACAAATACCAATCAAAAGTTTTACGTGTTCCTAGGGACGTAAATGTACATTATTTTAGCAACTTCATTTAGTTCATGAAACTAGCATACACACATACCTATAAAGTAATTCAATTAGAACTGTAAGGAAAACTATTTGCCACTCAAGTTCTGAATTTAATCGCTCTTAAACACAGTATATACAAAGATAAACCGACCTCATTTTAGCAACCCTCTTAGTATCTGAATACTGAATTCTAAAAGCCTGACCGCGGCCTGAAGTGGGCCACACACGATGGGCCAAACGTACGTAATATGCGACGACGAAGCCCTCGGCTTAAGAGACACTTTCAGGGGCCCAAGTAATTTCAATCTCTACGAAAATAGAATTTTTTACTCAAAACTGTCGGTCTATTTGTTGGAATAAGAATTGTATCAGTATACAAAAAAGTTTGTTTTATTTAGGCCAAGATATGTAACGGTTACTTAGCATGTTATTTCTTAAGCAATTCCTGTCACTATAGCACAATAAGATGCTGCAATAATGACAAGAAGAAGACAGAGAATAGTTAAGCCAAATTATGATATTTTACATTTTTTTTTTCTTAGTATATAGTGTATACAAGATCCTAATATTATGTAGTGCTAAGTAACGTTTATTAATCTCGGTTATCATAATATCGGTTTTTATGTGCGATGTAACTTGGAATTGCAAAAATGTTGAATCAATGAATTTAATCAAAGTAATGTTTATCATGAACTTTATCCACGAACATAGTTCTACTAAGCAGAGAGGATTACAAAATCAATTAACCAAAGTGTAAAACATTGAAAGGGTTTAAAATTACTTTTTCGGTAGAACTGTAAATAACAACAACTTTGTTGTTGCCCCAAAATTGAACTACACTGTAAATAATGTAAGCCCTCCAAGAGGTCCGACCCGGCTTTACGAATATTTGATAAAGCTCGTCAAACATTGGAGCCAACGTTTCAATTATCTTCGACTCACGAAGGCTGAAATGTATTACGAAAATAAATTTTTGATGAAAGGCTGTCGAACATGTACTTGTGAATATCAAGGGATTATCGTTTATATAGAACCTGACAGGTACATGAAAATGGACTTTGTAATTCCAGGAATAGGAATATAATTTCTATTTTTGATACGAGAGCTTAATTCTCTAGGGCTCTATAAAAACGTGTTCTAGCCGTTTTTTGATCAACTAATAACTTTATCACGATGATTTGTAAGTAAGGTAGAGAAATTTTGACATATCTTAAATTCGGAATATTATATCTCTAGAGATGCTACTTATTCTATTTAGTATTGACCAAAATATGAGATTTACGAAGTAATTATTTTAGTAATCCTGTGCTCTGGGCCTGTTTCACGACCTCACAATAGATGCTATTTTCCAGATATATGTTTATAAAAAAAACCGGCCAAGAGCGTGTCGGGCCAAACTCAATGTAGGGTTCCGTAGTTTCCCGTCCGTCACAATAAGTGTTCCCACTTATAAGTTAAAAAAAAGGCTATTTGTTACGTTGACATACTAAGTACGCAGAAATTATTTTGTACAACCTTTTTGTCTTTTTTGTACAAAAACTGTTCTTTCTATCAAGTTCAAAATAATTTTCCTAGAAAGTACTTATAAAGTTCTACTATCCAGATTTTTTTCATATTTTTTAAACCTACGGGTCAAAAGTTAGAGGGGGGGGGACGCTTTAATTTTTCCTTTTGGAGCGATTATTTCCGAAATTATTGACATTATCAAAAACTGATTTTAGTAAACCCGTCAGGGTTAAAATTAAAAAAAAATAACTTCTCTCTTTACATATAGGGGGGCTGCCCTAATAAAACATTTTTTTCCAATTTTTATTTTACCACTTTGTCGGCGTGGTTGATATACATATTGGAACCAAATTTTAGCTTCCTAGTGCTAACGGTCACAGAGATTAAGCGAGGACGGACGGACAGACAGACAGACATGGCGAAACTATAAGGGTTCCTAGTTGACTACGGAACCCTAAAAATGGTACAAAATTTGTATGGATTTATGTGCCAATTGTTTTAACCAGAACTTATAAGAACAATGGAAAACAGGCCCTATATGTTGACCAGTGAACAAAAATAAACGCAAAAAATTTAGAAATTTGTAACACCTTCAATGAAATTGTTTCATAAACTCGATGTCAGTTATCATATTATTTCGCTGTATCGATAACTTCCTACAGTACGAATTTCAGCACTCCGACAGAATTGAATCAATCAATTTGTACGAACGATCGCAGTTACCATGTTATGTGCTGAGTTGAGAAGTGGGGAAGAATCGAAGAGTTTGGCTAATAACGTTATTATTATAAACCTGTGATACTTTTTGGAATAAATAAATAAATAAATAAATAGTAAATGGTGTGGGGGAGAAAGAATTGAGAAATAAAGACATATTATTTTACAGAACTGAAAAAAAAATGAACACGTAAATAAAAACACATAACAACGTCGTCTTGAAAGCCAATGAACCTAAACCACAAAAGCGAAAGAGAGTAAAATAATTCAAATTCTCTACTGAAACCTTACCCTGGTTAATGTTAAAAAAGCTTCAAGACGCACCGGTCTATTTTACCAATAACTCCATTGTCATTCATGTGGTCTATTCCATTGACTCGGCGACGATAAATAAAACATTAAAGCATACTCACACAGACAACCACGAAATAAACGCCAGCGTGAACAGCGACATGCTCATCGCCATGGTCCTGAAGGGGAACAGCTGGACTTCGTTCACGGGATCCCAGCCAGGGTAGTGGATGAGGGGCGGCAGGCCCAGGAGCTTCTCTCCCCCCGAGAGCCGCACCAGCAGCGCCACGATGTAGGCAGCCAGGGACCCATACGTGTTGCAGTGCTTCTTGAAGTGCACCACCATGAGCAGCTGCGGGAACAGGATCACGTACACCAGGTCGGAGCACATGGACCTGGGGGGAATGGTCCTGGTTTAGTGCTGACATAGGTTTGTTTTTGTAGTAACTAAATGTAGTTGGACCCGAAAATGGGCAAACCCTTTGTTGAATTAATTGTGTTCTGTTGTTTATATATTTACTCTTTTGTAGGGTAACTAATAGCTATTATAGATATAGATGAATTGAAGAAACACAGAGCCAAGGATTTTTTGAAAACTAAACATAAAAAGTAGTATATAGCTTAGCATCACGAGATTACGGGCTCTATAATAAAGAACAAACATAAAAAAAATGTAATACCAGTCTGTAACTGTCCCATTGCAGGACAAAGGCCTCTTCTCATATAGAGAAGGCACGAGCATTGATCACCACGCTTGCTCAAGGCGGATTGGCGATTTCGATCTTATATTCTCTACAAGTCCAGGTTTCCTCACGATGTTTTCTTTCTCCGATGTCATATAATGTCCAAGGTAAACTTATGAAAGTACATATTGATTGAAAAATTCACATTGGTAATTGACATTGTCCAGATTCGAACCCACAACCTCGTAAATCAACCACTAGGCTATCACGACACTAATAAACACACAACAACAATAAGGTAGTGAATGCATTTTGCATTTTATGACCTTTATCTATCCCTAAGAAGTAGATACTTACAAATCAAATTCAATAAATTCTAACTCACAATTTTAGAATTCTTTACCGAAAAAAATGCCATCACCAACAAAAAACAGTCTTCTTCGAAAGAGCATTAATCCAAAAACAATTTACTCTGCTTAAATTATTCTACATATTTATCGCGATACTTATAACATCTAATAGATGTGTGCTGTGGTATTGCGCCATCTTCCTTTCGAAGCAGTCCTGGTGGGTCATTAGAGCGTCGGCCCTGGCACCATCACGACGATCCCACTTTATGATACCATCAAATGATGAATTGATGGCTTCAACGGCCATAGCATACAAATGAACGCTAATAGGTACCCAATACAGATCGTGCACTCATATAAATTGGTGCAGTGTTGTGTAATGTTTCAATTGGTGCGAAAATTAAATGGCTTTTGTGTTTTGTAAGTGTGAAATATTTTTTTTTTTTTGTTATATTGACATAGCGAGATTGGCTATAACCAAATAAAGTAACTTGTTATTTTCTAATCGATGGTTAATTATCTTTTCCCTGAAATATTAACTAACTATGTACAATTAATTTTACTTTAAATTGCTGATAGACGCTTCAATATAATCAAAACATAGTTACTTAGTTTTCTTCAAAGAATACAGTCTGACTAAGCTATAATACGTGCAAAGCCTATTAATATGTGAGCTTATTTCTAACTCAGACAACGACAAACTCGCATTAAAGATGCAGCTCTATTCCACGACAAAGCTATCTTAAAAATAAACAACTCTACTCTCCGCCCGAGGCAGATTAAAATTAGTTGGGGCTTTAAATTTTCAATTCCCTCCCACACACCCCTTCGTGAACGCTTCCAATTTCGATGCAGGTGCGAGCAAACGGATCCGGATCCAATCGACCGGGTGCTGTACGGATACACCTGCAGGGGGGAAGGGGGAGGGGGTTGGCTAGGGCTGTGCCATGCAGCTGCCAAGATTTTGTGCTTAGTCGTTATTCGAATTGGAGAAATACGTTTATACGAATTGAGTTATGAAAGTTTTAGCTTTGAGTCGTGGATTGTTGTGTTTTCGTTCGTTGAAAAGGCAAGCCATTTTCGTGTATTTTGAATTTTCCTGCCAGTTGTTTATTGTTTGGAGCATAAAAGGTCGACAAATAAATAATAGAACTCAACGCTGAATAGAGATAAGTGAAAATTATGTTCTACAGAGATAGATTAAGCGCCTGTTTCAAATTTTTCTGAAAGTTCTGATTAAAATATCTGGCAGATAAATTCATGTTAAATCTGTTCACTTTCTGATTTTATCTTGTAGATAAGGACTATTTCGAGGTTGTGAAACCGGCCCTTAGAAAAAAATAAAAGAGTAAATAAAAAGAAGAGAGAGGTAAAAAAGCAAATGGCAACACAAAAGTTACTCAGTTTTTGATGAAAATAGACCTATCAACTTAAAGGGTTGATTTCCACAAATGCCATTAAGTTGGGTTGAAATTCAAATTTAACACAGACTAAAATCTGTTAGCCTGTTTCAAATTTGAATTTCAACCCTTTTACTGCCCAATAACTAAGTATCTTCCGACAACCCTACGCGTGTAGAGGTAAAATTTTACATGGTAGTGTCGGTAGTAAGGATTAGATTGCAATTAGCAGCTCGTCCCACTACCTCTCAGCCACAAGATATTCCTTTGCATACATTTTGCATAGTATTCAGAGCATCTCATCTACAGCCAGAGCTCCATTTACACAGGTTTACTTTGTATAAACGAAAATGTGGGATGAATCGATGGAGTTTTGAAAGCTTTTATGAGTAGGTAATCATTATAGATATTACCTTTCTTAACATAGCCAAGTTTTAGATGATTTCTGAACGGTTTTATTGTGTTTTCGTTTGGTAAGAAAGGTTGTGCAGTCTTGCATAGTATTATGTAACTTGAGTTGTTATATTTGTTTTTAGGTTTTTCAATTTCATTACTGTTCTTTACAAATTTAGACAGTACATATGAATTGGAAAGGTCTAGGATATCAAAGATATCCTGTGCATCAAAGAGCACGTTAAGCCGGCCTGGTCGTCATACTTAGGCCTTTGACAGTCGTTAGGCCGACTGACCACCTCCACCGTTACCTTCTCGTCACCGAAAACGAGGTTATTTTACCTATTCATTGACGTGACGTGCAGTGTATCGCCACTTCGGTGCCGACATCTCGTTCTCGGTGACAGCGGTGGTGGACAAACGGCCTTACGAATAGTCAGAAACCAAGTCCAACAATCAGTTTATCCCATTAACAAAGCCGTCGACGTGATGGGCAGTCCCTCCATGTTACAACCAGTTTTCGGTTGATTCCAGCTACACTTGAAACCGATTCCATCATATTTGGGGGAAAGGCTAGCTACCCAATATACATCGTATTGCGTCAATTATATTTCTTAGTTGTATTGGCTTCATGTCAGTAGTGCAACGAACTGGGGTCGAATTTATCAAATGTAGGTCACTCGTCGACCTGTCCTTCATTTATTTACATTACTGTAATAATAATAATAATAAACCCGCAGGGCAGCTTGTGGCGAGCTGTCGGGCAGTAGCGACCCCGTGGACCTGACCTCCTGGGAGACCCTTTGTTCTTCATCTCTGGCTTGCCTTAACTGGCCGGCCAGAGTGAGCACTGACGAGGAACAAGGCTCCCACCTCACTCTTGCCTTAATTGGCTGGTTTGAGTGGAGAATCGCAAGAGCATACGTGCTCGGGGGAAGGAAGTATTCCAGTAAGATGCTGGTAGGGATCTTGACCGTACTTCCGGGATTGTCCTGATAGCCGTGGAATACCTCTCCACTCCTCAAGCACCTCGATATATGTTGCCCCCTTGTTGCTACGTCACTATGTGCTAGCGGCCGTTTTCGGGGGCCCATTTACTGAGTGTGCAAGTCACCCCCTGCCATTATATCAGTGTCATAGAACCATTGGTCAGGCAGGGGCCATAGTCACTCCATAGTTTCTGGTACCTTATTCATTAAAGAATCCAAACCCATAGTCTAAAATTTTTGTTAGTTGCCATATTTTACAATAGTCCAACACCAACCGGGGGTTGTCCTTAGGTGCACTTACATAGTGCATATAGGGATAATCGTCGGTCGGTGTCCCATTCCTTATAAAGTTTTTCCTCAAGGGGCCTCTGCGAGTTGGCTTCGGCCCCTCGTACGCCTTCCAAAAGTCCGGGGCCTCAGGGTCCCGAGATATGGAAACATATAATAATAATAATTTATTTATTCATAGAGATTGGGTACTAAAACAATTTTGAAGCCTTAAATGTAAATTTGATTCTAAAATTAACGTGCCTGAACTAGGTAATCCTGTGTTTCAGGCGATAAGATCTAAAATAATCTAAAATAATTAATAAACAATTCATCAAAAACTATGTAAAGTAGTCTTATTATATAAATGTGTAAAGAAAAAATGGAGAAAGTAGACTGTGGAATTAAACAGTAGCTTAGTCACTAAAATTAACAAAGTAGGTACTTAAAGTAATACAATAATATTATAAATAATATGTTACTTTATTACAGTTAATAAATTCTCTGTATCTTCGTAGGACATATTTTGAAGAGCATCCTTAACAATTCTCTTGCAGTTAGCGTGATTTAAGGAATAGATGTTTGCTTTCGCGTTTAGTCTATTATAGAGGAGAGGACCGAGGAACAGGAAAAGTTTTGAAGCAAAAGCATGTTTGGTTTGTTTTTGAGGACAGATCAAATCTTTACGCCTTTTGTGATTAAAATCAGTGCTGTATAGTAAATCTGCGTGTTGTCTTAATACAACGCTCAATATAAATAGCTGGCGAACTGTTAAAACTTCACAATGCTTGTATAGGAGGTTAGTGGGGAAAAGGAATGGGCGGAAAGTAGACACTTTAAGAACAGCTCTCTGAGCTCTCTCAACAGTTAGCAACAATGTTTTACTCGCTCCACCCCATGCGGTGATACAGTAAGTTAGTACCGATTGACAAAGAGCAAAATATACTTGTCTAACTATTTTCGAATCTGCAATATAGCGTAATTTTTTAAAAACGAATATCAACTTACGAATTCTATTATTTAAAGCTACTATGTGTTGTTTAAACGAAAGTGTCTCATCTATTATAACACCAAGATACTTAACTGCATTAGACATTTTGATGATGGGACAAACACATTGGTTATCTGTAAATAATGTGCAGTGATGGGTAAATAATGTAATAACTTCCGTGAAATGAATTAACTTTAAATAGCAATGTTATTGAAAATTTGTGAAAGAAAATATGAAATATTTGTTCGTTGAAATCTGATAAAGAACGTATTGTATGTATTATTTGTTTTTTTTTTCTTGCGGGAATATCTTAGTAATATCCCATCCATTAATGATATTATATTTATTTATCGACGAAATAGGTATTGCCCCGGGCAACACAACAAAAATTGCAATTAATCAATTATTGCCTTAGTTAATTTTTTACTAGGTTACTTAAAATTGATTGATTTTCTTGTAATACACAATAATAACAATGTCTCTAAACTCAATTTTAATATATTATCCTAAGCATTCTTTTTTGCAAATAAGCTTATTATATTCTATTTTTATCCTACTATTAAGTATGATTGAAAAGGGATCGTAATTTAAAGAAAATGCAAACTAACTTGACACTTTAGAAAAACCGAACCTATCATAGCCACAATCCGTACTAATATTATAAATGCGAAAGTAACTCTGTCTGTCTGTCTCTTCTTCACGCCTAAACCACCAAACCGATTTGAATGAAATTTGGTATAGATATAGTCTTGGACCCGAGAAAGGGCATAGGATAGTTTTCATCCCGAAAATCCCCTGGGAACGGGAACTATTTCTCGCGGACGAAGTCGCGGGCAAAAGTTAGTATGACATACCTACGCGTTACCTAGGCTCCAATTATGACTATTTTAATCCTTTAATAGGTCCCTGATTCATCGTTTAGTACCAAAGAGCGACAGATCGCGAAGGTCCCTTGCGTCACCAGACCTATAATAACACCATCATATAACCATTACCCTATTACAATTATGGCCGATGATCGTATATTTTGGTATCGACGGGTTGCTTGATGTGTGTCAATGGTCTGATCATAGTAATCGTTTTGTGCAACACCATCGTCCAAGATGTAGTTTAAGTGTCTGTCTGTCTGTCTATAGCTGAACTTGTCTAGGATATCAGGGACTGTTGTTTGGATTAACTACGTAAAAAGGTTGTTCGTGAATTAGTATAGACAAAGGGCTCACTATTTAGATTGATTAAAGTTAAAGAGTAATACCCTTACTAATAATCACTGTGTAAAGTTATGCAATGAATAAAGCCTGTGTAACCATACATTTTTGACGACTTTTGATAACTTTATGCAGCGTTTATTAGTAAGGCGCTGAGTATTTAGTAATCTTTGGTTAAAGTCCAAAAATACGCCGTTAGTACTTAAGAACTTATTTTACAAATCGAATAAGAAAGTACTGCCTCTGGCCATATTGAAATTGAGAAATGATCACATCACTTATATTTGGAAAATATTGGATAAGTGATTTATTTCAGATCAAAAATAAGACAAATTGAAAACTTTTAACTAGTGTTATCATGTATTAGGTTAGGCTGGTCCATAAAATTACAGAACACTATTTTTATGTATGAACATGTTTTTGCTAAACTATTGTACAGAACCGGGTCAAATTCCTAGTCAACAAATGTAATATGATGCACAGTCAGGCCGTATGATTGCGACCGCGGCCCACGGGCGCGAGCAGCGATTATTGATTGCAACACACTGCACTAATGAGAAATAAATGTTTCTATGTCATTTACTAAACCATGATCTATGAGGACGCCGAGACTTTGTAGGTAATCCCTGTACTGAACGTCCACTACGACACTGCGGCGATGAACATATTGTATATAGGTATGTCGCCGTATGATTGAAATTCGTTTAAGATCTATTTTGTGGAGCTCCTTAACCTTTCATCAACCAACCGACAGCCGGCTGGTGGGATGCTAATGTCTTTCTATTGTGTCTCAAATCATGTTTGTTCGAAGGATTAAGATAAAAGTAGAGCTCACGATGCTTGTTAGGGCAGGTTTACCTAAATTGTTATTGGAACTTTCCTCAGGAGGCTTGTCCGAAATCCATTCTGTTTTCGTTACACAAAAAAATATGATTTATGTCTGGACTTAGAGACGATAATCCCTGAGTTTGTTTCGGCATTTATTCTTAGAGGTAGTTAGGTAGCTAGGAAATGCCATCTCAATCTAGTTTTGAAAATATGACGTGTAAAAGTGATTAAATATTATACTTACTTATAAATAATTGTTTTCAACACACTTGCTCGTAAAGTGGGTCTTATTACCTTGCATTTAGACCCGTTATTGAGTATATCACGCACGCGTGCGTTTCACTTTACATTATCGCACTAGTGCGGTAATCTTAACATGACCAATTCTAATTTATTCAAGATTGCAAAGTAAAAGTACGTCCAGTACGCATTCTTAAATTTGTCGCTTAATACACTTTTTTTTTTTGTACATACATTTCGTTACGCAACGACATTTTTTTTCGACTCTATGACGCTGCCAAGCAGCCTATTACTTACTGGTTACTTAAATATTAAAATAACAAAGAAATTTAAATAAAACAATAATAAATAACTATAACTAAAACAAATTATTAGAAATTCAGACAAACCCGATTTTTTAAATCTAAAATACATTTAGTTTTGAATTTTGTCTGTATTGAGAGTTTAGTATATTATCTGTGGTCATACCCGGGTGGCAGAGCGCGAAAAAAAAGTTACGCGTTGCGCGGCATTCTACATTATATTGTTTATTTAATTGATGATATTCTAATTGATTATATAAGTATTTAAATATGTCGAGTGAGGAAGAAACTGTATTATTAACTCCGCCGGAAATAATTATTATAGAGGCGCAAAACGTGAGTAGTAATTTGTTGCCGCCAAAGTCAAAGGAATTAATACTTGGCGGCGTACGATAGTTTCATGCAGTGTAAGATTGATTTATTTTACTCACTAGTGTGTTGAAAAATGTCGTATGGTACTCGCGCGCTATTGTCATTACATACTCGGCTTTCTTGTTACAAATATCGCCTCGTAAGTAATGACCAACACAGAGCACTCGTATCATAATGTACTATTAACACTAGCAATCGACGTACTTCATATTAGCTGTTGAAAAGCGGTTTACTCTAATATTTTTGTATGGCAATAACGACACAATTTTGCAACTGTGATGTCTAATTATTTAATAATTTCGACTAAATACACAATAGTGCGTGCATTACTGTAGGTTTAAATTCATATTTTTAATCTAGTAATAATTAAATAAACGCTGATCTTTTAAAAAAACAGGTCTGCACAGTTGTGAGTTTGTTCTTTCAATTAATCTGGCATTAACGACTAAAAACTTAATCTTTTCATAACACAAATTCACAACCTAAACAAGTTGAAAAACTTTAGAATTTCTCAATAAAATGAGAAGTTCTCTCCCCGCCCGAGCGGACGCAAAAGACGACGCTTTGAACGACAAGCTCTTGGACTAACAAAGGTAAACCGATATTTTCACGCGAGCGAGGATCGAGGAGCGCTTACTTGACGTGAAGAGGAGAGCGAGGGTCCGGGTCAATGTGTCAGGAGATTGTTAGTAAGGAGGGACTTTGAACAGCGTAGTAATGCTGTTGAACGTTGTTACAAAAAGTGTCCCATGTTTTGGGGTTGGAAATCCGTTCGTTATTTTGAAAATTTTCTTTAGGATAACGTGTCCGCGCGGGTCATAAAGATATCAGTCAAGTATTCTTTTGTGGGTGGCGCCCAATCGAATGCCAAATAATCGAAGATCATTTGATCACGACTAAAAGTCGAACAGCCAAATAGCTAAAAAACCAAATAAATACTCAATACGTCGAGTCCAAATATCGAATTTTGTTTGGTCGAGCGTTTAACGTAATGCATATTCATTATATTAAAACATTCACATTTTGAACTATTCAGTATTTGGAACACTCGCCGTTTTGATTGTACGATTATATTGAAACTTCGGTTTGTAATCTAAATTATGAACGTTCGAGTTCGAGTATTTGAAATTCGATTGAGCGTAGTACACCCCCTTTTGTGGCAGTTAAAATGTTAACGAAATACAGTGTAAAAATGGCAATCATGATCTGAAATCTTTAAATGAAAAAAAACTTGAGAAATGGCACAATGCACGGAGCGCGATGTTTTAGAAAAAAAGAAAATAATGGTCGTGAAATAGGCGCGTCTTACACATTTATTTCCATGTACTTCTTCATTTGAATTTCTTCGCATCATTTAGGAAAAGTACTACGAGTACAGCTTTGAGCGCAACTGAGAATTTATGTAGTCCCGTATTTAATTTTCGTCCGTAAACGACTTTGCGGACAGTAATGTACAATTTTACAGAATAGCCTGCAAATTCTGTAAAATGTAATATTTCTTTTCTTTCGGAAGTCGATAATTTTGGGTACGGTAGTATGTTTTGTTTACTACGCTCGCTGTGTATCGTTTTATGACTACATATTTTATTTTTATAATTCATAAATCTTAAAATGAAACTGTGGTGGAAAATGTTGATAACAGTTGTTATGTAAATAACCGAAAAGCCGTTACGTATTGTAGGTACTTATTTTGCCTAGTGACCAGCACTAATATTAAAGTACCGCTGATAAACTTTGATCGTATTTTTCTGTCAGGCGCCGCGATACTTCGATGGTACTATAAATGGAGGAAAAGGAGGGTTCTCCTTTCGGCAGTCTCGGGAAAAAATACAACAATAACTGTTTTTATTTATGTATTAAAGAGTAGATAATATCAGTTCATATGATAGAAGAATAATATTAATCGTTATAGTCAAGCCAAGATCTGCCTAAGCTAACGAATTACGTGAGTGCATTGCGCCTTGCTTTGAATTGCAAGCAAAAGTTTTAGTTTAAGCTTTACACCATAAATCAACAGAATGTAACAAAAATACACTAAAAACTTGATTACTAAGCTTTTTTTATTATTGTAAGTAAATTCGACTTATCAAACTGTTATTTTATGAGTATGCCCGGAACCGTGTCAGCAATCCATTTTATAACTTGGACAATTTTCTTTTTCCTTATAATTTATCTTTTCCATTTTCCGCTGATTATGTTGAGGTATTAGGGTATGTAGGGACTGTAAAGACTGATATTTTTGCCCAAGTTATTTCGATCTAATAAGATTGAATACAATATTCCGGTATAGTAAAAACGTCTCAAGACCTACAACTTTATAATAGCAAGATTGAGTATCGAGTTTCGAGTTATATATATAATCACAATTTTTTAAACAGTATATTATGTTCATTTTGAATGTGGCGACTAGAACCAATTCTTTTTGTAAAATGACGCTGATTAATATAAATATTAAAAAATAACTTATCACAGACGAAAAAAAATCTTTAAAATCTCGTGATGTGCACCTCAAGGTTACTATGAGTAAGTTATTTACAGGGCTTTGAATCATGGCAATTGCAAATGATATGATGATGCCAGTGGCTTTTTTAATTCCTTAGGTTTGCCTGCACATTCGTTATCGCCAATCCCTATGCAAGAGTATTGATCAATGCTCGTGCCTTCACTGTATGTTAAAAACTTACCTTCTAGTAGGACGATTACAGGTCGGTACCACTTGACTGAAAGTGTGGCACCTCCTGTAAATCGGCTACTCAGAGGTCAATACTCAATATCTTTATTGCTTTACCATAAGTACATATAAAGGTGGTAACAATTTGTATGAGATCAATTATGGACCCTGTTGGGCACAGCAAAATAGGGTAACAGGATAGGGTCAGGTTCAGAGGAGGCTTTGTCCTCATTATACCTGGTGCTATGTGGCCCATACTTGCCATCTTCACTATGTCTGCTTGACTTGGACCTCCTATAGGAGTTTGAGGGTTCAGATCAACTGAGGGGTGATAGGCCGCTACCACTTACCACAATCCGTATATGGAGGGTATGGTGAGCGCCATGAGCGTGGCCAGCGCGCCCACTATGAGGATGCTGACGCGCATCACCCAGATGATCTCCATCTCCGACGCGTTCTGGCGGAAGATCAGCTTGTACACGTTCCTGGGGAGAAGGCGGCAAGGTTATTGGAGGTAGTGGAGAGTCTGCCAGTGCTCGGTGAGCTCAGGAGAAGACAAGGCACTCTGACGTTCCGAGTTTTGATGCCAAACTCAAACTCTAACTCAAAACTATTTTATTCAAATAAACCATTTACAGGTACTTTTGAATCGTCAAAAGTACCTGTAAATGGTGTTAGTCTGTCAGAAAATTGCAGCTAGTTGCCGCCGAAGATTGCGGAAGTCACATACGGTTTCACGATCCTCGGAGGAGGTCGAATACGTGATCGTTTTTAGTCAATAAGAGTCTGATCAGTCTCACATTTCTAAGGAATTTCCTCCCTGTACCAAAATACAGGAGAATGTGAGTTAGAAAACTATGATGAATTACTGAAATGTCCAGAACTCTACGGCTATTGATTCAGCTGTCGTGAAGATAATCACCTGGCAAACATGGAGCTGGCACTGAGCACGCTGGAGTCAGCCGAGGACATGACGGCGGCGGAGACGGCGCCCAGCCCGAAGAATGACACGAAGTCGGGCGTGAGGTGCTGCAGCACCAGCGGCAGGATCATGGACGTCTGGTCTGACGTCAGCTCGCCGTCCGGCGTCAGGTCACCGCGGTAGTTCGTCTCGTTCCAGGCTAAGAAAATATATCAGTGAGCAAAGTTGATCAGTTTGTAGGGCCGTCAGATACTTATATTAGATTTTTGACTAAATCGATAGATAGTTGTCTAATATTAATATTTGATTAAGGTAGAAAATGATTAGATACCTTAATTTAATTTAAATACATCTAACGGTCGACGACTGACGGTATTATACTTATTTTCCATACAGACTGTATAAGTAATACGACACCCAAATCATTAGATGGACGGACTGTGTAAAGATATTGACCCTTTGTAACAAGTGATCTTACACACGAAATAATAAAAGATAAATACCAAATTACATTTCAATAAGAAAGGGAAAATCATCTTTTCTGGAAATTGCAATGGTCACAGTTTTTTTCCAAAATTGAAAACATATGTGAAGTATATAACCAAGTAAGTTGTAGTTACCAGTGCTCTTGGCGATGGCTCCGATGAGGACGGGCGGGATGGCCATGATGATGCAGCCGAACGCCGCCACGTACGACAGGATTTGTGCGCGACCCGCCGTCTTACTGCTCAGCACGCGTTGGAAGTATACCTGGGTGGAAGGATGTTGGGTTCAATATGTGTTGGATTGTGTTATATTTAAAGATGTTTTAGTTGTATGACTAGAGAACTGAACTCCTAGTTATCAATCAGTTAAAATATTTAAAAATTATTTGATAGAACTATTGATAACTATTGGTTATAATTACCAATAAGTGCAAATCGCATGACAACACAATTTAGTAAAGCTTATCGATCCAATACTTTATCAGAATTTTTCAAATTATTAGCCAGTTTCAAAGTATTTAACTGCAATTAAACAATTTAGTTTTTTTTTATAATCGGTCAAGAAATCAGAACGTTAATTGCTCAGGTCTTTACGGAGAAGAACCAAGAAGAAGCGTTACAAAGCAGCAAATGTTACTGTATATAATATTCAATGATAAACATATACCTTGTAACCAACAAGTGCTAATAGTGGTCTCATTACTATCCGAAACTTTTAAGTAGTAGTCTCACCTGCCAGGGTATGCCTCCGAAGACGAGCAGCAGTCCATAGTCGACGTAGAACCAGTAATAATCAGGTTCCACCCGGCCGATCCAGTCCACCTCCATGGAGCTGAGCGGCTTAACGTGCTCGTTGGCCCACGCGAATGGGATGCACATCCAGAGACCTGCCAGAGAGAAAGAGAGTCAGAAAATGCTGTTTCATTGATTCAAATGTTAGTTGTTTTAATATTAAAGGTGCGTTCAACGGGTAATTGGCCACTAAAGTCTAATCTAAATCGTATGGGATTGTGCAGGCCACGTTAGTCGCATGCATAAGAACCGTTGGGTTAGTCTTTAGTGTGAGTGCCAGTAGATCGACGAGCGTCGCCAAAGCCGGCCCAGGAAAAGGTAGTGAGCTGAACTTGACGCTTACCACGAGGCCTGGAATAGAAGTCGAGGGAAAAAGGAATATGGAAGAACCTAGGAGAGTTCATTGTCCTGCAGTGAGACAGAATAGGCTGAAGGAAAAAATAACCTATCCAGTTTATTTATAGGTATAATCGCTTACCTATGAAGATGCAGAACAACTGTATGACGTCGGTGTAGGCGACGGAGTACAGGCCTCCGAACAGCGTATAGAACACCGCCACGCACGCCGAGAATATCACCGACGTTTTCTGGTCCATGTCGATAATCACCGCCAACGTCGCACCTACGACCAAGTGGGGATTATAGTGTGGTGATCATACTGTGGAGAATATCACGGAAGATGTGGTAATAGCCCGTTATCTTAGCAAATACAAATGTGACTTTTACAATTTATATGTCCTTTCTAAAGTCTAAAATATTACTGAATTCCTTGCTTCGAAAAGCATGAAAGCCATTGACGCTGTTTTTGGTCCTGAAAGTGTTCGTTTAATGTAAGAATTAACTGTTCAATAATTTAAATGTGTACTTGGTGTTTGAATTCGCAAAACAAAGGAAAAGCGACTGATTTCCCCTGAGGTAGCAACAACTCATACCTACATAACCACTTAATTTGAATAAACGTTACTTTGAAAATAATTGGGAAAACCTTATCTAGAATTAAAAAATACAAAACAACATTTATTTTGTACATCGGTTTTAGTTATTTTAAGAGAACGAAGAGGGCTCTATTTCCTTGCCGGAGTATTTTCTAAATTGGGAAGAAACATACGAAAAAACTCAATAGGTAAAAATCTGCATTAGTCAAATCATGCGAGAACCATAAAGGTTAATTTTTGATGAGCTCTCTTGATCCCAAAAGCACCCAGATTTTAGTGGACCTGTTTTTTTTTGGGGAGTGGGAGATCATCAAATGACTTCTCCCGTCCTCCGTGTCAGACAGTTAATTTATCAGCAATCGTTTAGCTCAACTAGACACATAAGCAGCATAATCAATTTATTTTAGAAATGGAATCGATAGGATTCCATTTATTCGATTTATGTTATAAACAACACAAAATACGTTACAGTCGTTAGATATTTGATACACACGAACAGGTTCTCAAAGCTGACGTCGATCAGTATAAGCTCCTTTCGAAGACACGTAGACGATGACGTCACACGGTGCTATCGCCAGTGACTTATAATAAGGAGAATAACAAGCTCGACGGTTCCGAGTAATTTGATAAATGGACTGATGTTGGACTAACAGCGACGTGGTATGATGGCCTAATAGTAAGTTAGACCCTCTATGTATGGGGTTGATTTCAATACCAATGTGACTTTTTCAATTCATATGTACTTTCCAAGTATTTCTTATTTGTAGTTCAATTTGTCATTGATATCGGCAAAGAACAATGACACGAAGAATGTGGGTTAATAAATTAATTTAAGTCTGACTTCAGCAATTAGCGTTGTGATCTCTGTTCAGTAGAGGGGCAACCATAGACTAGTATTATTTTTACCAAATAACATACAAATGATGAACTCAGAAGTGATTAATCATCTAGAAGAATTTTGTTTATCATTAAAATACCAGCATACAGACCTAAAGTCCACTAAGGAAAGCAGGTTTTAGTAACCGCTACTTATGTATTTCCGTAAAATGGAATTTATTAAATTATCTTCATTACAGAACTTTCATAATAAAACATAAAATAGGGCCTAAACAATGTTAACATTATTTTCCTATTCAGGATTTCCACAAAAATGTCGGTAACTTAATAGCTGGCTTCATTACAAATAGCTTTATCTCATAATTAGTGTAATTATTTACCGTCGAGCCGCCATTACTGAAATTGTTAACGACCCATTGTTATCATAATCCAAGCGTCTAAACAATTAACAAATTTTTAATACTAGCCGTACTTTACATGGCTGTATTTTGGGCGCAGGCATTGGGAATTTATTTAAAAAAAAATATTATTACGCCAGTCAAGATTCGTGCAAATACTTGAAGAGTGGCATTTACGTGGCATTCACGGTTACATGAATTTTAATCATAAAATATAAAAGGTAAGGTAACCGGAGTACAAAGTCGACCACGTTAGCCAATCTAGAAGCTTCGAAAACTGCGGAAATTTCGGAAACGTTATATGTAGTTATTTACCGCATTTGACCACTCTGTCTCGTCTTTCTACACGTCCCGTATTTTGACAAAACACGGAAATAGAGTTGATTGCCTAGCCCTCGGCTGAGTGCGGGAACAAAATTTTATACTCGTGATGGCTATAGATAAATGATAACATTGAGTTAGAAAATAAATAGTGTTTCTCACTATGTATGTATACATGCGTGTAAGGATGCCGTATTTCAAAAGCCTTGTTATGGCGTTGAATGCGATATGAGTTGGGAATCGGAAGATAAAACATTTTATATTGATTCCTAAAAGTTATGATAACCCTACTTATGTTTTATAAATACTATCTTCTAATCGCAACTTCATCAGTGTCAGTCCGGGTGGAGATGTAGAATATTTTTACACAATAATAATATAGTTTCTATAAATATGTTTTGTAGCCTAACTTCCATTTTTCAAACAAAAAAAGGCAAACGTTACTACATTACAACATTAGTAACATAAAGATGGCTACTACACTTATTTATGCAGACCTAGAATCCTAGTACCGATCGACGTCACGCGATGCAACACCTACTTGCGTCTCGAAGTTAATTCGAAAACAATGCCTCATTCCGTTCAACTCGTCTCAAATAAAACGCCCCACTTTCATAGGGACAGGTAAACCGACGCCTCGACCCCCTAGGGTCGCCCCCGAACCCCCAGGTTGTGTCGTCCCCCGAGCTCACTAATCCGACACGAGTTACCGAACTGTCGTACCGTTGCTGCCAAGACGAGGTGTGACTTGGCACGAAGCTGCTTTAACTTCTATCAATATATAAAAAGTATCGTTGTTGGTTGAATTCTTGATAAGTTACTCAGACCTTGACCAATTTCCTACAATGAAATAGGATAAGTGTACATATATGATTTCACTTATTGTCCTACTCCTAATAATAGCGGTGTACATGAAATACTTATAGTAAACTGAACGTTTAATATGCCTGTAATTTCGTGATAGTTAAAAGTTCCGCCTTACAGATTATACAGCTTTATGATTATCCAATTACATTTTATATTAATCTATCTCGACGATATAGATGTGTGACAAATATAATATATATGACAATACAATTTGGTAAATTCATTCTAATTCTATAAATGCAAAAGTAACTCTGTTTACTACACTTTCATGACTAAAGCACTGAACGGATTTTCATGAAATGTTGTACGGAGGTAGCTTAATATAGAACAAAAATCATAAGGAAGCAAATCGCTGTAACCGACATTCACGCGAACTACGTAACAGGTAATTTTAATTTTTAATAAACTGTATTAAGTTAAACGAAAGTTAGAAGAAACTGAACAAAAGCACCTCAAGGCAAAACGGAGTCGCAACACAAACTATAAGTTGAAATAACTTCAGATAGCTTTCCCTCAGATTAAATAAACTCCGGTTACTAAGTTGATGATCCGTTAACAATTAAGTTAACTAAATACAGTTAAACGCTGTGAGAACGGTGGCTAAGTCAATTAGAAGCTCAGTGAGGGGTCCGGTTACTGAGGCTCTGAGCTAACCACCTTTCATTAACTTTAATTGTACAAGAACCTTTTTGGACTAAGGTAGGTGTTGGCTCTAGGAATTTTATGTCTGTAAGTTCAGAGTTCTTCACATTAAAATATAATTATGCAACTCTTGTCCGAGCCAAAATTCAGTGGACTTTTTGCTTGAATGACAAACATCTATCCTTCCTCATAAACTTATTGATAAATGTGTAAGAAAGAGACAAGAATTTGCTAAGCTAAGGACTGAGAGAATGCCCAAAAACGAAAACTAAAAAATCTGTTTAGCATCGATTGACCTATTTTTTTTATTAAGAAATATTTTATTGCGGTTGCCCAGCAAGGTTTATGTTAAAAAGTAAAAACTAGATAATGTAACAAGACCTAAAAATAACAGAACTAGATAATGTAAACCACATGAAAGTAGTAAATAAAGAGATTAGAGTAAATAGACTCCTACACATTATAACATTTGTAAAACAACTAACATTTTGAAACTTTCATACAACATATAAAATCAATAATGATGACAAAGGCGCGCCTGTCGTATCAACTAAACGTAGTGTTGACCATAGACGTCATAGAGTACGAGTGACGTAACATGACGCGTGAGCGCGGGAAACTGGCCAGCTGTAGTTTTGTTTTCTTTTCTGTAATATTGATTCGAATGGCGATTTTCGTGTCTCATATCCTTGTTATTTTTGCAAAAAGTTGCTGTCCTCTATTATGTTATGATTACATATATGTCTGACGGGTCCCGGTGGCCTGACTATTATTGAAAAACATTTCCATGTTTTTATTACATACTTAATGAATATAATGAATAAACATTTAGCTACTCGGATACCCTTAAGCTTCTTCTCCCTAGCCTTTTCCCAACTGTGTTGGGGTCGGCTTCCAGCTTAACCAGATTCAACTGGACACCAGTGTTTTACGTGAAGCGACTGCCTATCAGACCTCCACAACCCAGTAACTGGGCGAAACGATATCTCTTGGTTAGACTGGTCAGAGTTTCTGGCTAACCAGTAACGACTGTCAAAGTTCGACGAATGACAACCGGGACCAATGGCTTTACGTGCTTCCGAGGCACGGGATGACAGTGATGTCCAAGTCCAAGATAAACTTTAGAAAGTACACATGAATTGAAAAAGTCACATTGGTACTCGCCCGGATTCGAACCCACAACCTCATACATTCACTGGGTCATTACGACACTCGGATACCCTTAAGCAAAAAATAGAAATTAAATGTTTGTTTGTAATGTACATACTATTACACCTTATTATTGTTGTCTGTCTGTTTGTTTCAGGTGCTTCGAAATCGCTGTACCGATTTTGACGGACATTCATCTCCACTAAAAAAAAGCTCGTGAAATTACTTTCACGCGAGCAGAAGCGTGTAATATTATACAAATCAGTCATAATTAACAATACTTATAGGAAGTACTCTCTTCGAGTTTGAAATTGATATTTCAAAAAACAAGTCTGGAAGAACTGTTACAATATCAACCCAAGACCATTCCCCTTTGATAGTACTCGCTGCATATTAATTATACTCCTAGTTAAGTATTTCAAAAGGAACCAACTGTTAAGTTTTCTCATTCCACGCAAAGGACTTGAGAGCTTCGTATATTTTAATTGGCAACATGTGCCGAGAAAAGCTGGCAACACGAGAGTTCTCTGTCAAAAACAATATGGCGCCTCAGGTGCACAGACTTACGAGGAAACGTTTTGTTTTCAGACATTATTCAAAGCAAAAGCATTGCTTCGAGCTATCGTTTGTGAAATTGTGAAATGCAGTGGCGTGAAACTATGTCAGGTTTGAAGTTTCAGTTTTCAAGTTTGCGGTTGCAAATTAAAGGAGATTGGCAATCCTTTCGCGAATCCATTTTTTTTTAAGAAACGTATCCACACTAGTTATTTAGGCTTTAGTACCACCTAAGGTTATGTTCATAATACCTTTCGACGATTAAGCGACAGCTGGCTGTCGCGCTGCTATTGTCTTTCTATTGTAAATAAATTGTGTCTCGAATCATGTGTGTTCGAAGCATCATGCATAAAATGCGTACACATGACAAATGGTCCACCAATTGTGTCCGCCAGTGTAGCTAGAATACTGTGTAGGCTACCCCTGATTCCTTGAACATAGTCGGAAATCGGTAGCCTTTTGGTTGCATGTCTGCCTAAATTAGACGGTGTTCGTCTTGTCTGGCGTTGATTAAACGCTCTTTACTTTTAACCAGCAACGCGGCTTTAATTTACATAACAAAGCATACTGATTCATTTCTTTTTGTTGTTAATTTGGAGATCAAAGGTATATAATTTACAAACCCATGCATATTATAAACTATATTTTTCCCGCGGTTTTACCCACGTGTGTGTCTTATAATACTACTCTGCTCCCATAGCGTGATGTTATGGTTATGTAGCCTATGTATCATTTTAAAGTATAAGCTATATTACTGTACAATGTTATCAAAATCCGTTCAATGGTTTATGCTCAAAAGAGTTACAAACATCCACACACTCACACACACACACACAAACACATATAAACTTTCACTTTATAATATTAGTAGGAAGTAGGAAAACATACACTTAGGCAGAACGAACAATCATTTTTATCACACAAAATTTTGTCCTGTTTTGTAATCCTACCCACGGTCTCCGGCTTAAAACTAACCATTACACCAACGACGCAGTCCAATGATTCTTTACTATTACATCTCTAATAGAGACCCTATTACCTTGTTACTGTTTAATTCTATCTCCGAGGGACAAAGAAACCCCACGTGGAGGGAGCCTCTTCACCTCTTTTGTTACCGACAATAGCTGCCATCATTTACCGACATCAACTAAATACTACCTACTATAAATGTGGTCCTCCCTGTCATTACTGTCTTACATTATTTCCTTTATTCTTTCTTTCTTTTCGGACTGTAGCGCTGGATAAGTGTCATTGTTTCAATTAAGACAATTTTATCTTAGTGGCTGTTTATTGTCAAGAAACTTGCCGCAGAATTGAGGCATCTGAAAAGACTCAGTTTTTGAAAGTATCCCTTCCTATTAAAATTATCCCACTACACATAATTCATAATTCAGCTTTGCAAAAACACAGTAATAAACTTCAAAATTATTTTCTAACTTAAACTATTGGGTTGTACATTTAAGTATAAGTATACATAAGGGTCACTTTCGAAGTCATCATACGAGTACTTTCGCGAAATAGTCTTATTCCCATGAAACCGTAATAGTCAACAAACGAGGTTCCCCATAAACCGTCGCATCCATAATGGATGTCGGGAGGGTGACCTCCTACGTGAGACAACGCCGGGGGTAGCTAACTAGCTCGGACATATAAATAGAAGTTTACCGAAACTTCTCGTGTGTCTAGTCGGGAAGGGGAAGCTAGCAGCTAACCAAACCACAGAGAGCAATGTAACATAGGTACAGTTAATCGATTTTACATAATTAAACCTTTGAACACACGTGATTCGAGACACAATGGAAAGACAATAGCAGCGCGACAGCCGGCTGTCACTTGGTCATCGAAAGGTTAATAATGGTTTTGCACATTATGATTATGATCAGCCTTTGTGATTCAACAGAAAGACTTGTCTGTACACTATGGCCAAATAAGAATTTCTGACAGTTAATATCAAAATGTTGCGAGTTTTATTTAAAGCGATGGTTGCTTCTGTTGCTTATTAATGAAAACTAACAATATTTATTAATATTTCTCTTATTAGATTATACATTGAATCAATTTAAAAGTAATGATAAAAATAAAATAACTAGCAAAGTATTCGCTTCACTAAATTTTTATCCTAATAACCTCTGGCTATCCTTTTGAGCAGCTTAGAATACAGCCGTGATGTTTCAAATCTTCAAAATATTCTGAATTTACTATAATAATGTCAGTACTATTACGTGTAAATTTCTAGAACACGTCACTCCATATCGTTTCCACAGCCTATGCCTAATATATTATTATGTATTACGAGTATTGGCATGTAATAATACCCTATTTTCGATTTTCGGCTGTCTGGTACCAAGGACGGAATCTTGTTATCGAAATAGCTATTATACCATGTGATATTGGCGCAAAATAGTAGATAGGTAAAATAAATAAAAGTATTTTGGGACCACTTACATAAGGCTTTTAGATATCAAAATAGACAGAGCATGCACTATGGTAATCAGACAACAGCAAAACATAGTTTAATAATGTAGTTTATGACAAATTACTTAATATAAATCAATTTATTAATTACCCAGACACAAAGTAAACAATCACGTCTAGCCTATCACTTAAGGTTTTGCTCTTGAAGGGAGACGATCCACAACCTCCGGCTTAGCAGTCAGGGTCACTAACCACTAGACTAAGAGGCCATTCAAATAGTGATACTAATTTCAGCTTAGACACATGATCTCATGAAAACCACCTCGTCAATAGTAATTAATCTGAGGACGCTCTACCACACGTTAATAATTAGTCTTCCCCTGTCCCGTTTATCTCCCAACTTTCACCCCCCACGCCTTCTCGAGCAAAACATTATACATAAGCTTATATACTTGAGTGTTTTTTCATATTATATTTAGTAGATGTAGGTAAACAACATGGTGTAAATATCATGTCAGACTCTTTGGGGAAAATGATTGGAGAATTAGTTATAGTTCAGAAAATCTTAAAAGTACATAATGGTATTTTTCTTGTAGGTGTTTTTGAAGGTGTTTTAATTTTATCCACAAAAGATTAACAGTTGCTTAACACTTTTCAATCACACATTTCAATAATTTAAGCCTAAAGAAAATAAAACTAAAAACAATTGAAAGTTACAGCGGCGCAGAAGCAATCTTACACGCAATTTTCAAATTGATAACAACGAACTAAAATCGAACACATTAAAACCCATAAATTTACCGAGGAGGCCTTTTTTTTTGGTGAGTGGGAAATCATCCAATGACTGCTCCCGTCCTGGGTGCGGTGGGAGGGCGTGTCAGACTCTTACTGACTAAAACCCACTCATGTTCCCTCGATTGCCCCCCACGTTCCAGGGTCACGGTAACCACTATAAACGTTCCGCAACCTACCGAGGAGGCCTTGATCGTTAACATTAAAATAAGAATAGTGAACAGCCGACCTTGGAAGAAGCGTGTTAGTTATTCAGTAAGGCACGTTCGATGGGCTGCGTGCGTTCAACATCTACATCCGTACATGATATAGAACAGATATTCCCAAAGTGGTATATATAGACCCCCGGGGGGCAATCACAACGATGGAGATCTATGAGATGTCAGTGTCACATGTGTCGACGATGGAGAATTTCGTTTGAATAGGTTTTTTTTGAAGAGTTTTTGAAGGTTATCAATTTATGAAACGATTTACGTGATTCTTGTTAAATTTGATGCAGAATAGTTGCCCATACAAACATAACGTAGGTTGACTCGGTAGTTTTCATTTTATGTTTTTTTTTTGTGCAATGTATAATATATTTCGATGATGTTTTAGTGTTTAGCTTAGTGGCTTCTTAGCTTCAATCTATAAGTGGACTAGATTTAAACTACGAAGTCAGAAAATAGAAATAAAAAGAAAAAACGGCTTTAAAAAAATTACTGCCTTCAAAAACTAAAAACAGAAAAATTACTTTTTCGGATGTCGGTGATAATGTAAAACAACAAACAAAAAAAGGAACGATTGCCTTCTGAAATTTGAGTGTTTTTGATGTTTTGATTTTGAAGGTGGCGATTAAAAAAAATGGCTTTTTATTTAGCTTTGACTTCTTACCAACTACTTTTGTTTTTTTTTTCGAATAAATTTATTATACCTTTCTTTAAAAGAACGTGTGGCCAGTTTGTAGCGGCACCACTTTTTAATGTTTTCTATATTGCGGAGAAGGGAAAGGGTAGGTATAAGGTAAACATAGACAAATATTCATGAATCATAATGGGACTAAGGTCGACCAAAAAGCGAAATCTTAAATGGTCTACGTGACTGAAAAGTTTGGAGACCTCTGATTTAGAAGCCTACATTAATGTAGGCTATTTGACAAATCATTCATCACGATCCATTAAGAGCATAAATAATGCAGTAAATAAACGAAAGATCGATTGAATACTGATAGTTTTATGTAATACTTATTTTTATAACTATAGAGACGTACGTTTTTGTTGGTAAACACATAGCCGACACTACTGCACCTATAGAAACATGTTTGCACTGTAGTTTATTTTTATGAGGTTTAGACTTAGAAGCGATTTATAAAAAATCTTCTCCGAACAGAGTAAAATTGGTGGTGGTGGTAAGTTTGTATAAAAATGAGTGAATGGAGCCACAGGAAACAGCTAGCTATATTCTTGCTATAAAATAACCATTACAAAGCCTAGTTGTCAGTACTAAGTGTGGGTGAACAAAAGTACCCACTTTTGATGTATAACAGCTTATATTTGTACATTGAATATCATGATGGTACTGTTAGAAATACTCTGATTTTATCAAAAGAGATTAGTTTTCAATTTAATGTGTGTCGGGAAATACGATATTCCTCTGGGGCAACTTAATTTATTTTAAATGCAGTTATGACAACACTAATGATTTCATGAAACCGAAACTGCTTATAAATAATGTATTCAAGGATATAATACTGTAGATATTTACTAAGAAATAAACTGCGCATTATGAATTCTATGAAAACTGATGTGTATCTTTTCGCTTTTCATTTTACTTCATTCGAGCACTTTTTACTCCTATGAGCGTTATAAGCCTATTACTTAAATACATTTATCTCGGTCGTCATTTAAGCTATTCCCAGCAAACTGAATCTAGGTCGTAGTTATTAGGACTTCGCTACACAAAAACGTTAACGCCTTAAAACCTTTGTACCTTTATGCTAAAAGCTTTAACTAGCTTATGTTTCCCACCAGATATTTAACTAATTACTATCCACCGCACACTCAAATTCGCATCTCTCAGTCGCAACTAGACATAATTTGGAATATTGTTTATTATGTTTTTTTATTTTATTTTGGGGAGTGGGAAATTATCAAATGACTGCTCCCGTTCTGGGTGCGGCGGGTGGGCGTGTCAGACTTTTACTGACTGAAACCCACTCATGTTCCTTCTGTTGCATGTTCCAGGGTCACGGTAACTATTATAAACATTCCGCAACATTATTTATTATGTTGTATAGAGATCTGCGTCTGTGCAGCGGCACAAGACGGGATAATTAAGTAATATTTGGTAACGGACCAGCGAATTAATTAAATACAATACACAAACACTTTTAAAAAAAGATTAACTTCGCCAAACCACAATTAAAGTAAGACAACCGTTCTACCGGTTTCATTGGAACTCACCACTTATTAAAAATTCAAGGCATTTATTTCACTTACATCATGCTCTTATGGATTGCCATAAAGTAAGTCGGTTTAGTCAGAAAAATATTACACTAGTTGCTTATTCCAAAACGTAGATAGATCTCTATGGAGAAGAACGAGTAAGAAACTCCACTCTTTTCAAAACTTATGTTTAACAAAACTGTTTACATATACATGTAATCTCGTAGAAGCAAATACATATACTATGTAGTGTGTATATAAATCACATTGAGTAAATTGTTGTAACTAAGTAATGAATGTGTTCACAAGTTTCTGTGAACCGTACCTGGGTATATTTGTTCATACATTCGTGCTAGTTATGAAAGGTATATTTGCGTAGGTAACATAACGTAATTAATTTTAATAATGGGAATGCCTTTCATAAAAGGCAGGCAAATAGAACTCTTCAGGATTATATCCATTTACTGTTATTTAATTAGCTGTCCCTTGCGGATTCACTCGCGATTTAATGTTGTGTTTGATTTAATTTCGTGTGTGTGTTTAATGTGTGTGTGTGTTATGCGTCTTTGTATAATATATAACATTGCTAATCTTATACAAAGACACATACCTATAAATAATGAATATGTGTGTATACATCCATACTAATATTATAAATGGGAAAGTGTGTCTGTCTGTCTGACTATCTGTCTGTCTGTTTGTCTTTCTTTCACGGCAAAACAGAGCGACGAATTGACGTGATTTTTTAAGTGGAGATAGTTGAAGGGATGGAGAGTAACATAGTCTACATTTTGTCTCTTTTTAACGCGAGCGAAGCCGCGGGCAAAAGCTACTAGTTATTATATAAAAGCGAAATACCATTGGCTGATTAATCACGAAATATCTTAAACTAAAACACCTACAAAGTCGAATTTGGCAGGTAGATTCCTAAGATAGATTTTATATTTTATTTATTTAGATTGATTTTAGGAATTTAACGCATGTTTTAAATATAAATTTCCAGCCAAAGTATAGTTAACAGTTGTGTTTTAAGAACTTGAAACTGAAAAAAGATCAGATTTTGAGCATAACAACCAAAATCTACAACACTACCACAGTATACAAAATTCAAAGAAAAATCCGCACTAATATTATAAATGCGAAAGTAACTCTGTCTCTCTGTCTTTCTGTCTTTCTGTCTTTCTGTCTTTCTGTCTATCTGTCTGTCTTTTGTTCACGCCTAAACCACTGAACCGATAATGAAATTTGGTGCAGATAAAGTCTGGGACCCGAGAAAGGACATAGGATAGTTTTTATCCCGGAAATTCTCCGGGAACGCGAACTATTATTCCACGCGGACGAAGTCGCGCGCAGAAGCTAGTAATATATAATCGCTTTTATAGTAATACTATAAGCTGCCTATTCATTATCTTTGATACAGTTGCAGGACTGAAGATCAAAGAGGTTTTGCTCAAAGTTCAAAGTGTACATGTGATACCAGAATACTGGGAAATATTGATGTCAAAGGTGAAGCCGGCACTCCTAGTGGTGTGGGAGGGACAAAGCTATCTAGAGAATAAAATACACCTACACTCTTTGTGTTCTATTTTTCTGTTACACGATACACTTAATAAATGTTTTAAAATATAGCCGAACAAAATAGACGTCAATCATGTCAAGATAAAGTTGTTGTGTCATTATTTTTGCGCTCTCACGTTCTCTGTCACTTTAAATAAAATATTACTTTCTTGAGGTAATGGTTTCGTCTTTGTCTGTCTTCCACTGAACCAATATACGTTACCGAAATAGATTGGACCTTGGAGAACGATACAGACTACTTGTATATTTCACTATCGTCACTCTCACGACGACATAAAAATCCATGTCATCCTATGTAAGGTGAAGACACTGACTCCTGTAATACAGTTTATACTAGCACAGAAGTCAGGGCTCACAAAAACATAGTACGTAGAAAACTTATTTCAATTTAATTTATAATATTCTTGCCTTTATCATGACACGCAAATAATGCAAACAATATTTAGAGTAGTGTTTGAAATATACAAGTGTGATAATAGTCTTTGAATTGTTCATTATGCTCATCACTAAAAGATTTGTCCTGTATGGGAAATTTATCCTACGACCTCGGGCTAAGCAGCCACGGGTCACAAAATACTAGACCAACAGGCCAGTCAAAACATAGTCTGAATAGGACTCTGCCGGTGTTGCGGAATAGGTCCAATTGTTACCGTGCCCCGAAACATGAAGGGCAACAAAAGGAACAAGGGTGAGCTTTAGTCAGTGTCTGACACTCCCAGAAAAAGTCATTTGATGATTTCCCATCCATAAAAAACAAGAGAACTTACCCAGTGCCGCCAGGATGCCGGCTGCCCAGAACACCTCCCCGCAGAGAGCCGGCAGGAACAGCAGCCCCCCCATACGGCTCCCGAAGGAGTCCTGCAGCGGGTCCAGCATGGTCACGTAGCCCTGCTTGCGCATCGGGTTCGCGAAGAATATGCCGCCTGCAAACAAACATACCTTGAAACACTGACATGATAATCTGGAGCTAAGACATTGCTTCTCCGGGGTGAGTTTATTTGTTATGCCGTCTATACACGGTGATGTGTGCAAAACATCCCGGAGGCAAAGCTAAAATTACTCATGTTCTTTTTTGGGACAATCCTGCCACACTTTCTCCAACTACTGCAACTCCGGAAAAGCAGAGCCAACAGTGGCGTCCACCAGAAAAGTGAGCAATGAAGTTTAACGAATCCCGGAGAAACAATTCTATCCCGTGAGCAAATTAATTAGAAAAATACAGCGGACGCGATCCTTTAAATCAAGCAGGGGATAAATCAGAACTAGGCCAATAGGAACAAAGGAGCGATTATTAGTAGACTCATGCTCTTATATACCGGTACCCTTTGTAACCGAGCACAGACGCTTTGTTGCGGTACAAATAGATATATGGCGGTAGTATTTCCACGGAATAGCTTTACTACATATTACACATATAGGTCACATAGTTGATTATTTTCTTGTTTGCCAACCAATCACATGTATTGGTAAAGGCACACATCGGAGAGGCAATTCTACTGTGAAATGTTTGCAGTCTATTGTTTTAAGCTGTCATAAAATTGACGTGTTTTATACGGGAAAATCTGTGAAATGATTTAAATTAATCTGCGTTCGATACCTTTTTTCAGTTTTATAGGTTTGTGAAACGAACTTTAGTCACAAATTGACAAGAGAGTTCACGCTGAGATGAGAACGTTTTTATTTAGGAGATTGGAGGTGGAATGTCTTACCGAAGACGAGCGACAGCGCGTACCCGAAAGGCGCCTGGCACCACACCAGCCCCGACGTGTAGATGGCCTCCGCAGTGCCGTTGATGTAGCCCCCGCCCACCCACGTCGCTGCAACAAACCTCTACGTTACACTAACAGATAATAACTATAATGAAACGAAATTGTTTAATATGCAAGAAGAATTTAAAATCACTTTTACGCCTTATATTTTTTTTAAACCTAGCAGGAGCCTAGAAATCATCTATGTTTCTTCGATACCTAACTGACTACCTCTAAGAAGAAATTCCGAAACAAACTCAGGGATCATCGTCTCTTTCAGAGTCCAGACAAGAAGATATGTGTATAATAAATATTTTTGTGCAAAAAAACATGTAGAATTACATCCGGGCTCTTTGTAATCTGTTAGTAGTTTTCACAAAGGAATGATGTAAGTATACACTCGTTGTCGATAGTGTGTGGTTACATCGATGTAATTAGTTAATTTAACTTCTTATCCATTGTTCAATGCTGTGATATATTTTAAAAACATTTCGTCTAAATATACGTCAACTTTCTTCCGGCGCTGTCTAATTTGACAGGATTAAACTAAATTGTATTTTCTGTCCTTTTCTTTAAGAAATGGAAAGAGAAAGATGCATTTAACTTAAAATTAGTCTAGCTTGTGACCAAGGGAATCGGCACCAATATGCATGTTATTTTGAGTGATACTAGTGAAATATGCTGCAATAGGATTTCTTAATAAATAGTTAGCGTGAGGCAATAATCATGTAAATAATAGAAGATTTGTAAAAAAATGAGCTGTGGCAATTCCGAAGACCTTTCATCATGAGCCTGCCTTTCATACAAGTTGAAAAGCGGCGAGCACCAATGAGTCGATAATATGAAACAAATATGTACTTTTTAAACATGTACGTATTATACCTTTTCAATACAGGTATAGTATTAAAAAGATATGAAATAATATGAATAATCGTGAAAGATCTTTTGGACTTGTCCTAATTTTGACCTTTAGGTAAGCTGATCTCACTCATCATAAGCTAGAAATATAAATAGTAGTAAATGTTATGATATAGGGACGTCTCACATTAACCGAAGCGGACAACTCGGGCAGTTAGCTCATGTATTATGTACGACACGCCTCAACGAGCTCAAACTTTCATATTACTTGTTGATCTGGCTTTTAATATAACATTCATATTTGTTTGTGTAAGTACTATCTCAAAACGAATAACAATTTATTAAAAAAAATCTAATCATAATAAGGCTGCTTAACTGTATGACCTTTGTCGGATGACATTACCCTATCTGTTCGATTTTGTTTATGTCTTTGCTTGGCGCAATTGCTTTTCCAATTCAGTATTGATATTGTCAGAATATTCAATATCTGCTTTGTTGCTGTAAATACTAACGGTTTTCTGCAGTTTCACTGCCTTTCGCTAGTTAGATTGAATTTCCAAAAATCATTTTTTTCCAAGAATTACCTACTACGGCATAAACAGAAACTACTGTGCCCTTCAAGTTTCTAGGTTCAATAGGGCTGAATGCTAATTAGTCACAAGAAACTTGTTTTTTTCTTAAGTCATTTTCCTCAGTGGCAGAGGTAAAAACTTAACCAACATTTTAACGGATTGCTCTACAACAGGGATGTTGACTACATCAAAAGAATGACATTCTGTTTAGTCCGTCTGTTAGACAGTCCAAAAATACTGGACACATATTTTTTGCTTGATCAAATTAATAACAAAATACAAAGATAAAGAGCATCAAAGTTCCGGAGAGGGGGCTTGTGACGTCACTTCTGAGTAAAAATTATACAAAGGCGTGACGTTTCACGAAACTTCAACGCACTGTATTGTCGTCATTTTCTGTTTACGAGAAAAAAGAAAAAATACGTGTCCCAAATTTTTTGATTATCTAACTGACGGACTAATTACTTTTTTTTTGTCATCTCGCCTACTGATGGAGCGACGATCATCGCCGAGAAGCAATATGTTTCAGGCAGCTTCCATATTCTTGGAAATGCCTACATCTCATAACTACTGTAGGCTACTACCCACCTACTACCCACCTACTACCCACCTACTACCCACCTACTACCCACCTACTACCCACCTACTACCCACCTACTACCCACCTACTACCCACCTACTACCCACCTACTACCCACCTACTACCCACCTACTACCCACCTACTACCCACCTACTACCCACCTACTACCCACCTACTACCCACCTACTACCCACCTACTACCCACCTACTACCCACCTACTACCCACCTACTACCCACCTACTACCCACCTACTACCCACCTACTACCCACCTACTACCCACCTACTACCCACCTACTACCCACCTACTACCCACCTACTACCCACCTACTACCCACCTACTACCCACCTACTACCCACCTACTACCCACCTACTACCCACCTACTACCCACCTACTACCCACCTACTACCCACCTACTACCCACCTACTACCCACCTACTACCCACCTACTACCCACCTACTACCCACCTACTACCCACCTACTAGACGACACGTTCGTTTCGTTGTTCGTTTTTCGTTTTAGAGACGTTCCTTTACATTTCAAGTGACATTTTACGTCAGATAATTCGTGTTTGACGACGATACGATACTAACGTCACTCAATTGTTTTGGCTTCCCGAAACCTCTCGACTAACACTTGAACTTTATGGTATGGTGTTAAAGCTCAAATTGACTCTACGTTTTAGTTAGAAAACGTTTGTATGGGAAAAAGAAAAGGGCTGTTTTTAGGGCTTTCCCGACAATTATTCGTTTTTTTTTTCGCCGTATAAACCATCCTTGAACTACAACGAACATTTAAAAAAAAAAAACAACCAAATCGGTCAAGCCGTTTTAATGCCAAGTCGTGACAACGGAAAACGGGTTTCATTTTTATATATAAAGATATAAGGAAAATTTGAAGTGAGTACCGAAATAGAAATACGCCATTAAGATTAAAACAATTACTTTACAGTGAAGTACTTTAGAATTTGCGGAAAATACAGCACTTGAACTAGTATTTGAAGCCCTCATATATACTATTGAAGAATCACCAGTTATATTACTCAGTAATATTGGATTGTATTCAAGTACTTGTCAACATGTCATATATGACTAGAATAATATGTTATACAGTTTGTAGGTTAAAAGGCCATGGTTCAAACTGTAACTAATATTGATTAGTTGCAGTTTCAGACGGTTTTATATAACACTAGCTGGCCCGTGCCCACTTCTTTGGGCGCCAAACATTTTAACTTAAAACTCAAAAACATGCGCTTCCCCAGACATAAGACTGAGCTAGATCGATATCTCGTCCCCGAAAACCCCCACATATCAAATTTCAGCTAAATCGTTTGGGTCGTTTCCCAGATCACATGCTTTTTCAAGCAATTAGCGCCATCTGCCGGGCTGATTTGTGAATCTAAACCATCCAAGCCGCCACTCAAACGCATACAGAAAAATTCATTTAAATCGGTCAAGCCGTTTAGGAGGAGTTCAATGACATACACACGTACAGCAGAATTATATATATAAAGACTAGAGACTCCAGTTATACCTTATCACTTTAGCATGACTGGCAGTAATTTAATAAGAATAATTAAAAATACAGTTATATAGGGAGATTGGTAATAAGTGTGATTGTGCTCATGATAACAAACAATTTGTATTAGGGGAGCAAAGCCAAAATCGCAAAGAAAATATCAGCTGTTCAGTACATTACGCAAACATAAATGCATTAAACAGCTATTTTTTTGCAGTTTCAGTTTTGTTCGCATAGTAAAAGTTGTTGGTTATTATGAGCACAATACCGTGTTTAAGTATCGTACAATAATTACCAGTCACCCTATACAGGGTTATTGGTAAAACACCGACATCCTCTGGACTGTTACTATCATCATAAACAACGACTTTTGTTCTATAATTTTTTTCAAAATGTTATACATTTACCAAAAACAAACCTTCAAGATTTCATTGTCCTATCTAACACATTTCAACTCTGTATTGTGCCGTAACAACATAACTACGCTTGCCGCGCACTGTCCTCGTGTGCTACGCAGACTTCGTCACATTTAGAGTGTTCAATTTAAATATTTTTAATTTTGTATGATAATGTAATGAACTAAAATATGATAATTTATAAAATGTCGTAGAACAAAAGTTGTTGATTATGATGTTAGTAGCATAGTCCTGGGAGGATGTCGGTGTTTTACCAATAACCCTGTATAGACACTAGCACATTAAGCTGCTACAAACTATTTTTCTTTTATTAAAGAAAGATAGTTTCAAACTTGTAATCAAACTTGATCAAGATTCAAGTTTGATTGACTATATTTTTTTTTTTCGATTAGAAAACGAACTTCCGTCTATATGAAGTCAGTACAAACTAAATAGTCAACCCTTAGTGCTATTCCATTTTTGTGTATAGTCATATTCCACGACCGACGATGAGAAAAAAATGCTCATCCCTAGATGGGGGGTACGTATCAGCCCCTAACTTTGTTCAGTGCCTTTGCAAGCAGGCTCACTTGCTTGTATATGTGAATCACTACTGCCAGCTGAACACCCAAGCTTATAGCAGAGATTCATATAGCAAGTTTTAGTTATGTCTAAGGGCGGTTATAAGGAAAGAGTGAGGTGATGGGGTCTATACTATACCCAGGATCTGGGTCGTGCACTGATCATTTTATAATTAAATTGCGGATGGTATTTGGCTGGGTTTGAACTGCTTGAACTTCGAACATGACACAACAAACCAATGTGGAATTTAAAAAAATCTTATATTTAACATCACCTAAGAAACTTTTGTATTTTTTTTATTTTAAACCCATAGGTGTCAGCTGAGTGATGATCAATCGGTCAGTAATCAGTACGTCAATTTCTTTGTTTATAGACATCAACGCAATTGACTTCTAGAGCACCACTTGATATGTAGGTAATTCCGACTCTCATAAGATAACACACTATCTTTTACAATTAGTGTAATTCATTTGTGTTTCCCACAATAACACATAACTATACCAAAATAAATTTCTAATGAATCAACTGAAACATGAGTGACAAATTAAAGTAAAATATCGAGACTTTTGTTGTAAAAGCTAATAGCCAAAGTTTGTTAGAAATTTCTAACTAACGTCACTGACTAACAGGTATTATGAAAGTCACAACACGTTATTTATTATTTTAGGAAGTTTTTAGTTCCTCGCTCCAGAGTCCATATTACAAAAATCTCATAGCCCAAAGGCTCCTTATATTCTTAAAAATAGGCGAGGCGACGAAAAAAAAGTAATAAGTCCGTTATTGAGATTATTAAAAAATTTTGGACACGTATTTTTTCTTTGTTCTCGTAAACGAAAAATGACGACGATACAGTGCGTTAAAGTTGTGCATGACGTCACGATCAGATACAATTTTTGCATTACGGTGACGTCAAAAGCCCCCACTATGTCCCCAATCCAGAACTTTGTTGCTCTTTATCTTTGTATTTTTTTATTATTTTGATGAAGCAAAAAATACGTGTCCCGTATTTTTGGCCGATCTACAAGACGGACTAAACAGAATGCCATTTTTTATGTTGTCGTCATCCCTACTATAAATGGTCTTCATTTGTCCTCCTATTTCGGGGATTTCGAGTTAGAAGTAACTTTAGCCCGACTCTAAACAAAGCCTGATAATACGTTTATCAGCTGCAACAAATTTTTAAAAATTACGACTTGTGAAAATGTGAAAATGATTTTAATAGCCCACACAATAAACTATTTTTTATTAATTTATACTATCTCAATTCTATATTGTTTTGTACACGTTTGGTATTTCACTTGTGGAGACATGTCATACATGTCGCGAGCCAGGTGCAGTACCTAATGAAATATGACCTAACGCTAATAAAACTCACCAGTCATAGTGAAGATGCCGACGAAGAGGCCGATGGAGCGGCCGGCCAGCATCACCTCCTCCTCCGAGTCGTTCCCGGCCGGCTTCTTGCGACCGGCCCAGATGCCCACGGCCAGGATCAGCACGTAGAACAGCACGATGGACACCACGCCCGCTATGTTGATCATCTTGACTGATGGTGCTTCCTGGACACAAAGAGTTTTATTAGTTTGTGGTTTTCAGGACCGGGCCTGTTAGGCTGATGGTTAGTGAATCTGACTGCTGACCTTGAGGGGTCGTGGGTAATTTGATGATTAAACACTAGCAGTTTCTCGAGGTTTCAACCGCGTTTCGTTAGGTTTTTGTTTATTGCTTCTCTCCCGTGGGAACTAGCGTAATATTATATAGCCTACGTTACTCAGGGATAATGTAGCTTTCTAATGAAAAAAGATTTTTTGAAATCAGTCCAGTAGTTTTTGAGTTTATTCGTTACATACAAAAATACAAATCTGTCCTCTTTATGATATTAGTTAGATATTTATAATATAATTATGTTTGTATACAATGCCACTTGTAGTCTTATTAGGCCTAGGCCCTCTGTAGTCTTATTACCATAAGACAGGTTCTTCCTAGTGTATTATTTTATGGTTTTCATTCAGGACGCCTAAGGGGCTTGCGGTCTGGTGGTTATTGACCCTGACTGTGTAGCTTAAAGAGTTGTCGGTAATTCAGTTGTTAAATGTTATATTAGTTTGAATACCAGTAGTCTCATTACCATAGTAAGTACACCTGGTACCTGGTGGGTGGTTTACCTGTTTTGGGATCAGATGGCCGTGTGTGAGTTGTTCTAAGATTTTTTTTTGTTCAATAAAACCATGTTTATTGTCGTGTTAACAGCTAATATTCTCGCTCTTTCTCTTAGCCTTCATCTCATAGTTTTCATAATTCTGCCCTGCCTAATCAACGATTTCAAGTGCAGATTGGCTTAAAAAAGACTTTATCATATGTAAGCCATAATAATAAGTCATTTATTTTTCTCATAGACATTTTATATACAAGCGGTGCCCCCATCTCACTTGCGTTCAGTTGCGTTTATGATTACTGCTTAGCTCCCAAGGGTCGTAATTTATACTATTGTTTATAAATCTCACTATCATATATGTACAAAAATATTTTATTCAATCCAACGGGTACTAGATCTCGTGGGTCAAAAAATTTACAAAGACTCTTCAGCTTCATTAAGATTATTAATTAATATATAATTAATTAACATTGTCTAATATCACATGGCACAATGTTATTAGCAACCCATGTGTGCACATTATATTACTTACATTTAGTTAAAAATAAACCAATTTTCTCTTATTATAACCATGACAACTTTCTGATAGTAGTCTATGATACAATTTTATTATGAACATGTCTTTACAAAAAAAATAACAAAAGCTAATTAACAGAAAACAAAGTTTATACATTTTTATGCTCATGACGGTACATAGGTAATAGGTACTTAAATAAATTAATGGTCTAATTACCCTTTATTTCAAGCTGCATAGGCTCATAAATAAATATCTTAACCTAACATATATACAGTCAAAATGTATTTGTAAGCAAAATAAAACTTTAATCTATGTTAGTAGGTATTAACACACCGCTGCGTTGCATTAAGTCTTTGTGCACTCCGATGGCACTTATCAATACCACCATCTGTGGCCAAGAGCTTTCATCCAATACCGATTGCAGTAAAAATGTACGCGCACCAGAAACGCTTTAAAATAAACGTTATGGCGTGACAGCAGCTGCTCTCTCAAAGTGTACTTCAGCTTTTGACGCAAGTACTCCACGATGTCCTCTGCCTTAGTGGTGTAGTGAAGGCGCGAGATGTACACGGGGGGGTTCGGTGCTGAAGCACCTAAGATCATATCAAGCTTCTCAGGAGCCTGACCGCAGCGGTTCTGCTGACTTCGTTGGAGCTTCATCCTTAGCACCGTCGATCGGTCGTGATGCCCTCATCAGTCTTGACCGTTGCCTTTTTAGGCATTAGCTGTGCGAGTGCAGTAGCAGCTGGGGTGCTCATAATGACCCCCGAACTGGGCGGATAATAAAGCTCGCCGTGTTAAATAAAGCTTCCAGTGTTTTACTTGACAGTAGACGAAGAACCAACCTTCTGTTTCTATTCCAATTATCTTTTCTAGCCTTATCATCAATCAGTGGCGTGTCCTTCATAAAAGTCGAAAAGCCCGCCTTACACTAGTGAGGTCATAATATATGATATATGAACCTGTCAGTAAACAAACATAAAGCTAATACTAGCTGTTCCCTGCGGTTTCACCCGCGTTATGCTGGATCTTTGGTTTCTGCTCCGCTCCAGTGAGACATAGCGTAATGTTACTAGCTAATAGTATCACTAATGTAGCTTTATATTGGGGATACGATTTTAAAATAGAGTAATTTTACAGTTTATAAATTGCAAACAAATAATCAGATCTTCTCTTTATAATAGATATTTGTCTAAATAAAAAGTTGATGACTCAAGTAAGTCTTAGCGATTTAGTTTTACTAAATCGTAAAAATGAATTGGGCGTGTACTAATTTCTCTAAGTACACCACTGTCACCAATCCATATGTCATTTCATTGTTATTTTCAACGATTGAGCTGCTCGGTTGGTACACTTCAGTCCAGCAGTGGTACTTCACTCAAAGAAGGAAAGAAGATATGCGGAGATCAACGATGATCCCGTTATCCATACATATAAAATAATAAACTTACTTAATGACTGACTGACTGGCTTCTGTCAACGCATAGCTCTAACTACTAGTTCTAGAGACATGATTCTTGGAGGGTGTGTTGGTGAAGTGTAGGTATCCACTAAGAAAGGATTTTGTGAAATTGAGCCTCTAAAGGAGTATAATAGTGGATGGAAGGTTGACAACCACAGGGGTGAAGCCGCGAGCAAAAGCCAGTATAGTATTAAATGGTAAGCTGACTGACTGGGTGATATTTTATCAATGCACAGCCCAAACTGCTGGTCCTAGTGACGTGAAACTTGGAGGGTGTGTTGTTTGTGAAGAGAAATGTCCACAGAGAAAATTTGTTTGGGAATTCCATCCCCAGCCACGCAGGTGCAGCCGCGGGTGAAATTTGGTAACATAGTATCTATTAATAGCTGTGCAGTTCGTCACTCATTTGTTAAGGCTATAATAAAGTGGCAATCGGCTTTTTTGGTAGTCATGGCTACTAGGAGGTCTATATGTGGTGGTATGATGGTCTAAATCAGTTCTAAGATCCTACGCCACTACATATCTCTATAAAAGAGGAATCATTCACAAATGCTTCTTAGATGACGTAGATTATGCCACCCCTAAGAATGCAAAATGGAGGTTGAGAATTTGTATGAAACGGCTAGTAAAAGTATAAAAATAGTTCTTTGTCTCTATTGATGACCGTCCTCTCACACAAACATTTTCACCTGGTCTTGTCATCTAGTCTAGACTAGAGATAATAACAACTTTTAAACAGTACACCAATCTTAGATATTATTAATAAACCTTAACCTTTATATTATCATCATCATCAGTGATACCGACGATAAGCAGCGTCTATAACAAGTTGTAATAACTAAGATAGCAGTTATCAGAACGTTTATTATAACTATGCAATTAATCGTGCTTATTTTACATTGTTTGTAAATTAATTAACAAGTTTAATCAACAAACTAAATCTTATGTAATGAAAAAAGGAAAAATACTTGGCAATGAACATTTTCTCAATTAAATCTGCAATCTCTGCTAGTGTTATGACACAGCTTTTACAGGTATACATTGTGAATAACTGGTATATAGTAAGTTTTATATTTGAGTTAGAAATACATAATAACTGAAGATCTATGAACTAAGTATTAAATACAGTCAACACAGTAGATAAGTATACAGAGCTGTCAAATATTGTCTCAATTTTCTTAAACGCTGATGAACGTGTTAAAATGAAGTTTAAATTAATTGTGGAACTATTTATTCTGTACTTTCATTAAAATTGTAATGGGAAACCATCCATGGGTTATTGAGAATGTGCATACTTATCTTTGTTGACACTACATAACGGGCGCACTTACTTTCCACTAAATAAAACGCTGTGTCCTCTCAGGCCACGTCACTAGGCGGCCATGTGTCCAGCACACTCACACACAACACTGTTCCCCGCACTAGTCCGCGTTACTGCGCGGGCAGCTGTCGCCCCATCGGAGGGAGGTTTTCTGCGAAGGGCTATTCCTGGTCCTGAAGCTTAGCCCGCACATGGGTGGTTGGAGGACATGAATGCACGTGCGGGGGCCTTATGTAACGTGCGGCATCCTCGCGGGGCTGTTCGCGTGCTCCGCAGGTGACAGGAGCGCCAGGCCTGAGCTCGCCGCGCCGCGATCGATCCCGCTGACGTCACGCAGGCCTCCGCGCATGTGCCGTGACAACACGACCTTTACAACCTCACCGCCCCCTATACATTACTCCCTAACCACCCAAGCTTTCCACAACTACCTCACGTACCCAGCAATGTACAACCGTTTGGGAATATTATCGCCTTGTATAATCGGAGGAGGTAACGTAACGGATTGGTACCGACGTAGTTCCATTGACAAATTGATTGAGGAGTTGCATTTGCAATTTAGTTTTCCTAAAGCGCCCTCGGGTCTTATCTTGGAATTACTAAAACTGTCCTCGGGAGGTTTTTGGCTGTGAATGAACGTATTTTTACAAATGTGTGCTAAATATTCGACGCGAACGTGTAATAGCGTACGCACTGGAGTTTGAATACTTTTTTGATGTCAATGGGTGCTAGTAATCGCTTGCCATATAATCTCTTATAGTCTTATATGCATAAAATACAAAAATGTACGCCCTTCAAAAAATTGACCTGCTTCGTACGCCTACGGGACTCTCGTTCGACAACTACCACTTAATTATGTTTCAATAACTATCGAATACTAATAAATTACATTAACATTCTACCCGACGAATTAATCATAAAAGTGGTTAAAAAAGCCCAAGTAGAACAACATGATTGCTACGTTAAAATTCGTAGTCGGGCTCGTAGACCCTTCGTAGCGGCTTGTCGTAGCTCTCGTAGCGGCCTAGTGTTCGACTGAACATCGTCGATCCGATAGATTATCGTCGGCGTCTTAGTGATTTATGGTACTGAGATAAGAAGATTGGTCAGTGTTATGTATCGGTAGAAAATTTTGGTAACCCACAGACTAATTAAATCAAAACTTGTTAATCAGCTACAACTATATATGAATTTTCCTTACATACAAAGTAATGGAATTTCATTTTCGTTAAAATTCTTCCAACAAATCTGAAAAATGTATACATATATTTTTTTATCGTTTATAATTAACGCATTTTAAAACAATGAAATGCGTAATACATAAACATACCAACACAAACCATCGCGGGTTTAACAGTGGTATGGCAAATAGTTTTCTATGCAAAGGTGCACCTCCTTTTCAAATTGCAAACGAGTTCTTAATTCAAAAACAGAAAAAGCTTACGACCTCCATGACAGTTGCAACACGTCAACTGTCTAAATTTTTGTGTGTATTTACAAATCAATTCAAATTATCACCAATATTTTATTTCATTGTTCTAAATTGAGATACGAGTGGAAATATTATTTACACATAGTATTAAAGTAAGGACTTATTTAAACTTCCAAAATGCATGACACGGTAAGTACAGTCTTTGGGTCTTTGTAAATTGATTGTTTACTTTTACTTCATTAACTTGATATAAAAATTGACAGAAACCAATGAAGGAAAAGAACTTATTAAATTTCGTATTATTAGCCTGAAATAAAATTGTTTCTATTCTTATTACTTAGCTGTTTAGATTATATTAAAGCTCCCCTTGACACCTAACCGACAGCCGGCTGTCGGGGTATTCCATTACATTATAGTCCTTATTTTTATTACTTAGACTACTTTTGTATGAACAAGTTTGGTTATTTAAGTTCTTGGATAAATTTCCTACAATTTAAAAAAATATACCCCTATCTCGTAGCTACTGGCTAGTTGCTGCAGTGGTGAGTGACCCCGACTGCTAAGCTAGAGGTCGTGGGATCGATACCCAACCAGGAAATATCTTTGTGTGATGAGCACTACTGATTTTTCTGTGTCTGCGTGTTTTTTTTTTTTTTAATATGAACTGTATTTTAGATAATTTTCATATACTTAGCTGCAACGTTTAAAGTATTCTTCCACTCTGTGTATTTTATAATACCTTTCAAAATGATTACAAAGTGATACAAAGTTTTAAACACATTTGTTCATTATTTAAGGTTCCAGCTTCCAGATGGTTCCTCAATGGAGATTGATTGAGAAGTTACTTTGTGTCCTCAATCCATACGCGTGACTGTTCTCGACGTCTGAGATGAGGATGATGAATTAATCGTTGACTGTTTGTCTGTTATTTTATTGCGCAGATAGTTCGTCTCGCGGACGTATGGAAGACGTGCAACAAGATCCGCGCGGCCGCCTTCCGCGTGGGCCTCAACCTGTGGGACTGGTACCGGCCGCTCGACCCCGAGGGCAACTCGCTCATATCAGGTACCGCGCAGTACTGGTTCATAGAAGACGTGCAACAAGATCCGCGCGGCCGCCTTCCGCGTGGGCCTCAACCTGTGGGACTGGTACCGGCCGCTCGACCCCGAGGGCAACTCGCTCATATCAGGTACCGCGCAGTACTGGTTCATAGAAGACGTGCAACAAGATCCGCGCGGCCGCCTTCCGCGTGGGCCTCAACCTGTGGGATTGGTACCGGCCGCTCGACCCCGAGGGCAACTCGCTCATATCAGGTACCGCGCAGTACTGGTTCATAAAAGACCTGCCTAGAAGAGCTGCCTCTGGATGATGTTCTTTCAGCTGTATGCTGTAACACACCAACGCTTGCCCTTAGGGTTATAAAATGCCCATAGCTGGCCTAAAGAGAGCGTTTTAATAGTTTATGACATATTTGTAGCCAATTAGATTAATAAAAAGGAATAATTAGAGATGCAAGAGCGGATAAAGACAAATATCTAACAGGTATTTTCATTAAAGCACAAATTAGTTTATTGTTGGTGTTACCAACGAAACTCTATTATCTCAATAATGAATTGTCTTGTAAATATTTCTTGCGATTTGCCCTTGTACTCTTATCAACATAAATAATTCACCCAAGTTTAATGACTTTTTCTTTATGATTGCGATCGCGATCATTCAAATATAACCTCTATTTTTGATAATTTCAGAGTCGAAGTTCGTGTCGATCTTGGCGGGTCCGCTGCGCTCGGTGGTGGGTCTGTCGGACGCGGAGATCGCGCAGGTGGCGGACTATTTCCGCGCGCAAGATGGCCGCGTGCTGTACCACCAGCTCTGCCAGATCATACACGGGGAAGGTAAGGAGTCAACATATATATTATTAGGTAAACATAAAAGTACTAAACAGTTGATTTTTTTTTCGCGATTTCAGGTTTGTTCCCATAATATTAATTGTTTGTTATCATGAGCACAATCACGTGTTTAAGTATCGTACACTAATTACCACTCGCCCTATATATAGAAACAACTATAAAAAATAAACTTTATCTCAAAACACAAGGAATGTATCAAAATTAAGACAGTACACGACAAGAACTTTGTTACGTTGACATAAATTGTTTTGTTTCGGTATTTTAGAACAGTGTTCATCCCGATATTTTTGACGTGTGATATCTGCGTGACTATAAATACACCGAAAATACGAAGTCCTCATAATAATCAATCTGCCTATTTTCGAGCAACTTTTAAAACATATCTTATAGAAAAGATTTAGAAAGATCGCTGCAACCCTAATATCTTCTATTTATCTTAATTACTTTACAATTAATTTACCGTAAGCAGCAAAGAGTTAGAGGATTCTGGTCAGTACGGGCTCGAAATCTACTAAGTATATAAAAATAAGTCGGGTTTTCCTTCCTGACGATATAACTTCAGAACGCACGAACCGATTTCCACAGTTTTGCATTTGTTGGAAAGGTTTCGGGCTCCGTGAGGTTTATAGCAAAGAAAATTCAGGAAAAATCCACGCGGACGAAGTCGCGTGCAGAAGCTAGTATACTATGTAAATAAAAAAATGTACTCAGTATTTTATATTTACAGAGAGTGAGATGCTGTCCGAAGCCTTTGAGACTCGCATTAGATCTGCTTAGAGCAGTCAACATTCCTGTATTCCAAATACAAAAACCGACCTATTATTTTGCGTACTTTTACAAGTAAACTAATATTTATAGTCAAATATTTGTTTAATTTCGTTTGCTCTTGTTTGCTAGATGTGTGACTAAAGTGCCACGCATCGCTGCATCAATGCCTTCGAAACTACATCAGTGTAACGTATTGAGTAGAGCACGGTTGGTTAAATATAGAAGCTGTAACCAGGTCATGCAATCAATAGAACCGTCGTCGCGACCCCCAGCGCGCACCTACAAGCTAATACAAATCTTTATATACTAATTATTATGTCTTGTGTAAACTAAGGATTTAGATTCAAATCCAGTTTCAAAAAGACTCGTTAAAAGACAAAGTTTGGTATTACATCTAGGTAACTCTCATGGTTTTTCTTTTATTGTTACTAGTGATCAACCACTTCGCACGAGTGTTATAAATCTTTGAACATCCGGCTTTAATATAATATACACGTACTAGCTTTTGCCCGCGACTTCGTCCGCGTGGAATAATAGTTCTCGTTTCCGGGGGATTTCCGGGATGAAAACTATCCTATGTCCTTTCTCGGGTCCCAGACTATATCTGTACCAACTTTCATTCAAATTTGGTTTAGTAGTTTAGGCGTGAAGAAGAGACAGACAGACAGACAGACAGACAGGCTGGCAGAGTTACTTTCGCATTTATAATATTAGTACGGATTAACTGTGGAACTATCTTGAGCGCACACAAAAAGATTATTGGGGTTGTATAAGCGTGAAAGAGCCTTTTTTTTATCCTGGGACATGTTACACACGGCTATCTGATCCCAAGCTAAGCAGAGCTTGTGTTATGGTAATCAGACAACTGATATACCTACTTACATAATTTTTAAATACATACATATTATAGATAAATAACACCCAGACACAGAACAAACAATGCTGCTCATCACACAAAGTTTGTCCTGGGTGGGAATCGAACCCACGACCTCAGGCTTAGCAGTCATGGTCACTGACCACTAGACCAACAGGCCCGTCATCGAACCCGTAACCGCTTACACGCGCCTTTATGACGACCCAGATGTGTTATTCTGTCTGATGTATAAGCTACGAATATCTTGCAAAGCCATCGGCCAATATTCTTTATTGTACACCAATAGGACAAAAACAGTAAAGGACAATACAAACAAATATGCAAAAGTACAATAGGCGGCCTTTTTTCGCTAAAAAGCAGTTTCTATTACATACTATCATTTATATTGCTTGCTGCGGAGTAATTTTAAAACTGTGAATATATTCAAAGGTATTCCTTGAAATTATAAATGACTTCCGCACAATGGAAATTACGCTAGGGGCATTTTGCGTTTTAGTAATTTTATATTATCTCCGAAAATATATGACCAATTGACATACTGTAAATGGCAAATCTTATCTGTATGATGTCCTTGTGATACTGAAATAATTTATTGTCATAAGGATTAATATTTTGTTGCTCAAATAATTAACCAAACGTAAGTATGCCGAAAAATCATTTTTTTAATGCAATAAAAGAAGTATAAAAGATAAAATATAAAAGATAGAGATATGGTCGCGGACTTTTTTGTAGAAATAATTAAGACAAACCAAGTTGCCATACATTGTGTTTAATTTTAAGCAACTGTTTAGGCAGCGCACGCAAATAATTCTGTTTTATGAGGTATTTTTTTCCGACTTGCTAGACAAAAGTTGCGATAGCTCGGTTAATATACATGTTATAAAAATAATTTATAGCTTATAGCACTCAGGAATAACGTAGCTTTCTGCCAGTGAAAATTGTTTTGGAATTGGTTCATTAGTTCCAGAGATTACCCCAAACATACAAACTTACAAACATACAAACAAACTTACAAATTTTACCTCTTTATAATATTAGTATAGATTATACATACAAACCTTTCTCTTGAACCACTATGAACACACGTGGTTAAAGACAAAATAAAAAGACAATAGCAGCTCGACAGCCGGCTGTCGCTTGGTCGTCGAAAGGTTAAACCGCATTAAAATCCGTTGCGTAGTTTTTAAAATCTTAAGTATAACTAGCTGGCCCGTGCCCACTTCGTTGGGCGCCAAACATTTTAACTTAAAACTCGAAAACATGCGCTTCCCCAGACATAAGACTGAGCTAGATCTATTTCTCGTCCCCGAAAACCCCCACATATCAAATTTCAGCGAAATCGTTAGGGTCGTTTCCGAGATCACATGTGCTTTTTCAAGCAATTAGCGCCATCTGCCGGGCTGATTTGTGAATCTAAAAATTCATTCAAATCGGTCAAGCCGTTTAGGAGAAGTTTAATGACATACACACGCACAGCAGAATTATATATATAACGATAAGGGACAGAGAGTGGGATGCGACTTTGTTTTATACTATGTAATGAAAGATAGATAATTGGTTAGGAAGGCGTAAGCGTGCTATAAAATAACCTCACCTGACCTTAATGGTCACTCCAGTATGAAGTCGGAAAGGTGATATCATGTGGACTTAAATGGGTAACGTTTTAAACACCCTTGTTTACCCATATCAACCCGAGCTATCGCCGGAGCGTAAAATCAGCCGTTACATTTACGGGTGGGACCTAATTTCTGCACTAAATAATTCACGCGGATTCTTTCGCTCGAAATAGGGTCACTACCAAATGTCATCCCGGAAATAACTGTCACTGCTGTTTGTCAAAGCGAGTGAGCCAAGGGCAACTTCCTATGTAGCAGACCATGCCACAATGAGTTGAATGAGGTCGTGGGCGATTTGTAGTAGACCAATAATAATTAAATAAATAAATTTATTTGAAACCAACATAATTATGTCGATCTACTAAATTCGACGAGTGCAAAGTAAAAATAACTGCAATCTTGAGAATTTTTATTATTGCAGTTACCAGCTAATAATATCATTATCTATAACGAAATAATGGTAAAAAAAAACAAAATATCGTCATTTTTTTGTACATTTGACGTTTAAATGAAACAATTACTTTTGTAAAATTACAAGACCGACCGAATCGACCATCAGCCATTATGGGGTTTTCCACTTTACAATTATATGTAAATGTCTCAATCAGGTAAATTAGTATGTTTATAAATGTTATTAAGTATTCATATCTACAATTTAAATTCAAACTACACGTAACAAGCTTCGAACACTAAATACTTGAGCGCTAGCCCTCTCGTGCAATATATTTTATTTAGTAAGTTCTTTCACTGTACTTACACGTTTATACAGTTTTTCTTTCTTTTTTTCTTTCTTACTTCAAACACTAAATGCTTATGTCTTTTATTGTATTTCTTGTTTTGAGATACCTTTTATTCTTTAAAAGTTAAAGACACATAATCTAAAAATCATAAATAAATTACTTAAGTAACTGATAAATTAATTAAATATTTATCAATCAATCATTTATTTGCGTAATATATCTAGATTCACCATATTCAGCTTAGGTTAGCATGCAAATTTTATTACAGTGTCTAGTTGGAATAATTATAATGGACATCTTCAATAAAATAAAAAATAATAATTAAAAGAGTACATTGCTAAAGTCAATCCATTACAAATATCAAATTCAATAGTCATGCATGATATATTATCTAAATAAAGTCAAATTTAATAATAGTTAATTTGATTAAATTTATTATTTTGGAGCATTATTAATTATTAACTTAATTATTAATTTATTATTAATTAATAATGCTCCAAAATAATAAATTTAATCAAATTAATTATTGACGATGGCAAGAGACCGGACGGTATGTCTTTATAAATATAAATAAATATCCTGGGACATCTTACACACGGCTATCTGATCCCAAGCTAAGCAGAGCTTGTGTTATGGTAATCAGACAACTGATATACATACTTATATATTTTTTAAGCACATACATATTATAGATAAATAACACCCAGACACAGAACAAACAATTATGCTCATCACACAAAGTTTGTCCTGGGTGGGAATCGAACCCACGACCTCTGGCTTAGCAGTCAGGGTCACTGACCACTAGACCAACAGGCCCGTCCATTCCCATGTCGTTTATTCCCATGGAAGATGGGTAGGCCTTTAGTGTGGGACGCTACGTGTGTCGATACTCTTGCGCCATCCCATCTTCCTAGTACGGCGTGCTGTGCCGGTGCTGCCGCCTCGGCTGCGGAAAACCTCAAGCGGCGAATGTATAGTAACCTCACTGGAAACTATATTTTCGAGCCGTTAGGGGTTAAAACCCTTGGGCCATGGGGTCCGAGTTACCTTACCTTATTTTTAAAGACCTGTTAAAAAGACTAGTTGACTCTTCTCGTGACCCATAGGCTGGCTTTTATCTTGGCCAGAGGCTTAGCATTGCCATCCAACATGTCAATGCTGCCAGCCTCATGGGCACTTTACCGGTTGACAGCGATGCGGAGGAGTTTTTTGATGCCATTTTATTTTAATTGTAGTTTTATTAATTTATTATTAATTAATTTATAATTAATGCCGAAATAATTTCACGCAAATTATATAATAATAATGTCATGTCAATGTCATGTCAATGTCATGTCAATGTCATGTCAATGTCATGTCAATGTCATGTCAATGTCATGTCAATGTCATGTCAATGTCATGTCAATGTCATGTCAATGTCATGTCAATGTCATGTCAAAGTCATGTCAATGTCATGTCAATGTCATGTCAATGTCATGTCAATGTCATGTCAATGTCATGTCAATGTCAATGTCATGTCAATGTCATGTCAATGTCATGTCAATGTCATGTCAATGTCATGTCAATGTCATGTCAATGTCATGTCAATGTCATGTCAATGTCATGTCAATGTCATGTCAATGTCATGTCAATGTCATGTCAATGTCATGTCAATGTCATGTCAATGTCATGTCAATGTCATGTCAATGTCATGTCAATGTCATGTCAACGTCATGTCAACGTCATGTCAACGTCATGTCAACGTCATGTCAATGTCATGTCAATGTCATGTCAATGTCATGTCAATGTCATGTCAATGTCATGTCAATGTCATGTCATGTCATGTCAATGTCATGTCAATGTCATGTCAATGTCATGTCAATGTCATGTCAATGTCATGTCAATGTCATGTCAATGTCATGTCAATGTCATGTCAATGTCATGTCATGTCAATGCCATGTCAATGCCATGTCAATGTCATGTCAATGAGGCATGATCACAAGCAGATAGTTCGGCGATACTACTCCGTCGATGAAGTAGATTGATCTTCATATTACATACTAGCTGTCACCTGCGGTTTCACCCGCATTTTTCGTTAGTGCTCCGCTCCCGTGGGTCGTAGCGTGATGGTATATAGCCTATAGCATTCCTCGATAAATGAGCTATCTAACACTGAAAGAATTTTTCAAATCGGACCAGTAAGTAGTTTCAGAGATTACCCCCTACATACAAACTTACAAACCTACAAACTTACAAAGGACAATGGGCATTATTGCATGAGATGCGTCCCAACCCTTGTAACAAGTTGCGACTAGTATAAACATAATTATTTAAGCTTTTTTATGATTAATATACCAAGTTTTTATAGTAATTGCATGCAGGTCAAAAGTTATTGGACTTCAAGTGAAAAAAGGTTTTTGTTTTAAATAATGCTTTAATCATACTTTATTACATTTTGTGTTACATGTAAACATAATTATTACATTTATAATAATTGTACAGTAATCACAGGCAGTAATAGTTATTTTTTGACAGTTATTAATAAACGCACAGTTGATAATGTATAAATTACAAAGAAAATAATTCAATTTTGATTATTGTATTATCTCCTTTGTTATTTATATTTTAAAATACATAAATAACAAAGAAATAATACCCTTATAGTAAGAGAGTGGCTTAAACATATGCAAATTGTTTACTGGTACTTTTAATAGTGGTTATTATTTATGATAATATCATCCAAAAAGGTCGCGGGTAACAATATGCTTGGCTGATGTCTAGCCCAGCTAAGGTACCAAATGATACTCATTATGTGAGCACAAGTACCTACTGTTCTTTATCCTGTTAAACATTAGCAATAATAATGAACAATTGTATCTCTCCCCGTTTCTGCTCTATTTTTTATCAAAATATATGAATAATAAATCCTACCCGATACTTGCCGCGATTTTATCCGCCCCCTTTACAGAATACCTTCGGTAATATTTATATTGTACCGCACAAGGTTAGGAATAGCTCCTATGCATATTACGATTGTGTACATGACATTTCTTAAGTGTTCACTCGAATAAGACCGGGCGAGTTTTATTGGGTAACTACCTAATGAAATTAATAAAAGGTCTTCTTCTGTTAGTTTAAGAAACTGCAATAATTGATTGTCATCCGAAGTTATGGTGCGAAAAGAAGCTCGCTGTCGATTTATATTATTTTCAATGACATAGTCACCTAGGCTGTTAGCCATATGAATCCTCTCATTTAAAACTTGAATTATATTGTTGGTTTAGAGTAGGCGCACAGTCGACAGTGTGGTTTTTCCACTTGTGTTAGACCTTTTGTCATTGAAATACTAATTAATTAAGTTTTATTCAATATTTTTATCAAATAAATTAAACCACTATAACAGTTTCCCTGCACGAGATACAGAGTTACGCCCATACAAAAAAACATAACACTGATTGAGATCTTTCAAACGATATAGGTAGGAAAATGTTACAGCACTTGGGACGAAACCGCTCATTGTTCTTTTACCTCTGTATAATATTAGTATAGAAGTATAGACATACACTAACCGTAATAAATACGATTCAAACAAAACTGTTTTATCAGACGCGGGCGGGCGCGACAAGACGTCAGCGGACTGCATCCTGGAGGCGTGCCCGCCGCCGCCGGAGCCCGAGTGCCACAAGCTGGACCAGTGGCAGCTGCGCCGCCTGTGCTGCCTGCTCGCCACCATCGCCGCCAGGGACCTGCCGCTCAGGCCCTACTTCCAGGACTACGAGCTGGTAACTCCAATTCGAAGATAAAGTTGAATTGTTTATTTCTCTCTCTCTAGACCATCAACACAACCATCAAAAAAGCACTTAGGTAAGTTGAATAGTCTCGTCGTTATGTTCTTGCACAAATTGTAACCTAATTTTCATGTCTAATAATAGTTTTAAAACATCTCTGCTGCTAAAATTTATTCCCACCATATCAGATGTTGTTGAAATCACAGAGTTATAATAATATTGCACAAGTTATGCTTACTAAAGTACCTATAAGTGAAGCTTAAACTTTTAAACTTCTACAGAAAAAAGATTGCTTAAACAATGTTGTGTAATTTTCGTTTGCCACATGAAAACAATAAAATTATCCTAAGGTGCTCAAAACAACCAACAACCATTAAGTTTGCCTAAAATTGGACTACTCACTACAGCAGCAATACTCTGTACCCGGCAGGTCGCTAAGAACGACGGACGGATAACATTCGCCCACTTCGCGCGCATCCTGAACTACATCGGCGTGATCGTGACCGCCGAAGACTTCAACCTGCTCGTGCGCAAGTTCATCAAGGACTCGTACACCATCGACTACGTGGAGTTCCTCAAGGCTGTGGATGAGGTCAAGAAGCACGGCATACAGGGGCTGGGGCAGGTAATGAGGGAACTTTTCTTTAATTATTTATTTTGAAGATATAGCTTCAAAATAATGACACGAAACACTCTTTTTAAAAATATCATGTTTTACAAAATCTTGGTTACATTTTTTTTTTGTTGCTTCTACATGTGAAAACAATGTGTATTTAACAAAATAATAAACAAATACAAAATTAAAATAAAAAGTAAAAAGTCATGGCAGTTAAGAGATGACCCATCTCAACTGACAGCGCCCGTTCACGAGCATGACGCGTGGCATCAGCACCATTTAGCTCAACCATTTTGAAGGGAACCGAATGATCCAACGCACTCGCCACCATCAGCGAGACTTTTTGAGCGAGCATGACAATGCTCCTAACCGCCATGTCTATTTGTGTCAGTAGAAAACTATCGTAATAAGTCTGCATCTTACTGCATCGTACTCACATTTACAAAAATTCAAATATGCATCTAAATTATACAAACCAAAGTGCAAAGCAAACCTCCATGCTCTGTAAAGTCATGGAAAGAGTACTAAATAGCAAATTGTTGGCATACCTAGAAGACAACAACCTACTCAGTGACCAGCAATATGGCTTTCGCCGTGGTCGGTCTACTGGGGACCTTCTAGTGTATGTTACACATTGCTGTGGTGAAGCCATTGAGAAAAACGGCGAAGCCCTTGCCGTTTCACTCGACATCTCAAAGGCCTTTGACAGGGTCTGGCACGCAAGTCTCCTTAGCAAGCTTCCTGCTTATGGCATACCGGCTGACTTTTGTAGCTGGGTATCGGACTTTTTGACGGAAAGGTCGATCAGAGTGGTCGTCGACGGCTGCTCTTCGGACCTAATGGCCATTGATGCCGGTGTTCCTCAAGGGTCTGTTCTCTCTGCAACTCTATTCCTGCTCCATATAAACGATATGCTAAATCCTAGCATAGTCGGTTACGCAGATGACAGTACTGTTGTAGAGAGATATTTGGCCAGCGCAAAAGACAGTAGGGACGATATTCGTTCACAGAGAGAGACCATGGTAGAGCGAGTGAACTTTGCCTTGAGTCGTGTGTCCCAATGGGGCGATGACAATCTAGTGCAGTTCAATGCCGCCAAAACGCAAGCGTGTCTGTTCTCCGCCAAACGGAGCCCATTTGACCTGGCTCCTACTTTCCGAGGTGCATCTGTAAAAGTAACCGGCTGCCTTGAACTCCTTGGCATGGAGTTGAGTTCTGACCTCAACTTCGGCACTTTCATCGAGTCCAAAGCACAGACTGCGGCGAAAAAACTGGGCATCCTTAACAAGGTTAAGCGATACTTCACGCCGGGACAGCTTCTAACACTCTATAAAGCTCAAGTCCGATCGTGTATGGAGTATTGCAGTCACCTATGGGATGGCTCAGCCAAATACCAACTGGCCGCATTGGATTCGGTGGATCGCAGGGCCAGAAGGTTGATTGGCGACAAGAAGCTGGTGGCTCAACTTCAACCACTAGCACATCGGCGAAAAGTTGCCTGTCTGGCGGTATTTTACAGATTGCACTTCGGTGAGTGTGCTCATGAGCTACACGAGCTCATTCCCTCATCTCCATTTTACCACCGGACATCCAGACGTACGGCGGGATACCACCGTTTCTTGGTTGATATTCCTCATATCCGCACGCAGCGCTTCTCAAAATCGTTCATAATGCGCACCGCAAAGGAATGGAACTCCCTGCCGGCGTCTGTGTTTCCAAATTCATATAACCCGGAAGTATTTAAGAATAGAGTGCATAGGCATCTACTGGGTAAGCTCGCTCCATCGTAGGCTCCGTCTATGCCCTCGGGCTAGTCTGGGACCAAGAGCAAGCCCATTATAATAAAAAAAAAAAAAAAAAAAAAAAAGTTTTGTACTGTACCTAAATAAATATAAATGGGTGAAATTTAATTACCTATACAATAATAATAATAACGATTTTGAATATTCATGTCAAAAATTAAGGGAATAAGAAACATTTTCTATCTTCCAATGATTAAAATTTCTAATTTGTGAGCTTATGTGGAGCAGGACCAGCAGGCCCGTATTACCCCCTAGGCAAACAAGGCACAAGCCTAGGGGCCCAGCCATCACAGGGGCCCCTCACACCCACCCAACTACAACGAGCAATAGGTCGTGGTAGTTGGGTGGGTGTGTGGGTGATTGTCAATAGGCAGGGAATCTAACAGATTCCCTGCCTCAAATAAAATTATTTCATTATATAATGCAAAACGTAAAGAGAGGCATTCTTTATTTAAAGTTAATAGTACTTGTCTTGGAACGAGGGTCCTATTAGTAAGTAATAATTTGTTATGCACATAATGCGATTTTCTGGCGTAGTGGTACCGAGCATCCCTTTGAGGAAACCCGCAGAGGCGGGCCGGCACCAGCCGGGGATTGAGGAAGTCGCATCAGATCCTGCGATGCTCGCCGTAGGTGGGAGAAGGAACACTGGGGGAAATCTGACATACCATCCCGGCCCGCACAGGGCGAAGGACATCTATGAGGATTTTCCACCGCGAAAAAAATAAAAGTTCGTTTTATACAATTTCGTTGTTCGTAGGTAATTTAAATACGTTGTGTTGTGATGTTTACTCGTTCTCGGATCAATAAATAGGCCAGGAAAAAAATAAATCGAAATTTGGTTTTGGCTAGTTAGACCAGATTTTTTTAATTAGAAATGAAAAGATCCTCCTCGGCCAAAAAATATAAGTTGCCTAAATCTCAACCGAGGTTGGAGAAAAAAATCGGCTGAAACTGTCTCTCTGGCTGGTTCGACCGGATTTTTACTAGTTAAAAATAAAAAACCGGCCAAGTGCGAGACCGAATCGCGCACGAAGGGTTCCGTACTATCATCGATAATAGACAAGTTTCTACCTGTTTATTAAGCTCGAGTAAAAATTGCTTAAAAATTACGTTTGTTGTATGGGATCCCCCTTTAATATTTGCTTGATTGTTATTTAAAAGTAAATATTCTGTGACAATTTGAAGCGTCTACCTGTTACAATTTTTAATATTGAGTAAAAATATACGAAAAGAACACGTTTATTGTATGGTAACCCCCTTAATATTTTATTTGTTTTGATTTTTAGTATTTGTTGTTATAGCGCAGTGGCTATTGTAGTGATGTTCGTCTGTGTCTGAATGTGATGATCTACCAAGAAATTAACTAAAAGAAAACAACTCTACTAAAAACATAAAAAACACATAAAAAAAATTAAACATTTTCCCCCGCCTGGGGCCCTTAGTCCGGCCATGAGGACCAGTATTTAGCCAAGCATGTTTATCATTGATATAATCTTCTAACTTATAATATGCTTGATTACATAGCGTGCGTTTAATGCATGTTTTAAATTTTTTCTCATTTAGATGGAGAATTTCGAGTGGTATTTTATTATAACATTTTACACAATACCCCATAAAAGAAGTGTGGACTTTTGACAATCTAAAACTTGGTTGATCCAATTTGTTCTTATTTCAGGTATTAAAATTATGCCTGTCACTTATTTTACTAAAAAGATGAAGATTTTTTCGAACGTACATAATGTTTTCGTGTATATATTGACAAGGTACCGTCAAGATGTTAATACTTTTAAACAAATCCCTTAGAGATTCGCGGCTGCTGACATTATATATAGCTCTGACAGCCCTCTTTTGCAATACAAATACGGAATCTATATCTGCAGCACGTCTCCAAAGCAAAATACCGTAAGACATGACACTATGAAAATAGCTAAAATAGACTAGTCTCGCGGTATCTACATCGGTTAATTGCCGGATTTTTCTGACAGCGAAAGCAGCTGAACTTAACATGATATTTTTAAAAAGAGTGTCCGTGGAGTTTCTTGCCTGTTCTTCTCCATAGAGATCTACGTTTTGGAACAGGCAATTAGCGTCACTTTTCTTTTCTGACTAACCGACCGACTCTTTGACAATTCATAAGTACCTGTAAATGGTCTAAGTGAAATAAATGCTTTGAATTTTGTTTTTTTTTTTTTAATTTTGAATGTAAAATGGCACAGTAGAAAGGCCTTACACATTTTTCTAGTCTTGAAATACCGTTAAGACAAATCATTTTACTTATACTAGGTGTATTTTTGGTCCTGCTCAACCCGCTAGGAGATGATTCTACTCATAAAATCAAACAACTTTTATTATGGAACCAACTCTGAAATCGCGAAAAAAATATCAGCTGTTACATACATTATGGTCGGGAGGGCATTGAACTTTTCTTAGAAACCGCTGATATTTTTTTCGCGATTTCAGAGTTGGTTCCATATTATAAGTTGTTTGTTTTCATGGGTAGAATCATATCCTAGCGGGTTGAGCAGGACCAAAAATACACCTAGTATACACGAAGTAAGCATATTTAAAATTTCGTTTGTTCCTCTCAGACATTCGCTTCTGATAACGTGTCTCTATGATTAATGAAATTTTTTATTATTAAGATAGTCTCTATATCAATTTCAAAGTCAAAACGTACGACAGATCCTCAAAAAGGCCAGAAAACGGGAATTTGCCTTAGTTGCGATGGGGTGTCAAAAAAGGTTCGCAGCTATTGTCCCTGACGAAGTTTTTAGCCATCGATTCAAAACCAGAACCTATGATTTAATAAAAGGATTGATTGATCTTCATCTCGCAGGAGTACCTCAACCCGAGTGCTGTACTCGATACGACGCTGCCGAAGCTGGTTCGTCCAGAGGTGGAGGCTGGTCTGTCCACCGACCCCCTGGGCTTCCAGGAGACCTTCCACCCAGCCCTGGCACAGCCGCGACCTACGAGGCAGCTCATCGACCTCATGCTCAGGGTCCAACAGCATGTCATGCAGAGACGCATCAGGGTCTCGGAATTTCTTAGGGTTAGTGGCAATTATTATGGCATGCGTCTGACTGCATGACCAAGTCATGCAGTCTACCTCTTAGAAGACTACCTCTGAGAAGAAATGCCAAAACAAACTCAGCGGTCAAGTGGCCTACACTTGACCGCTGAGTTTGTTTTGGCATTTCTTCTGCAAAACTAAAAGAATCGAAAGATCTTTAGTTGGTTCATTGGTACCTGTAGTGAGTGACCAGCTTCCTAGTAAGAATAAAAAAAAAGAATACAGGTAATGTATGCCACAGGCTATGTAGAGTATTAACAAATTTTGTTTCAATAAAATATGTTTGTTTGTGAATCTTACACTCTTTTTCTGAGTCAGCTTTTTGAAACGTACTCTTGGTATTTAGTAACAAAATAAGAAGCTGATGCGGAGGCTTTTAAAATGTAATTTCTTGTTCTGGCAGGACTACGACCCGCTGAACTCGGGCCGCATCGCACCGCAGCAGTTCCGGCGCGCGCTGGACGCCATCGGGCTGGGCGCGCTGCTGTCGCCGCCCGAGCTGCTGTGCGTCACGCGCCACTACCTCGACCCCAACGACCCCGAGCGCGTCTGCTGGCGCACCTTCGAGGACGACTGCGATCAGGGTGACTAGTATTTCCTATTGACTTCCTACCCACTAACATTTATTTATTGTTTTGAAAGTAGTCCGCAGTAGTCCGCAATTTTGCCTAAATGCATAAACGACTGATGGCAGTCTAGATATCGCGTTCCAGAAAAGAATGGACTGAATATAAAAGGAACTGTGAACAAAGTCCAGCGAATGATAAGGGCCACAATTTTTTTATTAGCCTATTCTGTCCTATTCAGTCATCCCTACCCAACTTCTGGGCAAAAAAACTCTCTGTATGAACATTACTTCAGATAAAATATGCTAAGTTTCTTTTCGTTCCAGTTTAGTAAGGTTTATTTATTCATAAACTCTCATCAGCCGAGTCTTGACACTATATTCCTGTACCTACTTACATACGATGAGTATGGCAGTGAGATCTATCAGACACAATATGAGCAATAGCTTCTATGACTGACATGTGCATATATGTGTTCAGTGTTCACGACCAAGGAGCTGGAGAAGCACCCAGACGCCGTGGCGGGCGCGGCGCGCGCGGCAGTGGAGGCGCTGCCGGCGCCGGGCGCCGCGGCCGAGCGCGGCGAGGGCGAGTGCGAGCGCGAGCTGGACGCCGCGCAGGCCGCGCTGCTGCGCGTGCGCGCCGCCTGCACCGAGCGCGCCATCGACCTGCGCCCCGCCTTCTGCGACCACGACGAGTGAGTCAGACAACACACGCCCGTGCTCACACCCCTGACCACCCCACTGCACGTTCCCGCCTGCATCGGTGACATACTGATGAAAGTTTGTACTTACAAAGCCTCTGTGACTCTCCACGAACTACAAGCTTTTTGAAACTGATAGAAAAGAATTGAAAATCATTTATTTCATCTAAATGTAAGGTGTGAAATGCATATTTGCAGAACCATAAACAATCTCCCTAGAAGAGGCATGCAAATATCACAGGGTTGGAGTTAAAATATGCAGCTAAATTAAAAGGTAGATAGATAGCAAGCTAGGTTAAGTACCAAAAACTATCATCTTCCTGCGCTCAATTCAACTTGTTTCGAAATAACAAATGAATTTTCGGTTTCCCCTTTTCAATTTTAAGTGAGATGTTTTTAACCGACAATCGTGACCGTTGAACCTCAAACGCGCGTGCTAAGGTGTTGACAGCAGATGTGTGTGGCAGCCACAACAACGGGCACGTGTCGCGCTCGGCGGTGCGGCGCGTGCTGGCGCGGCTGGGCGTGCTGCCCTCCGCCGCGCAGGTGCGCGCGCTCGAAGCGCGGTACCTCGACGACTGCGGTTTCAGCTACGTGCGACTGCTCGACGAGGTGCGCTCTCATCAGCATCATCTTAGACTACGTCGTCATCAGCATTATCATTGCCGTCATCATCATCGTCGTCGAAGACATCGTCATCATCGTCTTCATCATCGTTATCATCGTCATCGTCATCATCATCATCATCGTCATCATCATCGTCATCATCATTGTCATCGTCACCATCATCGTTATCGTCATCATCATCATCATCTACATCGTCATCATCGTCGTCATCTTAGTCATCATCATCATCATCGTCATCATCAACGTCGTCGACGACATCGTCATCATCATCATCGTTATCGTCATCATCATCAGCATCAACTTAGACATAGTCGTCATCAGCATCATCATTGCCGTCATCATCATCGTCATCATCATCATCGTTATCGTCATCATCATCAGCATCATCTTAGACATAATCGTCATCAACATCATCATTGCCATCGTCATCATCATTGTCGTCATCATCGTCATCATAGTCATCATCATCATCGTTATCGTCATCATCATCAGCATCATCTTAGACATAGTCGTCATCATCATCTTTATCATCGTTATCATCGTCATCATCATCGTCATCATCGTCATAATCATTGTCATCGTCATCATCGTCACCGTCATCATCATCATCATCGTTATCGTCATCAGCATCATCATTGCCGTCATCATCATCGTCGTCGACGACATCGTCATCGTCATCGCCATTGTCATCATCATCATCATCATTAACATCATCGTCATAATCATCTTCGTCGTCGTCATCACAATCATCATCGTCAACATCATTTTCAACAACATCATCATCATCGTCATCATCATCATCATCGTCGACATCATCATTAATCTTTTTGTAAAACTCGGGTGAAACCGCGGCTAGTAGTAGTTTTTTGTTTGTTTTTCGTAAATAATAATGATTAAGTCTTCAGCATGTTGCTTGTGCCAGTTGGAGGAGCGTCCGGCGGAGAGCGCGGTGGTGGCGGGGCCGGCGCCGGCGCCGCGGCCGCCCGCAGGCACGCGCGCTGACCCGCTGCAGACCGACATCGTGCAGATACTCGCCAAGATCAAGGGCAAGGTGACCACCAGTCTGGATATTTATCTGCTTGCAATGTCTTGCTTGACTGGGACTTTATTATAGCTTAAGAAAAGGTTTGGTAGCGCCAACAAGTTGAAAAAGATGAAGCGCCTTACTAATAATCGCTGCATAAACTTATGACAGGTTTATACGTCAAAAAATGTATGGTTATACAGGCTTTATTCATTGCATAACTTTACACAGTGATTATTAGTAAGGGCAGAAATATCCTCACACAACCATACACATTTTGTTGGTGGCGCGACCAGACGGCGCAGCGAAGGAGCTTCAACGACGATGTGTCCTGAATCTAAAACAGTCTGTTGTTAGACACTATTCTATTTTGCAACTAAAAAAGTCTATTAGACCTTCGACAGATGCACGAAAAATACGTATGATTGTGTTTCCTTGTTCCGTTCAGTTCCGTTCTGATAGTTTCTTTTTTTTGTTATTTTGCTTGTATTTACCTCACTGGCTGTGTTACATATACTTTATTTTGTTTGTTTCCACCAGATGGTGCGCGAGGGCGTGCGTCCGCGCGAGTTCCTGAAACAGTTCGACCCACGCAACGAGCTGGTGATCCCGCGCGCAGACTTCTACCGCGGCCTGGCCTCCGCCGGCCTGGCGCTCACGCCCATAGAGATGGACACGCTCATGGAAGTGTGAGTGGTGCCGCTTGCCTACACACTTGATACTGTTCAAAGTTCAAGTACAAAATGTGTAGACGAGCACACTTGGCCGCCCGAGAAGCAGCGTTTCCTGGTGGAGGCCATACACCTTATAACCTAGCGTGTAAAACTAAGTTTTCTATTTTATGTCACTCTGTTCTGCCTGTCGGTTATGCAAGTACGGTCACAACCATCATGCAAACCCTAGTATGTTTGAGTCTTATGAGCATGTCGTATGTATTGAGCGCAGGTTCTGCGCGCCGTCGCGGCGGCGCTACGTGGAGTACGAGCGGTTCTGCGGCACGGTGGGCGAGGCGCTGACGCAGGCGGGGCTGGAGCGCGCGCCGCTGCTCGCGCCCGTGCCGCACGTGCCCACCATCGACTCGCCGCTCAACTTCCTCAACTTCGAGGAGAGGAACATCGTCTCCGGCGCGCTCAAGAAGCTCTCTAAGTACCCTGACCAGCTCTCCAATATCATGGAAGTGTTTGAGGTCAGCTTTTGGATTCTGACACCCAGTTGTAGACTTGTGATAGTGAGGTTAGGTTACTACCGTACACAACAGGTGCACTGTGTACAGTGAAACAGATATCGTGCATAAGATCGAATAGGAACATTTGCTGATTTAGTTATTTTGTTTTTTTGCCGTTACTTAAGGTTTTTTCGGAATTAGTAAAAAACAACAAATTAAACCATCAACATTAACTTTACGGAGCTCCCATTATTTAAAACTTTAATTTTATAAAAGCGGTTGCCTAGTGTCAACATCAAGCTCGAGTGAGCAAAATATTACCCCTCAGCGGCTCGTGCTTGCCCTGAGCTCATGCTAGGCGTGAGCTCGTGCTTGCCCTGAGCTGGTGCGTGCGCAGGACATGGACAAGGAGCACTGCGGCACGATCCCGCGCGTGTCGGTGGAGCGCGCGCTGTGCCAGCGCAACCTGCTGGCGCTGGTGTCGGCGCGCGAGCGGGACCTCGTCTACAAGTGCTTCGGCTACCGGCGCGGCTGCGGCGACGAGGTACACACGAACATTATTCTAAAGAGATTAACGCACAGACCCATCAGATATCATATCATATGTATGTATGTATATATTTATGTATTTAAGTAACTATTTTATTGATTTATTTGATTCCTGTAACTTTTCTGTTTTCTTGCACCTACCATGTTTTATCTCTGCATCATCCTAAGGTAGACTGGTAGAAAATGCCTAAGGCATTAAGTCCGCCTATGTACTGTGTTCGTACATTAAGTTCAATAAATAAATATCATTTAAGTTTCTCTGAACACCGATGATTATCTCTACTGCAAATCTTACTTTAGAATTTTGGTTTGCTGGAAAAAAAAACTAAGTATTCAACCCAAGCGCGCTGTCAGATAATAGTGCTAAAAGCACCTGAAATCAAAAAGTTTGCAGACACAGATCTGGAGGCTTGCCAGATGTCCGGGAAATCCGGGATTATCCCGAAATTTTCTGTCGTGTCCCGTATGCAGTAATGAGACCTTATCGTCTCGGATTCCGAAAATGTATTATTTTTTTCCGTTCCCTTGTTAGCATGTGTATATTAGCCTGTTTGTTTGGGGTTTGAGGGCTAAAAGTCGAGAGAAGTTGTGCATTGAAATCATGACAACAAGTGTGTTATGTTACCCTTCTTTAGCACGGTCCCGGATAAAGATAGGTCTGTAGGATCTGGCAACCCTATTCGCTCGCAAAAACTTGCAAGACTACGCATTTTGTATTACTGACATTGTCCCCAACATCTATTGTAATGTATTGTGTAATGTCACTCAACAAAGTCTACGGAGTTGAGCAGGAAAGATTAAAAAGACATAAGTAGAAACATCATGATTGTTTTGCTTGACAGGTGAACTACCGCGCTCTCGTCAACGCTTTGTCGATTTTGTACGCGACGGCGAGTGCGCAGCCTTGCTGAGCGTTGAGCGCTGAGCCCTGCCGTGCCCTGAGCCCTGCGTCCTGCCGGGCCTTGAGTCTTGTTGTGTCACGTAAATACAATGTGTGTCCCGTCCACGTCATAATTATAAGTCAATATTATGTTCGAATTATGGAAATAAAGAATTCATTTATTTTTTCTAAATAAATAATATTTATTTATCAAATACATAATTATATCCCAGATATTTACATAATACATACATATATATTTGGTTACATGTTTAAGGCAATGTGCATGCTATATAAAACAAACCTGACACAAGTAAAAATTAAATAGAAGAATGAATCAATTACTTAGTTATTAATAATAATAAATTTTTAATTTAAGTATCTAAATTAATAAGTACTTATTTTTATTTATAAAAAGATGTGTCAAGATTGTTTACATTTAGTTAATTAGGTAACTAAACCGTTAGGGTGTAGTCTTCATTTGTAGTGGTCTCCCAAGAATTAGAAGTTTCAGTAACAGCTTCAGTTGTGCTAGCTTCAGTTGTTGTGGCTGTTACTGTAGTATCAGATCCAGTAGTTTCAGCTGGAGTACTATCACTAGGAGCATCAGTTGTAACAGTATCGGTTACGGTAACATCAGAGATTGTAGTTGAACCATCGGTAACTGTTGGTGAAGGCGTGGTGTGGTTGTGTCCGGGGCGGGGTGGCGGCGGCCACAGCGAGCAGTTGGCCTGCGCGGGCCAGTCGCACACCTGCAGCTCGGGGTTGAAGTGCAGGCCGGCGGGGCAGCGGCGGCAGACGGGCCGAGCGCCGCTGCAGTAGAAGAAGGCGCCGCAGTCGCGCGCGTGCGGCGCCAGCGAGTCGGAGCTGTTGGCGCGCGCGCACGCTCGCCAGCCCTCCGCGCGGTTGCCGCAGCCGCGCCGCTCGCCGCCGCCGGGCCAGCGCGGACGCCATGCCGGACGGCTAGCCTCGCGGGACCTGTCATACGACCATTTTATTATCACTGCTAAAACTTTGTGATCTCTACGGAGTACAGTCTGCAGTGCAGTGTTGCAGAGCATTAGGTCCTCGCTGATGATTATTGAGCTGTGCCGTAAAGCAATGTTGGAGCAAGTTACTTCGATACACTCGGCCACAGTTCTACCTAAACTTTTGGGACTAACTGACACTATTCACCACTGCAAGTAAAAGCTAGATTCAACAGTAGAGTCTTCAGTGCCAATGAAGCTCGACGAATCCCAGAGAAATTATTTAACTGTCACCGCAGCAAAAGTTTAAATTAATTAATGAATGAACGAATAACACTTCCCTTCGTATCAAGCAGGAGACAGAACACAACTAGGCCAATAGGAACAAAGGAGCGATTACAACTGGGAGAAGCCCAGATTGCTCAGCACTACGAATTAAAATTAATGAATAAATTAGTGAATCCTAAAAATGTCAGCCGTTTGGTTTCAATAATAAGATATTTGGTTTTAATAATAAGTATGGCAAAAACGCTCCAATGCAAGGAAAAAGCTTGTCAAGACTCATTTTGTATTCATATTTTAACAAAATACAAAAACATGGTTATTCACCGATTTTTGTAATAATTTTCACTACCTATATCTAATAACGGCTTAAGCACTTTGTAGAATGGACCATGATATCATACTTGATAATGAAACACCTACAGTTACATAGCTAGACATATTGAAATGGAGGCTCACCAGGGGTCGGCCAGACAGCTCACCAGCACACAGGTCAGCAGTAGCAGTTTGAACATGATGAGGTCGTGAGCAGAACTATGCCGGCGCGGCACAGGCACCTGCTTTTTTGTGCCCCTCAAGTACCTCTGACTCAGGCACACTTCAGCTGATAACACTCCGCAGATACTGCGAGTGTCCACTGTCGAGGGCTTGTTCACGACTCGTCACATTCGACACTTGAGACGACGTCATTCTATATGTGAGCTAGTCTCAGGTTTTTCCAGGAAATTTCGAAATTGGTACCTTTCGATTTCGAAGTTCTCTGACGGACGTTTCGGGTATTCAGAAGCTAATCTTACCGAGGGTCGCATTGCCCTATAACTGGGTTGCGGAGGTTTAATTCGTAGTCGCTGTAGTAAAACTTTGTCCTTAGGAAGGGCCAGAGATTAGAGGAAGGAAGCAAGATGTCCCATCACGCTGTGACCCAAACCCTATTTGCTATTCTGATATTGTATATAACTAGCTGTCCCCGCGCGGTTTCACCCTCATCCGAACTTCGGTTACTGCTCCGCTCCCGAAGGTCATAGGTAACGGGATTCTGACCTATAAGCTGAACCGAGTGGAAAGTTTTAATGGACCCAGAAGGAAAACTACTTTAAATCGTTAAGGTATAGTACCTAGATTGTTAACTGAGGGCGGAAAGAATCAATTCCCAAGGTAGGTACCTACCTTGTACAAAGCAACTTATTTAAGTTTACAGCCACTACAAACATAATGTATGTGTGAATAAAATCAACTCGTGTATTTACATTGCCTATTTGTTAGTGTTTGCTTGACATTAACCTGTTGCCCACGCACACACACATGCAATTATTAGCAAGACTTCGTCATATTTGGCTTTGGAAAAATGTATATTCTACCCTCAAAAATTAAGAATCATGTATACGATTCTTCATTTTTGAGGGTAGAATATTATTTAATAGTTTTGTTTCATCGTTACATGCTTTTGACTATCATCGGGCTCACAGAACATCTATATCGGACTTACGTTGTTTGGAGAAGTGTTGTTTTTTGTTGTGTTGATTTAGTTGTGAGTCAATAATGAATCACTTTACTATACCTTTGAGAGCTGAAATTGATATTTAACATGAGCAAAACGTTTAAATATGTGAAATTGCGATGAAGATGAAGATTTTGGTGAGTAACATCATTTTTTTTTTTTAATTTTTTACGATTCGAATGATGTTACATCTATACTAATATTATGAAGCTGAGCAGTTGGTTTGTTTGGCTGAGTTGTAGTTTGAATTGAATAATTATATGTGTGCTAGATAACCTATATTTATCACGGAAGCATATATAAAATTTTATAGCTTCCTTATATAATATAATGTTTTTTATATATTATATGTTTTTTTAAATAATATTATTATTATATATATAACATATATATATATATAAGATAATATTTTTTTATATTTTAGTGGACACCGTCAGTTAAACACAAATGAGTTTCTGGAATAAAAGATTTATTGTCAATTTAACATAAAATAAAAGCGTGTAACATAAAACTTAATATTTTAAAAAACGTAACTCACCTGGAATAAAAGAAACGACATTTAATGTTTTTACATTACAGTTTGTCCGTTTCTAAATTAATAGGTAATTACTTTGATAATTATTGAAAAATTACTAATGACAATCTGACAAGCACGTGTCACTCGTGTCACAAGTCGCTCTGTGTTCAAAGAGGTTTATTGCCTAAACCAAAAAAATAAAAGAAAATTATATTTTCTTTACATATAGATTATTATACATATTATAATTATTTACATCTCGTTAATTATTCTTGTTTTTTATAACAATATTTCATTTTTGTTCACAGAGAAAAACTGTAGGTGCACCGACAGACACGAGAAGCATTGATTGTTGTCGACCAGGGACCGCAAAATTGGCATACACAAATGACAATGCGCGACACCGTGATATGGTTGTTAACTTGGCACGCATAAAGCTGAGGCCTTCTTGACTTCGTCACGTTACAATAATAATATGTCCGGAACCAGCAGCTGGTTTAAAGCGTCGTCTTCGTAAGCTATTCCTTCCCATTGTTTACAGGCAAAACCGGAACCGGGTACGCGACGCAAAAGACAATTTTACAATAGATTTTATTTTTTACAATAATTTAGTTATACTTAATAACGAACTTAATAAGTGTTTTAAATCGGACAAGGACTGTCGCAAAATAATTATTATGGCGTAAAAATAGTGAGCGGATTAGAAAAAAAAATGTAGATAATATTACTGTTCTGAACCCAATCGAACCTAAGGACTCATATGGTGCTAAAAGTTATAGATAGTGAAGGCGCATCAATCGGATAAATAAATATAATATGTGGAGGTAATTTCATTTATGTGAGTGATGTTATTGTTTGTGAGGTTACAATTGGGATAACTGTATCTTAATATCTCACTAACATGTTTATTCATATCATAAATAAATAAATTACCCACTTAAATACAAAAAGTGTCATTCATTCTTGTCCGATTTAAAATAATTGCCATGCATAAAACTTTGTTATTGAAATTATCATAAAAATCTACTGAACAATAAATATTGTTGATTTCTAATTACAAATTGTTTAATTTTTATTTCTCTATTATAAATTACAAAAATAAACAACAAAATAACAGAAATGTTATTAGAAATGAAAAAAAAACAACACCGGTTGTGAGGTTCGATCCTAAGTCAAGTTAAAAAAATGCAAAAAGAAAATGAGTTAGTGTGACTCGAACCGGTGACATACAGGTTATCGAGTCCTGAGCTCCTGGAGCCCAATTCTCGTGCGTTAGATAAATATCGAAATCGATATTTATCAAATTAAAATGGTGGATATCGGGTTATTTTGATAAATCGGTATTCTCAGTTTATCGAGTGAGATAATTATCCAACCATTTCATTCATTTGTCATTGAATTTTGTGATATTTTTAATTGATATAAAACTCTCGATATCTTATCGAATTTGATATTATATCACACAAACTGAGAATTAGGTCCCTGGAGCCCAATTCTCGTGCGTTAGATAAATATCAAAATCGATATTTATCAAATTAAAATGGCGGATATCGAGTTATTTGGATAAATCGGTATTCTCAGTTTATCGAGTGAGATAATTATCCAACCATTTCATTCATTTGTCATTGTTTTTTGTGATATTTTTGTTTTGATATAAGACTCTCGATATCTTATCAAATTCGATATTATATCACATAAACTGAGAATTAGGTCCCTGGAGCCCAATTCTCGTGCGTTAGATAAATATCGAAATCGATATTTATCAAATTAAAATGGCGGATATCGAGTTATTTGGATAAATCGGTATTCTCAGTTTATCGAGTGAGATAATTATCCAACCATTTCATTCATTTGTCATTGAATTTTGTGATATTTTTGATTGATATAAGACTCTCGATATCTTATCGAATTCGATATTATATCACATAAAGCGAGAATTAGGTCCCTGGAACCCAATTCTCGTGCGTTAGATAAATATCGAAATCGATATTTATCAAATTAAAATGGCGGATATCTAGTTATTTGGATAAATCAGTATTCTCAGTTTATCGAGTGAGATAATTATCCAACCATTTCATTCATTTGTCATTGAATTTTGTGATATTTTTGATTGATATAAGACTCTCGATATCTTATCGAATTCGATATTATATCACATAAACCGAGAATTAGGTCGCTGGGCTTATACACCTAAGCCATCGAACAACTTAAGTGAAAGTCTGAATTTGTGCTTCTTATTTTTCGGTTTATGTTTATATTGTCAAGCAAACGCTCATAAATGAGCGAAGTAGCTATTGACTACCTATATACAACATTAAAGTTAAAGTGACAAGATAATAGCAAATGTGTGCGTAAACAGGTCTATCTTACAAGTAGATTTTACGCACACCAACATTATGGTAGTACGCGTATGTAAACTTAAATAGTTTGCTTTGCGTACCTAGTTAAATGTCTATAGTCCGAGTCGGTATTGATTATTTTAACCGTGTTACAATTTTCTTTTCGAATATGAGGAAAATAAAACTAGTTGTTTATATTAAACTATTTATTGGTAATATATAGGTATTAGTACCTATTTAAAATTAATTTTCTTTTTCGAGTGTAGTAATGGCCCAGTGTATAAGGCGCCCGCCTCTCGTGTAAGAGGTTGTAACGTGGGTTTGAATCCGGGCAAGTATAAATAAGGTAGTAGACTTTTTCAATTCAAATGTACTTTCTAAAGTTTATCTTGGACTGACATCCCGTGCCTCGGAAAGCACGTAAAGCCGTTGGTCGCGGTTGTCGTCATTCGTAGAACTTTGTCAGTCGTTACGGGTAAGCCAGGGCCCTGTTTAAACATGTAACTAAATTGATAAGAAATTTAGGTAATAGTAATAGGATGTAAACTTGAATCCTTACTTTGCTCTACGACAGGCTATGCGTGCACTACGACTTAATATCGTTAAAAAAAAATCGCAAGACTGTGAACAATAGAAAAACACAACATCTTCACAAGCAATTTATTTTCGCAGAGCGCGAATTGTAGGTAGTACATTTCTGTTGTTCACAGAGTGACGAATTTTCTTCTACAATAAAATATTGTTGCGAAAAATATCATTAGTCTGTGAACTGTAGAAATACACTACCTACATAATTGTAAACGATTTATTTTCGCAGTTTGCGGATTGTAGTACATTTCATTGACGAATTTTTTTCACAACGTTTCATTTTTGTAGTGTGCGCATATCCTAAATATTTGTACGTAACATGTCAATCAAGCAAGTGTAATGTTAACGGTGCCAAAAGAAGAAGAAAAAAAAAGTGTAAAGTTCCAATCTACAATATTTCTATCTTTAGAAAAAATATTTTCAAATGACGATTTATTTAATTTTCGTATTTTTATGTGAATAAATACATAATTTCAATCTTAATTCAAATCAGACTAACTAGACAGAAAAGTCTCTCTCTTTCGTAGACTTTTCTGTATAGCTCTTGGACTACACTTTAAAAATTTAACTCATTATAACATCTAATCTAAGGGCGAGCGCGCACTACAATAAAAAATCGTTGCGAAAAAATATCGCAAATCTGTGAACCACAGAAATACACTACAATCCGCGCATTGCGAAAATAAATCGTTTGCATTAGTGCATTGTAGTTTGCGATTTTATTTCGCATTAGAAAAATCGCAACGATTTTTTATCGCGGTGCGCGCTTAGCCTAAGACCGGACTAAATCTGTGACTTGGCAATTGATTTCGACTATTTTTTTTGTAAAAGCAGAGCTTCATGTGGCCAAGTCTATTCTATTCTTACAAAAAACGGTTTTTTTTTTAATTTTGAGTAAGTAAAAACTTCTCAGCAGTTATTGCGTTCAATGGTATAAAAGCTGGGGAGACTCTCCAGCTCGGCCACCTATAAACCCTTATAACTTTTGAACTAGTGAACGACTATTTCTGATATTTGGCGACTAATTTCGACTGTGTTATTTAACGGAAAAAAATCGTCCCGTTGAGTAACACTAGATTCAACGGGAATTTTTTTCCCGTTGAGTAACAGTGTTACACAAAATGATGTGACTCAACGGAAACAAACCCTATTTTTTTGTGTTAACAAAAATTAAAATCCCTGATGGTGGCCAAGCCTGAGAGTCTCACATGCCACTTGGCTAAGCCCTCTGTTTTTACAAAAAATAGTCGCTAAATCAGTGAATACTGAAAAATAATTAATTCACCCACCACACAAAAAATAAACACGTTTATTCTTATTGAATAATGAGGGCGAAATATTCCGCGGAAACATTTGATTGCGGGGTATGAATCTTTCTCGCGGGGCGAGGGAAAACTTCTCCGGGGAACATCTCCCCCATAGATAATACATATAATATGATCTCCCCTCTTTCCGCACCCCGCACCGCCATCGCCTGCGTGAACACTGTCGGGCGGCGGCGATCGACGGTCGATGCAAAATTACATTCGATATTTAAAAAAATATAAAAATATTTTGCAAAAAAATACAAATCTAAATTTAAATTCATTTTGAATAATTCTGATTTAGAGAAACTTTCCCAGAAGTATTCCGGAATTATTTCGAATTTTTCAGAAGTTTCGCAACTATAGTGGCAACACAAATTAATGGGTAGAAGAGAAGCCACCGACTTCCGAAATTTTAGTTATTTTTTGTGTTTTTAGTTTTTGAAGGCGGTTATTTTTTTCTTGGAAAAAGTTTTTTATTTTTTACTTTTTACTGTCGAGCCACAATGTTGACTGTGTATTCAAAGTAATTTATTTTCAAAATAAAACAACTTACAATCCTAGAAAACGAAAATAGAAACTTGAAGTAACGCACATATCGTCAATATACTTATATTTCGTCGATTTATTTTGTTCTTAATGAATTTTTCGAGAAGCACCAAACGAGTTATTGAGTAGGCCACACGACGAAAGAGCATTGCTAGAGATGACGCGATTACGCAACTTATATTCAGTCTCTTCCTTGTGATTGATTGACGCATCAGCATGACGAGTATGTAGTAAAGTTGTTGTCCTATGTTACAACTTCAATGCTGCAAATCGTTGAGGAATTCCCTCGACTGTATAAATGGTTACCATCATCAGATCTACTGCAGACCTTCATTTAACCTACATGGGTGCGAAGTTCTCATCAATACAAATTAATTAAGCCCAAACACAAGGTAGCTGCTGTGAATTGTTGAGGAGTTCCCTCGACTGTCTCTCGGCTTCATCATCAGATCTACTCCAGATTTTTATTAAATTGTAGTGCTTTAATAAAATAAGTACTTAATGAAAAACTTACAAACGCACTAGTCGCCCATACGATTTTTGAAAGTTCCCCTCGACTTCTCTGGTCTGCTACCATCAAACCCTGATTTTCTTGATGAAAGGACCACCTTGGAAAATGTCTTCTTTCCAACATAAAAAGAATCATCCAAATCGGTTCATAAACGACGAAGTTTTCCGCGAACAAACAAAAAAAAAGCATATACAGGATGTCCCACGGCTATGCCACATGGAGGGAAAGTACCTTAAATCTTGTAGATAGAACATTTTACTGAAAGAAGACATTATATGAATTTTAAAAACAATTTCAATTGCATTCATAAATTTTTAAATAATTAAATGGTTGAGCCGGGAATCGAACTTGTTCCACGAAGAAAAATATTCACCCTGTTGTTTAATCATACTGATCGAAAGGTTTCATCATAAGGATTATTTTTTGCTAAATAACATAGTGTCACAAATAAAAGGAAGACCGTGAATTTTAACATTTAATGTAAAAATTTGTTCTGAAAAGTTAAAAGCTTACATTGCCGTAAGGACATACAATTGACAATCATAGCTACTTATTACTAAATAATCTACCCACTTGAGTAGTACACAACATTTAAATAAATAAATATCCACCACAACAAGACCAGAAAGTCGTCAGGGAACGAAATAATCAAAAGTTATCACTTTGTATTGAAGATGAAGTGACTAGTTTTGAGCATTTGAAAAATTGACTAATTTTTTATTAAAAATGTTAAAATTCATGGTCTTTCTTTTATTTTTGACACTATGTTATTTAGTAAAAAATAACCCTTGTGATGAAGCCTTTCGATCAGTAGGATAAAACTACAGGCTGATTAATTTTCTCGAGTAACAGGTTCGATTCCCGGTTCAACTATGTAATTATTTAAATATCTATGAATGCAGTTTAAAATGTTTTCAAAATTCAAATAATGTCTTCCTTTAGTAAAATGTTCTATCTACAATATTTAAGGTACTTTCCCTTCATGTGGCATTGCCGTGGGACACCCTGTATACTACGGTCGAATTGAGAAACCTCCTCCTTTTTTGAAGTCGGTTAAAAAGACTTCTGTCTACTGTCTAGCTCTCGGACTATAAAACTCTTATAACTTTTGAACTAGTGAACGACTGGTTTGTTCCCGTTGTCCCCGTATGCCATATCCCCGTCACGGGGACAGCGGGACGTGATTAAATGTATTTCCCGTTGTCCCCGTAACGTACATTCGGCTAATGTATAAACTAAACTAAACTTCAAATTCACAGTAATTTTTAATTTTCATACTTGACTACTTAATTCCATTAAAAGTACTAGGCGCGCAGTAACGTGAAGTGGTAAATGGAAAACGTGATCCACCACATATTTTAAACTAGCTCTTGCCCGCGGCTTCGCTCGCGTTAAAAAGAGACAAAAAGTAGCCTATGTTACTCTCCATCTCTTCAACTATCTCCACTTAAAAAATCACGTCAATTCGTCGCTCCGTTTTGCCGTGAAAGAAAGACAAACAGACACACTTTCCTATCCATACTAATATTATAAATGGGAAAGTGTGTCTGTCTGTCTGTCTGTTTGTCTTCCTTTCACGGCAAAACGGAGCGGCGGATTGACGTGATTTTTTAAGTGGAGATAGTTGAAGGGATGGAGAGTAACATAGGCTACTGTTTGTCTCTTTCTAACGCGAGCGAAGCCGCGGGCAGAAGCTAGTTTATAATATTAGTATAGATGGATATTATTTTAAGTTCATAAACATATATTTTCTTAAAATTGCGCTCACATTTTCTATTAACCACTTCACACAACTGCGCGCCTAGTACTTTTGATTGATTTAAGTACGTCAGTATTTTAAATTTTCTCACATTATCACTTCACATTACTGCGCTCCTAGTACTATTGTTCTCTTAAGTTTTCAATCTTTAATTCAATTTAGAATTAACTAGGTATAGGGGAAAATGATTCATCTTTTATAATTATGTTCTCGACGATTTTTCATTATTTTTAAGATGTATTCTGCTATTCGGGGCGGGGACAAATCCAACGAACCAAAAACCATGAAAATTGGTCTAGCCGATCTCGAGTTAAAAGTGTTTTAACAAACCCGACTTTGTTTTATATATATAGATTCATGTTACTGCTCGCCTAGTACCTACTTTTGTTCTCTTAAGTTTTCAATCTTTAATTGAAAAATAACGTCCTGTAACTCTGTGGGACATTTCATCAAATAAAAAATCTTACTTGAAAACAAGGTCTAAATCCTTTATATTAATCTACCGGGTCCCAAGGCTAATCTACCAATTTCATTTCATTTCATTTATTTCATTATTTTCTCCTCATCACATACAGTACAAAGTCAGTTATTCTAGATACAGAGACTGGTGTCTGTTGTAGGTAAAACCTGTATTACAGATCACCAGGCTTTCCCTCCGTCAAAACATCTACTTAGGCTTTAAACTGTATTTGACATGAACAGATCTTGTAAGAAATACTTAATTCAAAATTACATTTTTTTTTTTCAATTATACATTCTGAAATAGGACTATCATTTTTATATTACATACCTATTGAAATTTATGCATTGGTTGCCAGTGTATGAGTTGTGTACAATGTTCTATACTTACACTTAGTTTGTTGGGAAAAGAAAAAACGGGGACTGTGGGCAATAATTTTTACCTATTCTAGTCAACTATATTAACGGGGACAGCGTACGGGGACAACGGGAACTATTTTCAAATATTTAATTGAAGTACCGCTGTCCCCGTAGGACGGGGACACGGCGTACGGGGACAAAGGGAACAAACCGAACGACTATTTCTGATATTTAGCGACTAATTTAGACTTATAATTAGACTATTTTTTTGTAAAAACAGATCTTCACTAGGTGCCCTAGTTTTCGAGATATACATTTGGCCAAGCTGGGGAGACTCCAGCTCGGCCACCTTAACCCCACCCTTAACTTTTGAACTAGTGCACGACTATTTCTTATTGGCGACTAATTTCGACTTTAGTACGATTTTTAATTAGAGTCAGAAAAATGACATATCCAGTGTTGCAGGTTTTTAGTCCCAAATAAATAGTGATGTGGTACAATCGAGTTTTTACAATTAAATCTAAGTCGAGAATATTTTTTTTATTCAATATCAAATTGCCTATAATTATAAAAAAATGTTACATGTAATTTATGTACGGTACCTAATTAAATAGAAGACATAGACGGTAGGTAATTTAATATTACATAAAACTCTGTTATATCATTTGTTTTTGGTAAGGTCCATATTACTAAAATCGTATTATTTAATACGGTATGTATTCAATACTAGCTTTTGCCCGCGACTTCGTTCGCGTGGAATAGCAACTTCCGGCAGATTTTTACTCTTTATTTACATTTTTCCGATGAATTTTCAGTACTGAATTGATGCCGACTCTTGACCAATAGATGGCGCTGTATGTCCGGAATAAATTTTATTTTTTATTTTATTTTTTGTAATAAAAACTATCCTATGTCCTTTCTCAAGTTCCAAACTATGTCTGTACCAAATTTCACACAAATCGGTTCAGTAGTTTAGGCGTGAAGCAAAGACAGACAGACAGACAGACAGACAGACAGACAGAAAGACAGACAGACAGACAGACAGAGTTACTTTCGCATTTATAATATTAGTTTGGATTTACAGTAAAAAAACGCTTTGATACCTAATAAAATAAAGCATGACTAAATATCTAAGTCTATCGATTGCGGTACATCACTATTGTAGCGTGTCACCCTTTTTATTATCAGTGACAGTTTCACTTGTCATTTTTCTGACTAGAATTAAAAATCGTACTACCTATAGGCTAGCCGCACACACACAATAATATTTGTCAATACAAGATTGTCAATAATCTAGATTTTATATAACCAATACCGCAATACAGGCCGCACACACACAATATTATTGACAATACGTACTTTATTGTCAATATTATTGTGTGTGCGGCTAGCCATACCTAGGTATTTAGAGACTATATTTTTTGAACCGTATTTTTTGGTGTCACTCTCTCTGGCTTGGCCACCATCAGGGATTTTAATTTTGATAACACAAAAAAATTGTCGCTAAATAGTCGAAATTAGTCGCCAAATACCAGAAATAGTCGTTCTCTAGTTCAAAAGTTATAAGGGTTTATAGGTGGCCGAGCTGGAGAGAGTCTCCCCAGCTTGGCCACATGAAAACTAGGGCACCCAGTGAAGATCTGTTTTTACAAAAAAATAGTCGCTAAATAGTCGAAATTAGTCGCCAAATATCAGAAATAGTCGTTCACTAGTTCAAAAGTTATAAGGGTTTATAGGTGGCCGAGCTGGAGAGAGTCTCCCCAGCTTGGCCACATGAAAACTAGGGCACCTAGTGAAGATCTGTTTTTACAAAAAAATAGTCGCTAAATAGTCGAAATTAGTCGCCAAATATCAGAAATAGTCGTTCACTAGATCAAAAGTTATTAAAGAATATAATTTCAACATGTACAAGCAGGTACAAAATACTTAAGTAGTTTCTGACAGTAGGTAACTATGATGTGATATGGTGAAATATTTCTTTCAAAACATATAAATATAGTGATTTTATAATGTGAACCCACCGAGGAAAAGCTATACAAACTCCAAAATAATAAGTAATATTTTATCTTTATTCAAGCATTCGAAGTAGCGTACAGAGCGTACATGACAGTTGTCAAATTGATCGGTTTTTTAAAGAAATTTGTGTGCTTTTAATATATTTTGGGTGTGTAAGAACAACAGAAACAGAAAAAGTCTTTGGGTAAGTTTGAAATGATATGAACGCAAGAATATAGTAAGTAAAATATTCTAGCTTTTTAACAATCAGTTATTACGTACCTAATGAAAAAATGCCATTTCATGAGATATTTTAATTCCAAAAATACTTAGCAATTTACCTATATAAATCTACTTTCCGAAATATTTCCTCTCCCGACAAGATTGCCGGTAATGTTCCCACCAATATTCCCACCTCGGGCAATACTCCCGGGAACGGCACATCTCTACTAACGTAGTACGACTACGACGGAGTGTCTTTTAATATGCCTTAGTTACACGAAATCTATGAATTGGGGTTTAAATTCTGGCCCGGAAAGTATTTTTTTCGACAACAAAAAAAGTTTCATTATTCTAACGTAAATTAGAGTCTCTAACGTTATAATTTGTTAAAACCGTTGCATGCGATTGTACATCTTGACACTTAATAGACCAAGAGCAAGGTTTAATGTTTTCATAGAAGTTTACGGCACTCTAACCTAGTCATTTAAAACATAGAAACATATATAGGTATAATTGAAAATTTATCTTTCTCTGACATTTGTAAAGTCTTTTGATCGATAAAACTAGAAGTATATTACACATATTTATAGAAATATCTTTTTTCTTGGAATGTTTTCGTAGACTTTTCTGTCTAGCTCTTGGACTATAGTTTAAAAATTGAACTCATTGTAACTTCTTATCTTAGTCCCGACTATTTCTGATATTTGGCGACTAATTTCGACTATTTAGCGACTATTTTTTTGTAAAAACAGATCTTCACTAGGTGCCCTAGTTTTCATGTGGCCAAGCTGGGGAGACTCTCCAGCTCGGCCACCTGTAAACCCTTATAACTTTTGATCTAGTGAACGACTATTTCTGATATTTGGCGACTAATTTCGACTATTTAGCGACTATTATTTTGTAAAAACAGATCTTACAAGGTGCCCTAGTTTTCGAGATATGCATGTGGCCAAGCTGGGGAGACTCTCCCCAGCTCGGCCACCTATATACCCTTATAACTTTTGAACTAGAGAACGACTATTTCTGATATTTGGCGACTAATTTCGACTATTTAGCGACAATTTTTTTGTGTTATCAAAATTAAAATCCCTGATGGTGGCCAAGCCAGAGAGTGACACTATTTTTTGTGTTACCTATCAAAATTAAAATCCCGGATGGTGGCCAAGCCAGAGAGAGTGACACTTGTTTTAAGACTACTACTAAATGCTAGGGTTTTCATATCGCGAATGTCCAATCAGGGACCTAATTCTCGGTTTATGTGATATAATATCGAATTCGATAAGATATCAAGAGTCTTATATCAATCAAAAATATCACAAAATTCAATGACAAATGAATGAAATGGTTGGATAATTATCTCACTCGATAAATTGAGAATACCGATTTATCCAAATAACCCGATATCCGCCATTTTAATTTGATAAATATCGATTTCGATATTTATCTAACGCACGAGAATTGGGCTCCTGGCCCCTTAGCTCACACGCACATCATGAAATGGCTGTAAAAAATTATCTTCGTTCAGGCTCAAAATCTCGGTGCAGCTGCAGCATCAACAGGCGACGGCAACGTTGCTCCTCCCCTCAAATCTGAAGATTTAAACCCTTACCCTTTTCGAAAATGTGCAATTTTCATATAGGCAGGGTAGGTAGGTACCTATTTGCGCTAAATAGCTTTTAAAGTTTCTTAGCGTAGGAATGATGTGGCTGCCACCGCCAACCCAGCCGGTTTGTGGAGGCATCAATGTACTTAAACATACCTCTGTTAACGCTACGACCAAAAACCTATTGTTGCAGCAATGATGTATGTAGGCAATAATGATAGGCATGATTGCATAGCCAGCCATGGGTTAATTTCCTATATCTGGAATTAATTGTGTAGACAGGGACTATTTCGAGGTTGTGAAACAGGCCCTTAGTGTACGAAAGAGATTTCTCGTACAGGTGTGGGCACAAGTGCACTCACTGATTGACGAAAATCAGGCAAATGTGTGAAAGCCTACGCAGAACGAACTGTGGTATTTAAAGTTAAATCATAGCAAGTTACATTTAATTTCAAAAAGTTGAGTGATATCTACAGATTATGGCGTATTTTTAGTGAGTGCTGACAGAGCAATTGTATATTAGGAAATGACAATAAAACTAATCTCAGATATGTCATAGACCAATTTGATGATAATGTATATTACTTACTTGACACAAAATAATATCATTTATGTACTTAAATATCAATGTTACATGTTCACAATACACCAGACATGCTGCTCTCAAGTGAGAGCTTGCACATATCGGGTGAAACGCTCAGTGACAACACAGACAAAAAGTCAATATTTTATTTACACATTAGTTTTATTCTGACATACACAACTTGGTATATCTCCAGTTTGTTCATGACCGATTACTTAGTCTAAAAATTTAATTTCATCCCTAATCAATGGAAGAAACATCTAATTTGTATAAAATACATGATTCTGATTGCTCGATCCTTTACCAAATTAAAGTACAAAACTACATAATTATCTGCGATGAGATCCAGATCAATAACTGACAGTGACAGATGAGGCGATTCTACTACACATTCACACACACAGTGCGCGCGACGCGCACTCACACACACGCAACACGGTACACAACACGACCCGCCGGCGAACAGGGACATTGTTACAAATTTATAAGCTCTGTAATTATATTTACTCATAATTTCTAGTGATCAGTACGTAAGGTAAAATTTCGACAAATGTCAAAATCGAATCTAATCATTTGCAATAATACTCAGTGAATCTATAATCCATACTATATTATAATAAATTTACGCTAAAGCCGAACGAACGCGGCTATATCGCAACTGACAGTATTTTACCCTTAAAAAATCTTCTTAAAATGTTTATCAATTACTTCCTTAAATTAATTATGTGGAATGAAATGACGTGCCCCCGGCGCGGCGAGGCGAGAAGCGCAGGGGACACTCATGACCGGTGACTTAACCTGCGGACAACAAGCTACGTTTAAAAAAACAACTAGAGCATAGCCGTACTGTTTACGGAGTAAGTTCCTGAGTATGGTGTGATAGGGAACGCAAGTTTCCTCATCAGTCGCTAAAGGTATGTCTCAGGAACAGACTCAGCAAAGCAGAAGGATAACGATTTTACTTACTAAACAACTCTGTTTAAGTTAAAAGCTCGCTAAATAGTATTCGACGTAGGTATGGAAGTACTAATTATCAGAAAGTCTAATAGATCGAAGATGTCCAAGAACGCTCACCTCACTATTGGACTGAGATGACTATCGGCAGGTACGTGTTTAGTAGGGCTGGTGCCTCTGGTTGGCGCGGCCGCCGCCGCCGCCGCCGCCGCGCTGCTTGCCACCTTGGTACCCGGCTGTAACGTCACCTGTTTGTAACGCTAAACTCTATTTATTTGGTTCTAGATTAATTGTCAAGCTGTAGAGAAGGAAAAAATGTTAATTATGAATTTCAATTTATCTTACATGCAATGACACACTGACGTGACAGTGATTGGTTGGGCATGTTAAATTCAATCGACATCATACAAAAAACTAGTTTAGATGAAAGACAAGTGAGGCGCCGCGGTCGCACGACACCTACACGTGTCTTACTTTTAAAAGAAACGTGACGAATAGGTGTGATAGGATGCACAATTAAATAGCCAATTGATCAACCTACTTGTCCTGTTTCAGTTTCCGGATATCTATCTACCAAATGATATTATGACAACAAATATTCAAATAATGTAAAATTACCTACAACTAAATTTACCGGTACTTATCCGGAAGTGATGAAACAGGCCTTAACTGTTTATAAAGCTATAAATTTTAATGACAGGTTAATTTTGCTAGTGACGAATAATTAATTTTGGTTCAGTTTTAATGGAATGTTTGACAGTGCTCAATAAGCAAAAGATAGCGGGTTAAGTGTCATGCGAGCCGCCCCCCGGCCTCACGACAGACATACGAACACACACTACTCTACTGCGCGCGCGGCCGGCCCCAGCTCGGCGCCAGCCGCACGCGCGCGCTCGAGCTCCCTCCACGCTCTTGCCGAGTACTGAAACGTCCCCAGTGCCTGCTGAACATCTGTTAACAGTGGCGAGGTGAAAGACTCAAACCACATGCACACTCTAGGGTGTGGCCATAAAGTTTCGAGTTGAACTAAGACGAAAGGGCGGTGGGAGAGTATGGAGTCAGTCAGTCGGTCGGCCGGAGCTCGGCAAGAGCACGCAGGCAGCGCCAGGAAGGAGCAGTACCTTTGCCGCGCGGAGCCGCGCGCGCGCCGTACCCGCCCTCGTACCCTCCGTACCCGCCGTAGTCTGCCCGCAACACAAACACATTAGTCCGCCTCCACCGCTCCGCCCGGCGCGCCGCAGTGCGTGCTCGTGGCCGGAACGGTGGACGTCGCGGAGACTGGTCGACGTATTCTAATTATTCTACGGGTCGGTCGGCCGGCCGCCCCGCCAGCGAGGCAGCCGGGCGAGGTCGGCCCTAAGGAAGGGTAGCTCGTAAATCGTCTCGCGCTAGGTTTGTAGGCCGGGGGGAGGGGAGGAATTACATCGCTTCATATCGGCACTAATAGTCACACTAGTTGGCAGCCGTCCGTAGCAGTCATCTAAGACTGACGATTCCAAAGAAGAGACCTAAGACTGGGCACCCTTTTAAGAAATTACCTATCAGTACATAAACGAGACGATTTAAGATCTACCACAGGGTGCCCCCGCAGCACTCGAGACGGACTCGGCGTGTTGCGAGCGCGTTGAGGCGACGCGTGCACAACCTCACCGCGGAACATTCACAGACTCCAACCAGGTTAGTAGCCATTTTATGTTCATTTACTAGTGGACATTATGGTTCTCTCATGTTGTAAGTACTTATTGTGTTATGTAAGTCTTTATGAATAAAACAATTTTAAAGTTTTATTAGAAGACTTTGTATGTAAATAATTATGCATGCGATTAGTAAAATAATATTTGATAAGTGTAAAGTATGAAGCATGGTGAGTCAGAAAGGGCAGGGAAGTGGACTAGGGTTACATATGGAAACACATTGAGAATTTTTGTAACAGTGCTTTATTCAAAAGCTTCATCATATCTTTATCACTTTCACAATGTCTCTCCATATTTACCCCATTTCCCAAATGTAGCATGTGGCGAGAGCGTCGAAAGGTAAAATTATTACCAAAAAAAGTAAAGAAACTCGAGCAACATTGCTACATATGTCAAAAGTGGTATTACAAACGAACGCTTATAAACATAAGGCAGGTAACATACATATGTACAGAATATAGTTTATACCCGTTGAAACAATGATAAAGAGCGATAGCCGAATGGGCAACTGCACTACGATCTACGCACGAGAGTACGCGAAGCGGCTCCTCGTGGAAATAAACAAAAAATGCAACTTAATATGATTTTAGCAAAGTTATATGAGATGATTAATCCTAGTTTTTCAAAATTTAGACAGAGCTGCGATTATATTCAGATTATACACTGTCGCCTCGACAACATTCACTACACATTATCTCGATAGAACATTAAATATATAGAAAAATAAATATTTTCCTACACACTAAATTAAATACCTAAGCTTCGCGTGATGTCGATCTCCTCGTAAAATAAACGTTCACTATAATGTAAATAGGCATATCTCGAGGACGGAGTCGCGCCTCGCTCGCAACGCTAACCTAGCGCCTTACTCTACTACGTTCTCATCGTATCCTAGGATCAGGTAACATCAGTCGAGGTAATGTGTCGGTGAGCGGGCTAGCGGGGGCTCGCCACTATACTAGTACTGCTTGCCGCGTTTACCGTAATTGGGGTATCCGGAGTAATCGTAACCGCCGTAGCCCCCGTAGCCGTCGTATCCGTAGCCGCCGTAGCCGTATCCGTCGTAGCCGCCGCCATAGCCTCCCTGTCCGTAGCCATAGCCGCCGTAGCCCCCGTTGCCCCAGGCGCCCTGGCCGCCGTAGCCGCCGCGCCCGCGCCCGCCGCGCAGGCCTCGGCCCCCGCGCCCCCCGCGCCCGCCCATGCCCCCGGGCCCGTCCGGCTTGGGCGTGGCGCGCTTCACGTCCACCTGCACAGGACAATACAAATGTACCACTGTCCACACCTCAAAAATCAAACTGCTTCATTCAGCTTTTCTATAAGTATACCGACCTCCTTTCCGCCGATCGTCTGCTTGGGTGTCTTGAGAAGCTCATTGACCACCTGCTCAGACTCGAATGTAATGAAGCAGAATCCCTTCCTCTGGTTCTTGGTTTTGTCGAATGGCATCTCAACTTCAATGATCTGCAATAAAAATTTATCTTTTAGTTTATAAAATTGACATCATATATCATATTGATATTATAGGTAAGTACATCAGTGGCCCGGTTTCCTCTTCAGTAAATGTCAAGAAGAAATTATCTCACCAAATCCGGATTTGTCATCATAATAGTAAATAAATATCAAACATTCAATAAATTTTAAAACAAACTTACAGTTCCAAAATTACTGAAGAAGTTTTTGATTTCATCATCTGATATTTCACTGCTGAGCCCACCGACGAAAATCTTTCCATGTCTTGCCTTAGCCTTCTTGGGATCTACTTTTTTGTTGTTGATTGTGTGCTCCCCAGCAGCCATCACCTTGTCAATGGAATCTGGTGCCTTGAAAACGATGAAGGCAAATCCTCGTGATCGGCCAGTATTTGGATCAGTCTTGACATTGATGCTTTCAATTTCGCCATAAGCACTGAAGTGGTCACGTAATTCCTCTGTAAATATAAAAGAAAAGTATAAGACTTGAACCCCTTAAAACATATTGAAATATAAAGTTATAGAAAATCTCAGAAATGTGGGTATAAGCTTTCTTCAAAGTTTAATCAGAAGCAGAACTGAATAAAGTCATCATGATAAAACACGAGGTCAACAGGGTTCCATGTAACTTGTTTGTGAGAACATGACACAGCAGTCAATGATAAATGTCTATAAATAGTACCGTCTAGCTACAACAACAGGAAAAATGATTCAAACTACACTTACTGTCTGTGGTCTCCCAGCTCAGGCCCCCAACAAAAAGTTTTCTGTGGACATTGTAAAGCAAGAGATTAAAACATGAAGGAATAGACTAGACTTGTGTCTCGAGAAACTGACTTAAAAATTACAATTTATTAATTAACACTATGCAGTACTTGTTTACAGTACTTTACAGCTACTATTTTTTCAAAACAAACTCCAAGCACTGCAGCAAATCAAATTGACAACCTGTAAGTTACAAAAGTAAAGTCTGGAAATTTACATTATCAATCAGGACAACGAAATATGAAACAAGATGTTACAGTCATATCGCAAGATTTGAAATTGGCAAAGGTGATCCAGGCCCAAAGTTAAGTGGCCTATACTAGTCAGTTTGGTCATTTTACTTTAGTGTGAGCCCAGCGGATATATACCATGACGTCCTTCGGCGGCAGCTGCGGCGGCGGCGCAGGCTCACACCTGCAGAGAGACACAGCGTTAGTAGCGCCCCAAACTGACCAACGCGCCGCGCCGCGAGGGCGACGACCCCTCACCGACGCTCTCGGCGCTACCGATTTAAAATCTTGCAACTACCTACGTACGCTTTACTGCTAGCTTTGGAACCGCACAACACCGGCATTCACGAAATCACGAACCACAAATATGCTAACAAAGAACCAAACGAAAAATCGATAAATGAACCGAGCCGGTGTCGGGTGCAAAAGAGACGCGCAATTAAGACGCCATTTTACTTCATGCGGCACGGAGTTATGCTAAATATTTATAAGCCTGGAAATCTTCTGAAATAAAAACTAAAACTTCTGGGTCTGAACTTAAATCGTAGAGAATGCACTGTAAAGATGAAAATGTGAAATTTTGAAAAGATCTTAACGATTAAAATAGATTTGTATAGAATGCCGATTAGGGTAATGGCAGAACGCCGCCATTGTGGTTAGCGCAGATAGTAACTCCAAAAATTACCGAAATGCATATCCGTGAAGGTCTGAATGATTAAATATGATTAGGTACGCTAAGAATAAAGAAGACATTGAATGCTCAAAAAGCCTAAAACAAAACCAACTATACCTGTCATCATCGCGTCCGGGGGCTTCGGCACTATTGTGTTCTTGTGTATCTCCGCCGCCGTTCTCTGCATTTCCATTTAGTTGATTATCAGTAACGTCTTGTGCAAAGTTGTCGTTATTGGCCATGACTTATGTTTTTAGGCTAAAATTATTAATAATAAACTTAAACCTAAGGTCCACACGCGACCTTTAACTCCGAATGCCAAATGCAGAAGAAAGAAGGGAAATGCGTGATGAGTCGGCGCGAAACAACCGTTATGTTGGCTGCCTGAAAACAGACGCGGTTTTTTTATCAAACAATTCATCCCTTCCACAATGAACGACCAATCCGAACACTGGAGTGAAGGAGGTCAATGGCGTCCATCCCGTTAGTGACAAGGACGACTGCACTATTGGCGTAAGAAAGAAAAGGACAAACGACTTTACGTTTCATGAATAAATCGATAGCTATCTGCCAACATTCAGCCAAAAAGTTTGCCGCATTTTTTTATGGGAACATAGTAAATGGCACAATAATAATTATGTACAGCTTAGAAAATCAGTTTTGTAAAAATGATTTCTAACTCTTATTATGGCATAATCCATGTTATTTTTCTGACTTCAGTGTCATAATATGTAAAGGCTTCTTTTTAAAATATTATGAGAAATATATATTTTTTTAAAATCTAAATGACTTTGAAACTATTCGATAAAACCGAGTTTGATAATGAATGACCGATACAAAACAGATTTCCAGACATACAAAGACCGACAGACAAAGACATCAAATTCTTATGAATAGAAATAGGTTAAAAATTAACTAACAATGATGTGTATAAAATAATTAAATACCACGTGCAGTAATTAATTGAAGTTGCAACCATGTTCTATCTATCGTTCTTTATTTATGTTTATTTTCATCCGTTATTTAGCGTTTTGAAACCATTCTTTTAAATCCTTTTTCTGAAAGGAATCCCCCCCAAAGTTAAGAAGCTCGCGACTACTATCTAAATTTTATTTGGTACCGTATTACAAATCTATATAATGTAAAAGAAAGTCGTGTTAGTTACACTTATAAAACTCAAGAACGACAGAACCGATTAAGCTGAAAATTGGTGGGGAGGTAGCTTAGGACCAGGGAACGGACATAAAATACTTTTAATTATTTTTTTAGTAACCAAACATCTGATATAATGCGGGTGAGACCGCGGGGGACAGCTAGTTATTTATAAATATAAGTTCACAGTTCACGACCAAAATACTTATAATATCATACACGGTACCCAGTTTTTAACCATAAATATGGGGGATAAAGACTCAGATTTTTGAGCTGCGTTTCGGTAGCCAGCTTTGGGCTCTGGAGAGGGGCAGGTCAGAATTTATAGGCCAGATTTTAAAAAATGCAATAACCATTCGTAAATTTTCTATTTCCGTCTGAGATGGACCGGTGCCCAATTCTGCCCCCCTTATTACTTCTTTACATAGTGACAATGACAAAAAATAGTTATGCCCATTTTACACGAGGGCAGAACAGTGAGGCAGAACAGTAGGCAGTACAGTTTGAACGCACAGAACATGCATGGGCATTAGTGATGTTAAATGGCATCAGGTGCAACCATAATGATCGCCATCATTACTTTTTCTTTCATATAATATATCTTTCATATAATATATTTCTTTCATATAATATATTACTACTACTAACTTTATACTTAATTTCATATTACATATTAGTACTAGAGGAGAAGCATAACATGTATGTGTAGAGTGTGTAGGTACTAGGTAGACAAGCAAGTAATACTTACTCTCATATTAATCTCACTGCAATATATGTTTAGGACCTCATTATTATTTCCATCGTTATAATGGGAATGGGATTCAAGATTACCGTTTCAGTTAATCTATTGCGGTGACCTAATGTCGTTTTAGGACTATTTATTTATACGTGACATTTTAGTTTAATAAATTCTTAACTAACTAAGTAGACTGATCTAGTCCAACCTAAAAGAACACCCATGAATTTCCACATACATTAGAAGAATTTTATCTTTGTTACAATGTTTTTGATATGAGTGCTTTATTTTTCATTGTGATTTACCTAGTAGGAAAAACAAAAAATATTGTTTTTTAAATACGGCAACACTTAGCTTTTTACAAAAAAAAATTCATAAAATCCTACTAAATTGTCACCCGAACGGTGAGGTAGGCTCTTTTCTGTTTTCAGTTCTTATTTATCGTAAAAATACGCGAAGTTATTGATAATTTGTTGCCGATTACGCCACTTTAATGCCTAAATTTTACTGAGGTAAGTGTTATGAAATAATTATTGATTTAAAAACTACGGAATCTTAGTATTTTGATTGTCGGCAGACGTATTCCTTTTTAAAGGTTAATGCCCAATATTTTTGTATTTTAGATGATACAAGCATGATACCATAATATTTGTATTAAGAATCTATTATTTTGGAATTTTCTTATTAATGTAAAACGTTTTGTTACCGCATCTCACCTATGGTAACAAAAGAAGCTGATAGATATGGTCGGAGTCGCCATGCGTGCTTTGACAATACGATTTCGATAAAAATCCAGTTCATGTCCTTAGTGATTATTAAGTTGAGTGATTGTTTTCTTATCGTGTGATGCATGCACTTACGTATGGCGTCACGACGTAATGTCTGTCACTTGTTTACTGCATAATATGCAGGTGCTGCAAGTATTTAGTAGTATGCTGTTCAGGTTGCAGTAAATCATATCAAGATTGGAATGACCAAACCTCCTTGATTGGTATGAGACTTATAGTTTTACATACAAATTGATTAAATATATGTGCATATATAAGTGATTTGCCCATTGTATTGCATTCAGTTAATTTTTTGTATATAGGTACTACAACTAATAAAAAAACTTGCACAAAGTGTTTACATATTTTATGTTGTGCAGTTAGTTAAAATGTTATCCTCCTCTCTTTTTTAATACAACAGCTATTCTCTTTCATACTTAAGGCACAGTTTATGGTCTCTTTTCTAGGTTCCTTCAGAATCTTGGGTTCTACTGTAATGTTCATGTATTTAAGTATACAAATAGTGAGGAAACAGAAGTACCATATGATTTTTAACATCTGTGTATGCTTTTGCCCCTACAACTTTTATAAGGGCAATTTAAACAATATGAAGATTAGAAGGCACACAGCCATCAAACAGAGAAACAGATGGCTGGTCAATCTGAAAAAAAAAGCATTACTGTACAGAAAGCGGCCAATATTATTTTATATTTGATTTTTTATTTAATTAAATTCATTCAATCAACCAACTTTTTTAATGAAAAAGAAACTTACTTTGCACTACTGCTTCCATTTCTGTTCTATATTTTATTTTGACATATCTGACATCCAAAAACTTTCACCTTAAAGTCTGTGAGCTGAAAAAAAAATCTGTTTATAGAATGAGATCATGACCTTATGTGGACATTTGAACTTGGGAAAGCCAATAACATACATCATCATCCACCTTTTTTCAAACTATGTTAGAGTCGGCCTCCTGTCTTACCACTTTAGCTTAGTACCAGTGTTTTACATAGACCAATTAACTGTCTACCATACATCCACAACCCACACCCAGTTACCGGGTAACAACACTATGTCTTGGTTAGGTTGGGTTGCATATAAATTGCAAGTCATATAGGTACTTGCCTGGTATGGAATCCGTTACCTCATGCATGAGAGGCCATCACAACATTCAAAAAGTTAAGTAAACTTACAATTAATATTCAGGTAGTGCCATTGTTAAGCCAACAAGAATCATGCATCAATGAATGATGAAAAACTGGGCTGGCAATGCAGCATGTAATAGAAATGCTGTACAAATCCTTGTAAAGCCCTGCAACGTAAATTTGAAGCTCTATGATGTTTGTATCAATGTTGAATGTTGTGTGTGCAGCGTATAGCAGAGGGCTGTTTTGGCGCACTGTGAACAACAGCGATGGTAATGGAGGCGTCCCCGTCCCCGCAGAGCGTCGGCCGCGAGTTCGTGCGGCAGTACTACACGCTGCTTAACAAGGCGCCCGCCCATCTGCACAGGTAACACCTATGCTAATATAAACCACACTTAACATTTTAGATAAGGATTAGGTGGTGTGAAGGTGATAATAGCATTCATTTCTGAATTTATATATTTTTTTTTGTTACATACATGTCTATTAACTTACGTTTTTGTCAGCTTTTACATTGTATTTAGATACCTATTATTTACATAATAATATTGTAATGTATATTAATGTTACAACTTTATCTTAAAAGAGTACATTTAGACTTCCTTGCCGTTTCTTCTACATACAAAGCAACCTTTTGGAATGGGTGACTAGATTCTACTTTTTTTTAAAATAATTGACTTTGATGCCTTCATGGTCTAATGAAAATTATAAACAATTTGTCTTTGACTAAAGATCCATTAACATTACTTAGCAAGTGCATTTGCTAAGCAGTATCTCTGTCACTTTCACACAACTGAGAAACTGCCAGGGTAAGATAGAGATAGGTAATAGCTAAATCATAGGTGCTAATTAACATCTATTTTTCTCCTGAATGTCAGTAGCACTTGGCAGGTTTGCTACTTTAAGAAAGGGTAACTGCAGCGAGTTAAAACTGGCTGCTGATTTTACTACACAACTTCCACTTTCCAAGAGTTTAACGTGATGATGTCATCTAGCTTCTCTGCCAATGCCAACTGTATGTTTTAGTGTCATCACTAGAGAAAATGATTTTACTTCACAAAAATATTCGTAAATATATTCAAGCACTTTTAGATTTCTATTACATGCAGGTGAACAACTAGTTGTGTACCTAATTAAAGTGAGATTTGATAGTTTGAGAGGTTTTGTTAGAACTTTTTACAGCTACAAACATACAGATCTACTCTTTTGACTTAGCACATTAAGGCGCTGTCCATAGCGAACACCTTGTAAAAGTCTAGATTTTCGTCGCAAAGTTAGCCGTATCTATACATACCACAAGCCAGAAAAAAATACAGTGTATAGTCTAATATATAAAAAAAAGACTTACACAAAAACAATTTACAATTGTGGTCTAGAACTACGAAAAAAAAATGTTCAAAAAGACCACGAAAAAAGTTATCGTCTCGAAATTCTCAATTTTTTCAGCGACAACCATCATATTTTTTATATCTATAACAAAGAAAATTTTATAAACTAAAGACATATCTAAAAATTTTAAAACACAGAACTGTTTTTTTTTAAATATTTAATTAAAACTGTAATTTTACTTACATATTTGCCAAAATATTTTCGACCTTATTTCTATTAATTCGATGCACCACCGCGAATAGCTACCTACCGCGCCTTAAGTATGAGTCAGAGCCCACGTGACTGTTATCTCGCGCGGATTATGCGACTTTCTTTGTTTGTTGTTATTTATGCCGACTGAGACGCGAGTGATGATGGTGGACATCTACCTATCTATGTGTACCTGATAGTGTCTAGTTGTTGAAGTTATTTTTTTTTTAAATTGAAGCCTTGGTAATTCCTTGATCTCGATGCAATTGTGGCAATATAGTTTATTTTCCTAAATCCGGCCCAAAATTGTCTTAAACCTGGCTCCCCGCCCCCGCCGCCCAAGTCAGTAGCTGTGCACGCCCATAAGAGTGTGGATGGAGAAAGAAGAAATTCTCTAAAATTATTTATTTATTTATTTATTAGGGTCTCCAACAGAGAATACACAATACATGCACAATAACAAAAATACAATTCTAAAAGTCATGTGCTCCTCCAATTAGAGGAGACCACATCATGCAAAAAATAATAACATTGTAATATTAATAATTATTAAAATTGAAGTTAAATTATCATTAAAACAGAAAAAATTAAAATCAAATTAAACATTACACACAATAAATTAAAACCGTATCGAAAATAAAACTCTAGTTTTCATCCCGGAAATCCTCTGAGAACGGGAACTATTATCCCACGCAGACGAAGTCACGGGCCAAAGCTAGTATAAAAATATAGCTAAGCTAAGTAACTAAAAAAAAAAAGAATTGATTTGATCCATCTTGATTCTCGCTGAAACTAATAACTTGTTTTAAATAATATTGCCCATGTTAGCTGAGTGTTTAGAGGTGTCTGGTTCAGTCTCTCTAGTGCCAGCAGAGGCAGAACACAATCTATTTAACACACTATATATTCCTCTTTACTCTGCAAGCTTTGCGACAAAGGCAGTTTGCCGAAAACTCGATTTATTTTGAGTAGATAAATTTTTACTTTATTATAATTAAAAGACATCTTTAACAATGAGACTATTTGGTTTTAATTATTTATTATGTTGCTCTTTACATCAATACAGGTAATATGGTACATTCAATATTTTTATCTTATTATAAATAATGCCTATAATTTATTGAGCACTTCCTTTTGGAACTAAATCTGTTACTTAAATTTTAATATTTTCAGGTAGCTAATATAAAATAATACTGATTTCCTTCCTGATTGCCTTAATAGGCTACTAAAAATTATTTCAGTTCTAAATAACACAACAGTTTTGTATGTAAATTATAAGGTGTTTGCCATTTATGGTTTTTTATACTAACTCCTGTTAACAGAGACACTTTCGAAGAGTTTTGAAATAAAAACAATGTTTTTTCTAACAAACCTCCGCAAGGAAAAAACTTTAATGCTGTAATCTACGGACTAATTAATAATATAGTTATCAAAACCTAAATACCACATAGTGTAAAATTTTTTTTAAATACCAGTTACTGAATTCGGAAAGTGTGACATAAGAGGGAAAGACTTGTAGAATCTAATCTTATATATAGATAACAAATAACGAGTATAACGAAAATTAATCCGCGTAATCTAATAGAATAGAAGATACTTGACAAACACAATGAAAATCAAATTGAGTGTGCAAAAAAAGTTCAAGCCATTAATTTCACTTAGGCCCGTATTAATAGACGTCACTCAATTCTGAGACGCTCTCAAGTTTATTGCTGTCCTTATTTTTTCCCTTTAGAATGACAAGGACAGCAAGAGACTTGAGAGCGTCTCGGAGTTGAGTGACGTCTATTAATACGGACCTTAGACGTTTACAGGCACTTAAGAGTAGGTTGGCTAGTCTGAAAAAAACGAAGTTTGACCTCTCAGGAGAAAAACAAGCAAGAAGCTCCATGGAGACTGGCCATTGTTTCTTTTCATAAGCATTTTTAGGTGGTACCATTATAAATAATCAAGATTGCTATGGACCCTGTAGGGCACAGCAAAATAAAGTAGGAGAGAGGAAGACCTGTTTTACTGCTTTAAAATAAAAATTTGGAGATCATAAACTTATTTTTTAGTATGCCTAAAATTGTTTAGCGTTCAATAACCCTAGTGCAGATGGACAGCACAATTATTGTAACTTTGAACATTGTAGTCACACATAAAAAGGACATGACTCAAAGCCTGGACAGCCGTACATTAGTCAAAAATTTTAATATTAATGCAGACAAAATTCTTACCAGCAGGTAAAGAACAGATTCAATTAACAATGAATTTGCAAATAAAACAATCCAAACAACCTACACGACATTGCCTACTAGGACATAACGAATTCTTTCAAGTATGAACATGTGTGGTGACATCTACCGCCTAACACGCGAACTATAACTGATATCGTACATTGCCCAATCAGAGTTTGACGGACATTAGGATATCATACAAAATCGTGTCAATCACAAACAAACTTCTGTTAGCAAAAGTTAGTTTCCGCAAACAAAAAGAGAAATATAAAATTTTAATCTTACATTACTAACCAGTACAATTACTCATGCAGAGAATCTAGCTAAATCCATGTTATAAAAGTTTGGTTCTAAGCATATTGTCTAGGTACACAAATTATATCAGTGCATATTGATCTAGTCAGGTGTGCACATACACCTCCATTCACAGTTTTTTTTTTGTGAAACATAAGTACCTAATTAAGTTGGTACATAATAACCAGCCGTTTCTCAATATGATGAATGATTGACGTGTATGTCATGTTGCAGGTTCTACAATAACTACTCGTCGTTCGTTCACGGAGGGCTGGACGCGCCCAACCGCGAGACGCTGCCGGTGGTGGGGCAGAAGCAGATCCACAACCGCATACAGCAGCTCAACTTCCGCGACTGCCATGCCAAGATCAGCCAGGTAAGCGCCTTACTACCTGCTCACAGTTCTTGATTGCTAACAGACAGTTATACCTGTACCATCAGTTCTGCATAGTGACTGAGTGTTTATAGTGCACTGTATCAAATGCATATGGACTTTGTGCGGGATAATAAGGAGAAACAAACTACTTAACCATTTCAGCAATATAGTCTTAGGAGAGCCCAGATTTTTTTTCGAAACTTTGTCCCTTTTCACAGTTCTTAAAAAAATTTAGTCATCATTTCCCTAACCTTTTCCCAACTATGTTGGGGTCGGCTTCCAACCTAACCGGATTCGGCTGGATACCAGTGTTTTATGTGGACTGACTGCCAATCAGACTCAAGCAACCCAGTAACTGGGCGACACGATACCTCATGGCTAGACTGGTCAGACTTTCTGGCTTAACCATAACGACTGTCAAAGTTCTACGAATGACAACTGGGACCAACGGCTTTACGTCACGAGCTTTCTGAGGCACGGGATGTCAGTGATGTCCAAGATAAAATTTAGAAAGAAAATTGGCACTTGAAAAATTTTTTTCTTAAAAAATTTAGTACTGTTAAGAAAATTGACATTTTACAGAAAAACTTGTTAGATGCTAATTTATCCTGTATCTAAGCGCCAATTTATCCTGTATCTATCCTGATCAAAGCATTTTGAATAAATTAAATACCTATTAGAAATATAAAAATAACTTGTCATTAATTTTGAGTATTTAACCCCAGTTGAGCAGTTACTAGATATGGTTGTAACCGCCCGTCCACTGTGGTGTGCAGGTAGACGCGCAGGCGACGCTGGGCAACGGCGTGGTGGTGCAGGTGACGGGCGAGCTCAGCAACGGCGGCGCGCCCATGCGCCGCTTCACGCAGACCTTCGTGCTGGCCGCGCAGTCGCCCAAGAAGTACTACGTGCACAACGACATCTTCCGCTACCAGGTAACACCCCTCGTGCTTCGTGGCGCGCCTGAGGGCACTACCTCATTTACACGGTCGCGCCATAAATAAAATGACAGCTCGATATGTGCGAAGCAACTGCTAGTGGTGGTATATTTCCGTTCAGAAAGCTTCAGCTAACTACAGACTTAAGCGAGTTCTAAAAGTGGATCTGCTATCGCTGAAATCACAAAAGGCGTTGGAATCCATTTCCTAGCAAAATAGGTCGTCCTATCGGAAGGTCGCATCTGAAATTCCTAACTTTTTATCATCAATTCTATGTACCGCACGCATCTCGATCAGTTACGTAATGGGAGTTCTAGAGATTTTACAGGTTTGATCCACTTTGTTTCTTAGTCAACAGCTTTCAAAAGTCAAGATTTACATTGTGTTTTTTGACAAGTTCCAGTGATCTTTCGTGATTTCTAAATACGACCATAATGCTTCAATGCTTTAGGCACAGAAAATGGCTTAAACATAAAGCCCACCTTTTAGTCTCAACCTTCAAAGAAGTTGATATCGAGCAACGTTCCGCAGGACATCGTGTTCTCTGACGAGGAGGGCGAGGGCTCGGGGCGCTCGGAGGGCGAGGAGGAGGAGGCGGGCGGCGCGGGCGGCGCGGGGGGCGCGGGCGCGGCCTACTTCCCCGTGGCGCCGCCCGCCTCCGCCTTCCCCGCCGCCGCCTTCCCCGCCGCGCCGCCCGCGCCCCCCGCGCCGCCGCACCTCAACGGACACCCCGCGCACGCCGCGCCGCCCGACGACTCCACCAGACATCTCGTGGCCGCGCTGCAAGGTACTCGTCGTCATCTCTCTAGCTTCCTAAACATGTTGAGGTCGGCTTTCTGTCTAAGTGAATTCAGCTGGAAACCAGTGTTTTATATGAAACGACTGGCTAATCAGATCTTCATAACGCAGTTACTGAATGACTCGACACCTCTTGGTTAGACTATTCAGACTTTCAGGTTTCTGAGTATCCCTAACATTCTATGAATGAAAACCAAGACCAACGGCCTTACATGCTTTCCGAGGCACGAATGTCTAAGACGAACTTTAGAAAATGCATATGATTTGGAAAATTCACGTTAATATTTGCTCGAATTCAAGTCCACAACCTCTTACTCAAGAAGCGGGCCTAACCACTGGTTATTACGACGTAGGTAACTATTAGTCACTGTTATTCAATGACCACACATAAACAAATACAGGTGTAGATCTAACCTGTTAATAAAATGTTACCGTTGTTGACTTCCAGCTCACAGCCTGAGCGAGGCGGAGCCGGACCCGGAGGCCCCGCCCCCGGCGCCCGCGCCCCCGGCGGCGCCCGTGCCCGCGCCCCCCGCGCCCGAGGCGGCCGCGCCCCCGCCGCCCGAGCCCGAGCTGGCGCCCGAGCCCGAGCGCGAGCCCTCGCCGCCGCCGCACCCACGTCAGTCTTACTTGCCAAGTGATTTTGTTTCTTCATAGGTTGCAGCCATTACAGCAGTTGAAGCAATCTGATAAAAAATAATGAATTCTCTTAAAGGACATCATTCATTTCATACACAAAAATGTAAATACCATACCGTACCCAAAAACCAGAAAGAAACAATACTAGATTCGGGATGTCGTTGGTTGTCGTAATGTGGTTGCTGTGTAGTCGATATCACCGACACGGTTGTGTCAGCGACAAATTTTGGACAGTTTGAATTAAACACTTGATTTTTTTAAGTAGTGCCTGATTAATTTTTTTTTGCTGTAGCGGGGTTGTGAATGTCTAAATAGACATTTGTAACATAATAACAGATAGCCAGATTGATAAGAATAGTAATGTACCAAACTTTCTGGTCCATTACTATTCTTATTATTGGGGAACTTTTCCATGTGCGTGTGCAATAAGCTAGCACTTGTGTGCACAGCGGCGGCCCCCGAGCCCAAGACGTACGCCAACCTGCTGAAGTCGGGGTCGGGCAGCTGCGCCGCGCCCCCGCGCTCCTCGCCGCCCGCCGCCGCGCCCCCCGTGCCCGCGCCCCCCGCGCCCGCCGCGCCCCCCGCGCCCGCTCCGCACGAGCCGCGCCCGCGCCCCCCGCGCGCGCCGCACGCCGCGCACGCGCCGCACGCGCCGCACGTCATGCCGCCGCCAGGTAATGCGCTCTTTAAAAGATGTTTTGTTCTGTATGCATTATATTCATTGGTCTCGATGTACAAACTAGCTCAATGTTTTAAAGATATAAAACGCCGCACAGCCCTAGTCATCGTGTATTAATAATATCTTATTTCTCAAAGACGAAGTGACCTACCTAACAAAATAGTTGATAAATAAAATACCTGTGTTAAGCCACTTGCTTTTACGAAGCTTTAATTTCACTGTGGACTCATATATTCACTGTCTCACACTTCCAGCGGAGGGCGGGCGGCGCTACTCGGACGCGCAGCAGCTGTTCCTGGGCAACCTGCCGCACTGCGCCACCGAGGAGGCTCTGCGCGCCCTGTTCGCGCGCTTCGGGCCCGTCGCCGAGCTGCGCGTGCACAGCAAGCCGGCCGCGCCCGGCGCGCCGCGCCACCCCAACTACGGCTTCATCACCTACGAGACCTCGCAGGCCGCGCACGACTGCCTCAACGCCGCGGTGAGTACACGCGAGCACTGCTGCGAGACCTCGCAGGCCGCGCACGACTGCCTCAACGCCGCGGTGAGTACACGCGAGCACTGCTGCGAGACCTCGCAGGCCGCGCACGACTGCCTCAACGCCGCGGTGAGTACACGCGAGCACTGCTGCGAGACCTCGCAGGCCGCGCACGACTGCCTCAACGCCGCGGTGAGTACACGCGAGCACTGCTGCGAGACCTCGCAGGCCGCGCACGACTGCCTCAACGCCGCGGTGAGTACACACGAGCACTGCTGCGAGACCTCGCAGGCCGCGCACGACTGTCTCAACTAAATTTAACTATAAAATCCTTTGCTTTGGTCTCAGGGTTCTACACTACCCTAAAATCCCTCGCACAGATTTGGATGCAAAAAACATTTTCGCCTTAAAAATAGTATTTTGCTAGGTAAACAATGTTCTTGTAACTGTTGGTTGCAGCCGCTGTACTTCCCGGGCGAGGGCGCGGAGGCCGTGAAGCTGAACGTGGAGGAGAAGAAGGCGCGCGGGCGCGAGGCGGCGCGGCGCCGGCCGCTGTCGTCGGGCCGGCCCTTCGCGCCGCGCGCGCCCTACCGCCGCTAGGCGCAGCCGTAGCTAGATAGTCAATTAATAATTTGGCCCCGCGTGCGAGACAAGTGTTTTTTTTTGTACATTTAATTTGACTCGCGCGCCCGCTCCGTCCGGCGCGGCCCCGGACGCTCGTCCCGGACGCGCGCGGACGGAGCGCCGGCGCGGCCGGGGCGACGACGTCGACGTTTTACGTTCTGTGATTTCACTATCTCCGGATCTTCGCTTTGATGTGACAAAATTTGCTAATTCTCGCACAGATTATGTAGCGCCGGCGGCCGAGCGACGTCCGGCCGCTCGTCCGCCGGCCGCCCCGTTCGTCTTCACCTATGTAAGATACGCTAAGCTTCTGTAATGTGTTTCGTTTTTAATTCATTATTCAAATATGAATTTAAGTTGATAAACGCGGCGCGCAGGCGTCCGACATCTCGGCAGGCATCCGATGTTCGCGTGTGTGTCCGGTGCTCACGCGGGTGTCCGGTGCCCGCGCGAGTGTCCGGCGTGTCGCACAGATGTCCGGTGCCTGGCGCCGCGCGTCACGTGCGAGTAGCGCGGACACCGCGTGGTGTGACTACGCATAATCGTAATGAAGAAGTAACACCTCGCTCACTGTGACGCGCTGTGCACGACACCGCTCGCGGAGAGTCCGGCTCAGCGCCACAGTGTGGGCGCGCCCACGGGCGAGCCGCCGGACGACACATCAACCATGTAATAGAAAAAAAACTACATACAAGTGTAAATAGTTGTTAGGGTTTATGTTAGGCGCCGCCGCGTCCACACGAAATAATAATTCTAGACTAGCTCCAAAATCTTTCCAGAACTATAAATAACGTATTTTGTATTTAAAAATAAAATGTATGTTATTGTGTCTATTCGCTAAAACGATGTCGATGCAGATGTTCTTATGCATTTACTTAGGTCTGTATTGAAATAATTATGTGAGAGATGTCGCGCGCAGTAGCGAGCTCGCCGCGGAGCGACTCTGCTGCGTGCCGGCAGCGATAACGATTTGAAACTGTATTATATTCTAATATTATTAATATTAGTTGAAAAAGAAACTAAAAAAAAGCCAGTGACTGTATTTTTATTTAGTTTTTCATCGATTTTTTTACACTGTACTACTAATATGTCGTAAGTACATTGTTTTTGTATTGAGTTGTGAAGTATGTGGTGTACCACGTGCTGTGCAAAATTTCGTGTACTTATTTATTGTAAATAATATTCGAGTCTCGTTACACTGTAGGACAGACATGTGTCCGTACCGCGCGCTCCGGCCGCTAGCGGCGCACTGCCTCGCTCGCATACATCTCTACAACTGTTTATACAATGTTCTTTTTTCTAACATGAACTTTTTTAATGGACTGTTTATACAAAAATACTCATGACACATGTACACAGTGTAATGTGTTCACTTTGATGACGTATAGTCTTCCTTTTACTGTTGGCGTTAAATTCCCAGTGGACGCACAGCGGCCGGACGTCGGATATATTAACGCGTTACTCCGGCACTCATAGTACAGATGTCTTCTAAACTAACTAATAATTTACCAGTAGTGTTGTAATCATTGTTCATTGACCGACTATACACCTCATCTGTCGCCAGTGACATCGCGCACCGCGTGCGGCACGCGTGGCGTGACGTGACGTCACGCTGTGTCACGTCACGCGTGCGTCACGCGGCGCAGAGCCGATGTCTCGGTCCGCGAGTGGCAGGCCCGCTCCTATCCTACACTGTACTCGTTTACTTGTAAACGTCGCTCATACATGTTACTTCGCTAGGCACGAAACAATTACCATCATGTAGCAGTGTGTGCAAGTAAAATGATAACCAATCATGTAAACAAAGTTCAGACCCCATACCCCGTGTCGGTAGTGAGGAACTACTGTTTCTCTAGATCCGTAGATATTAAAGCGCTAGTTATGGCGCGTCGCACTCCGGTGGAACAACCAGGACAGTCGCAGACAGTGGTGCCGATTCTCTTGTGCACAAGCTAACGTAAATTTAAGTTAAGTGCATCTTTCTCTTTCCAAAGGACAGAATATACATTTTAGTTTAATCCTGTCAAATTAAACAGCGCCTGATGAAAATTGACGTATATTCAGACGCCATGTTTTTAAATTGCGTCTAAATTATCTATGGAGTGTCTAAATTTGGCAGGACTTAACTAATATTTGATCTTCTGTCCTTCTCTTAATTAAAAGGAAAGAGAAAGATGCACTTAACTTAAATTTACGTTAGCTTGTCCACAAGAGAATCGGCACCAATGTCCAAAGTTAATTTATGATGCTCGATTGTTTTCATCGGATTCAGAACAGCTGTCTCACGGTGCGCCGATATTAGGCCGCCTATTCACAGGAGCGGAGCGAATAAAATGTTAAAATATTAACCATTAAAATTGTATAAAATCCCGCTCGCGATGTTCTATGGAATTGTAGGTGGATTTTTTTCCGCTCCGCTCCTGTGAACAGGAAAGCTTAGTCGGGCATCCTGATATATTCAGATGACAATATACACAAAGCCTTTGTACCTATGTACTTTATCTTTTTTACCTACACGAATACTTGTACTTGTCTACCGTCACTGTTGAGCAGAGTGTGGCGCGTCATCATCAGTTTCGAATATCCTATCTAGCTGTAACAGCCAGTAGCGGGGTCTGGAGCTTGTGCGCTTGTGTTGTCGAGTGCGTGTGACGCTCCGGCGCAGGCACGCTGCCCTCTCTAATAGAGATGTACTTTTTGTAACAAGCCGAGACTTTTATTTCTAAACCCCTATAATCTATCCTTATCCTTTTTATCCTTCTCTTGTCCTCGATAAATTTCGTTAATATTTTACAGCAATAACTAGTAGATAATTTAGACGCATTTTAAAAACATGGCGTCTAAATATCTTAGAGCCTTAGAGCATAATATACGTCAATTTTCATCAGGCGCTGTCTAATTTGACAGGATTAAACTAAAATGTATCTTCTGTCCTTTTCATTAAGAAATGGAAAGAGAAAGATGCACTTAACTTAAATTTACGTTAGTTTGTGCACTAGAGAATCTGCACCAACGAGTTCAATTTTTAAAGTATAGTCCAAGAGCTAGACAGAAAAGTCTACGAAAGAGAGAAACTTTTCTGTCTAGCTCTTGAACTATAAACTCTTATAACTTTTGAACGACTATTTCTGATATTTGGCGACTAATTTCGCCTATTTTTTGTGTTATCAAAATTAAAATCCCTGATGGTGGCCAAGCCAGAGAGAGTGACACTAACACTAGGATTACTTATGTCAGTCATAGGCAACTGCTCCTGAAGAAAGGACTTTTAGGGATGACGACCTCATAAAAAAATGGCATTCTGTTTTGTCCGTCTGATATATCGGCCCAAAATAAAGGACACGTATTTGTTTGCTTATTAAAAATACAAAGATAAAGAGCAACAAAGTTTCGGAGTGGGGGCTTTTGACGTCACCATCTTGTAAAAATTGTATTAGATCGTGACGTCACGCGAAACTTCAACGAACTATCCTCCTCCAATAAATAAATAGTAAATTAATCTTTATCTTGTCCTCGTAATTTTACGTTTACGGTTTTAAAGAAAAAAATACGTGTCCGTAATTTTTTGATTATCTAACTGACGGGACTAATTACTTTTTTTGAATGTGCAGTTGTTTTGTTTCAACCAATGTTCAGTAGATGCAGTACCCAGGTCCGGTCTGCATCGGCCGTGTAACTGGCAGTTTTGACGTGGCTATGTTGGCTTGCACCAGGGATCGGTTCTCACTCTCACTTTTTACCTACCTCTTGATAATAATGGACGCCTTGACGTCGGACATTCAAGTAGAGGCCCCCTGGTGTGTGTGCTATTGGCCGATGACATTGTGCTGGTTGCTGAGAGTGGCCTGAAAGTCCAGAGGAACAAAACGTGTGGTGCCGAGTGTTGGCCTGGCCAGAATTGATGAAGTGTGAAAAGAGGAACGGTATTTATTTAAGCTTGAAAGCTTTGATATAAGTTGTATTATGCGCATGTGAATAGGAGAAATGAGACGTAAAGCTATAAAGGAAAATTTATAAAATGAGTGTAGTTCAAAAGTCAAATTGTCTTACCATTAGTCCATGAAGTCACTTTGGAACGTCATCAATTACATAAAAAAAAAAATAGTTGATTCTAGTCGCCCATTTCAAAAGGTTGTTTATATGGAGAAAAACGGGCAAGAAACTCCATATGTACCTCTACTCTTTTAAAATAAATATGTTATAATTTATTTATATACATGATTACATCCGTACTAATATTATAAATGCGAAAGTTATACTCTGTCTGTCTGTCTGTCTGTCTCTTCTTCACGCCTAAACACCGATTATTTTAATAATATTTGGTACAGATATAGTCTGGGAACCGAGAAAGGACATAGGATAGTTTTCATCCCGGAAATCCCCCGGGAACGGGAGTTATTCCACGCAGATGAAGTCGCGGGCAAAAGCTAGTATTATGTAAATTAAAACTTTTTACAAAAAAAAATAACCGACTTCAAAAAGTAAAAACTTAAAAATAACTTAAATTTCGGAAGTCGGTGTCTTTTCTTCTGCCAGTCAATTTGTGTTGCCACCGACTTCCGAAATTTAAGTTATTTTTAAGTTTTTACTTTTTGAAGTCGGTTATTTTTTTTTGTAAAAAGTTTTTTATTTTTTACTTTTTAGTGTCGAGTTAAAATTTAGTCCTGTTTAAAATGAGCCCAAACACGACTACTGTGCTGTAATTTCAAGGTTTGTACTTTTTCTGATGCTCCTGGCTTCAGCATCAGGTCTCTATGTACTTCGGTGTTCCTCATTAACAGTACGTTTATCCACACATCGAGCCCTTTTCAATGAGCCTAAACACGATATATCTGCTGTTATTTGTCGAGGAGTTAGTTTACTCTGCAGACTATCCTGACTGCAGCATCAGGTCATGACTTGATGATCATGAGCCCAAATGTGGCAAATGCCCTATCAAACATCAAAACAATTTACTAAAACAGTCCTTGCCTGTTCGAGTAACTTCTTACTGTTAAGGAGTTGTACCTTCCATCATCAGCTCAGCTAACTGAGATGGTGACAACCATACGCAAATACACAAGATACTTCATAAAATATGCGAAAAACAATAAGTGAGCCTATAAAATTTGAGGGTTGCCTTCGATTTCTCTAAGATCCCATCATCAGATCCTAACTTGGTGACAATGGGACCACCTCAGAACTATCTGCTTTCGAACAAAAAAAGAATTTTGAAAATCCGTTGACAATTGACGGAGTAATCGATGAACAAACATACAAAAAAAAAAAAAAACATACAAACAGCCGAACATAGTACCTCCTCCTTTTTGTGAAGTCGGTAAAAAATGAATACAATGTCAAAGTAAAGAATCTACCTACTAAAGATCTAAGCATACATACTAAGTAATAAAGAGCGTGTCGGGCCACGCTCAATGTAGGGTTCCGTAGTTTCCCGTCCGTCACAAAAGGTGTTCCCACTTATAACTTAAAAAAAAGGCTATATTTGTTACGTTGACATACTAAGTACGCAGAAATTATTTTGTACAACCTTTTTGTCTTTTTTGTACAAAAACTGTTCTTTCTATCAAGTTCAAAATAATTTTCCTAGAAAGTCCTTTTCTACTTTCCAGATTTTTTTCATATTTTTTATACCTACGGGTCAAAAGTTAGAGGACGCTTTAATTTTTCCTTTTGGAGCGATTATTTCCGATATTATTGACATTATCAAAAACTGATTTTAGTGAACCCCTTTTCATTTTTAAATACCTTTCCAACAATATATCACACGTCAGGGTTGAAATTAAAAAAAAAAAACCAGTTCCCTTTTTCCATATAGGTGAGCTACCCTAATAAAACATTTTTTTCCAATTTTTCCTTTACCACTTTGTCGGGCGTGGTTTATATACATATTGGTGCCAAATTTCAGCTTTCTAGTGCTAACGGTCATAGAAATTAAGCGAGTACGGACGGACAGACAGACAGTGACAGACAGACATGGCGAAACTATAAGGACCGGACTCCTCCAAAGCGGAGAGGAGAGGAGAATTGTCTTACAACCAATCAGACTGCGTCATTTTGACAGCTCAGCGCTTAGCTTAAGCACGATACAATATTCTATTGGTTAATTACGACACATCTCCTCTCGTCTCCGTTTTGGTGGAGTCTCGCCCTAAGGGTTCCTAGTTGACTACGGAACCCTAAAAACGATGTCTAGTGTTGTAGTTTTACATTTTCATCAAGTAAGTACCTATGCTACAAGCAGAACATTAATATTAAGGAGTCACACATTGCGCAGTTTCTGTAGCCACTCTTACAGTTTTGTATGTAGTGGATCTTCTGTAGAATGGAAGCTTGCTTAGGTGGCGCGCTGTGCCGCGGCCGGGACGCGCGCGCAACCTCGCGCGCCAGTCCGCTGCGCGCGCTCACCCCGCTGACACAGGACATACACGGTGAGTCCAATCTACTTCTTTATTCATAACAAATTATTAATTTAATAGTGTTACTAAAAAGCCTGATATACATAGTTATGGTACTATCCTGAACATCACGTAGGCTAGTTTTTCAGGAACAGGCCGAATACAAAACAGCTATATTCGCTTGAAAATTAATACGTAGCATTAGATCCCAGAGTCGAAAGACCAGAAGTTATTGTCAGAAATTTTCTTCAGCTATTCATTTGTAAGTTAAATGTAGGTATGTGTCTGGCGGATGTTATGTGACCCACAGAGAGTTTTTACAATATGTAATATAGTACCTAGTGCATGTTTAACATATCATGTAGACAGAAACCATTTTATTAAATTACTATAAACGTAAACCATAAACACATTTAATTAAACATAAATGAGTGAAAAGGGTTTGGTTTAGCATTCAGGCTACAAGCGCATAGATTTATAATTAATTACATTCATGTATGAAACTGAATGTATTACCAAGTCTTCCCAAAAATTCAGCTAGACCAAAAACAATATAATTTCTGTTGAATATGCGATCGCAAATTAAATGTAAATTTTTGCGTCTTTTATTTTATAAGAAAAAGCTTAATTTGAAATTGCAGCAACTTTTACAACTTAGTATTTTAAGTAAGGGTGCGTCATGTGTTTGCAGGATTGTTTAGGTAACCCGATTCAGTCGGGAGGACACCGGCCATTATGTTCGAAGTTATCTTTTTGCAAACCATAAACTGGTTTACGGTTGAAATTTCTTTTATTTGGCTGAAATACCAGGAGCAGGTATTCCTGATTGGTTTTGGTCCTTATACTGGACGTCTGGAATCTAATTAAAATTGACGCAGTGTTTGCACTATTTTAGTTTATAAATCATACTTGTTAGTGATGTAGATATGCCGAGCGTGTTGTCTAATGGCCTGGGTTATGTATTACTGTTCCTTTTGAACATATCGAACAGCTCTGCAATTTAAGTTGTTTATTCGATAAATTAACTATACACACCTCCTAACGAAAACATCAAACTTTTCGTATAACCTGTGATGCCAAGCAAACGTCTTAGGTTATTTGAACTTTAGGCATTCTTTGGCCGATAAAAAAATATTTTGTTTGCCGGTATTTTAATAAAATGTAATAATACACCTCTCCCTTGCCTTTGTTACTCGATTATTATCGCTATTCGCGAGAGCAAACGTGCACAGGTAAGGATCCTGGTATTCCAATGAGGCCGTTCTTTACCCCCTACCTCAAGCACCTCAAGATATAATAATATCATATCGCTGTTGTCGCTACGTAACTAAGTGCTATGGACCCATTTCCTGATTGTGCAAGTCACCCCCTGTTATTATAGGAACATTGGTGAAGCAGTTGGCAGGGCCTATCATTTCGTGATCTCAGATAATCCACTTTTGTTTCGTCCTCCACTGACGTGAACTTTTCTTTGGCTGCACTTGCATAATGCATGCAACATTTCATCTGAAGCCGCCCTAAGGACTCCCTCACTACTCCGGTTTCGAGATGTGAGTTCAGTCTATTTCAGTTTCAAGATTCACACAGAGGCTGTCTGATAAACAGTTACGCGCTCCGATGAACTGAATACTTATTCGCTTTTACACATTAATAAACAGCCACATGTTGACAAACAATATTTAATATTGTTATGGCTTGTTACGAAATTATTTCGCAAGTGAATGCATCATTATTAGCCGACACATCATTATTGTTTTCCTAAGAAGAATCGCTATGCAAAAAACATTACATAATACAAGTTTCTGAGTGACGAGTCATCAAAATAGTAGAAGATACGTTTTTATTTGGTTCGGCACGGAATCGAACCCGCGAACGTAGTAAGGCGTGCGCCAACTATGTTAGATTTATAGTGTATCAGCTGCATGTCAAATAAGATGCAAATAAGTGTTCAGCAGCTGAGTAAGTTAATAGATAACTACATACAGTAGGTAGGTAACCGTCGTACAATGAATTTGTATTGAAACTTACCAATTCAGAATGCTTGCGCCAATAAACACCAACACCAATAAATTAATCATTTGTGCTACGTCTGCAATAAAACATCGGCAACATCTGCATAAAAACACCGTGTTCAACTACCTATATGAAGTGTCGGAAGTTTAAATTGTCGAAAAAAGCTATCTGTATCTGTGGTTCAAAGTATGAAAATCTATAAAGAAACCATTTCGTCTGATCACCGCGCCGGTCGGTATAGTACATTATTTACATATATTCTTTCAGTTAAAATATAGAGATATATAATATTGTGGAAAGTTATTAAAAGTGTGAAACTGAAACAGAGTATAATTAAACAAACTTCCAATACTAATTCAGTGGAGAGGATAATCAAATAGATCTTAATTAAAATAATAGGTGTTGGTACATGTACGGAGGGACATAAAAAGCGTTGTTTTTGTTCGGTTATCGGCGAGGGTCGCGCTATCAGCGGACACTGCTGCCGGCTTCCGTCCACGCTGGCTTCGCGAATCGGACCAGTCAGGAGCCGCGCTGACCCACTTATTTTTTATTATTTGCAGCTTTATCAAACAAAGGATTACAGGCAAACTAGATTTTAATAAATCACTACAGGTTTTGATAGATCTTCGTTAAATATGACAGCCCTGACCCCTACCATGACGTTTAAAGTAAGATTGTTTTAGTCCTGTTGCAGGAGTGTGCAAGTGACAGCGTTAGAAACTTTGTATAGCGCCGTCTCTTTCCCATTGACAGTAATATTAAAGTAATACTGCAATAAGGGCTTGTGGTACGCCCCCTGGAGTAGACAACATAATTTTTTTTTTTTTATAACTTAGGGCTTGCTCTTGGTCCCAGACTAGTCCGAGGGCATAATAGTCTTGAGTCACACAAATATGTTCCAAGTTTACCTATATGAACACAACAATCCAAGTACAAAGTCATACAGTAAACAGTTCAACAAGCCTTAACGGTGAGAGTCTCAAGTATACTGTGAAAATTCTTTCCTATGTGAATAAACCTTTTATTCATAAACACGGTACCTAAATGTCAAACAATTGTAGAGATATTGTTCCGTGAACGATTTAATTAAATGGAAGCATTAACTTTACTAATATTTAGTAGGTATATTAAAAAAAAAACTGTTCAAGTGCGAGTCAGACTCTCGCACGAAGGGTTCCGTATCATTATCGGTAAAAAACGCCAAATAATCACGTTACCAGTTTTGTTAGATTAAAAGCGTATACTTTTAAAATTAAGTTTATTAATTACATTTTCACATAAATTAAAAAACTTACAACCGCCTGAATTTTTCACAAACTTGGACAATTAAACTTTAAATAAATAAATAAACGTACACGGAACGATACGCATGCTCGTGTTTTGTATAGTAAATAGGTATTCGATGTTATGAAAATAACGCAGTCAGTAACTTTTGTAAATGTTTAGGAGTTTGCTTCTAATTCAGATTTATTTAGTCGTTTCCTCGGAGTCGTAAAGCGCACATGACGCATGCCGGGCCCGCTGCCGGCGACACACTTCGCCGCAAGGTTGGAGGCTATCGGCACAGATAATGCGGGTTCAAAAATAATGATGACACCCCAATCTTAATTAAAAACGCTTATTAAAACATACGAATTGGGTCTTCATAGATTAGAAGTTTATTTTACTTAAATACTTACTTACTTATTTTTAATTAAAGAATCCAACGACCAATGGCCTAATTCTATCAGATAATTTACAGACAGTTTAATATTTTATCATTATTTAAGTATTATGAATGTGTGTAATAAGTATTTTTTTTTATCAAAGTTATGCGAGCTTAGCTAGCTAGGTAAGTAAGTAGGTATTCGTTGCGTTTCAAATGCAGTACAACTAGGCTGCACCTTTCGTTCAATTTGCGCTATACGTCGCGCGTCGGTCACTGAAGCACGCTGAATTGAATAAAATACAAGCTTAGATTCATACAGTGCAAAGACAGCCTATAAAGAGTAGGTGCAGGCAACTTGAATGTATTAGCGCACATCTGTGCAGCTGCGATACTCATCAACGCAGAATCACGGCCGACCGTGACTGTATCAAAGCGGGATGATACAAAAAGCACGCCATTCATAATGCTGGGCCTGACTCTTAATAATAATTGACCAATATGTCTAGAATATTCAAGTAGGTAAATCAAACTCAATGTGTATCGAACACATTCGTGAACATTCGTCGAATCCCGACTATGTGACCCAGCATTATGGCAATAAGTTGATTCCTATTTGCAAGTCTTCAATCACATAGCTCCAAAGATTTAACGGATATGGAGCTAGTGTAATCTGGTTACTCTCAATGGACGAATAAATAAATATGAAGGTATGACCTAACTCACTATCGAAACATGAGACATATTTTTTCTTGCTCTAATTTTGTTATCGATAGGAAGAAATTCACCTAAACAATATGAGTTCCCATAAATAACGTATCACGTTTCAGGTGAATTTCATCCCTAAAGTTCGCTAGGTGTACTGCAGTACAATCATACCTCATAATCGAGCCTCGAATTTGGGTCAGTGTGGAAACAAATAAAGCGCTGAGGTTCTGCCGAGTCGCTGTGCTCCAGAATATTCACCACGTGGTGCTGAACTACGAATTTCTATGCCATTGTTAAAATGTTGTGATGGCCCAACGATTTGGTCACACAGTAAATAATTGATTTGGTTAAAGCATTTGCTTCTTACATAAAACGTTTTGAGTTGAAACCCGTACTTGACTATTCACTTGTCCAATATTCAGATGCACTTTAAAAGTTAATTGAATATCAAACATCGGTGATGAAAATGAATCGTGAAGAAACAGGGTCTTATAATACTGAATGCAAGTCCGTAAATGCCCCAACAAGCAAAATAATCCTGGAAAGCGATTGTATAATGCTGTTTGGAATTATAAAGCGCCAATTATGGTTTTGGTAGTTGCTACTGCGCTTTTAACAGGATACATACATGCTGTTTTTACTCAAGTATTATTAATCCTATAATTTGTACTTATATCGGTATATCGGATCATATTTTCTGGCAAATACAGGATCAAGACTCCTATAAAAGCATGAAACAAGAGTAGTTGCACTCAAGAGTAATTTGTCCAGTTGCTTGGACTTATATGCGCATATAAGATGACATCTGCGGACCATTTTAATCTTAATACTCCTGTAGGAGCATGTACCAAGAATATTTGCACTGAGGAGCAATTACTCTTGTTATTTTTACTTATAACCTCATATAAGCTATATTTTTATGACCAATATAAGTAAATTAAATTTTAATTACTGTAAATTATTTATGGTTTGGTTTTATATAAGCTTAAAAGTTGCTTAAAAGTAAGTTTTAATAAATCACCAATACTCGGTAGGATGAATTAATGTTCTCTAGGATATCTATTTATTGTATGCCGATTTAAACCTAGACATATTTATTTAGGCATTTCACAGTAGTGTTATAGTCCAAGTAATCTTTAACAATCCTGTTTAAAACTCTTAAGAAACCATTTTTGCCTGTAACGACTAGTACGTAGGCGTAAACACGCTTTATATAGTTTTGCAAATTCTATTGTAGGATTCGACATCAAGCGATTTTAATTACCATGGGTGGCCAAATTATTAGGGACAGTGGTCATAGATTTTTTTTGTTCAAACACCTTAATCAAGAAAACTAAATAATACTTTCATATAATATGTAGGTTTTAAGGTTTGGTAGCACTACACAGACTACACTGGTATGATTATTATTATTTTTGTAATGCGATAGCACCATGAGATAGAGCCATATTCAAAAAAGTGGTATAGCTTCTAATATAGAACAATTTTGTTGAATTCCTTTAATAATTATATTTGTTTCATTGATGGCAAAATAAGGATTGTGTTCATTTTACAATATTTTTCTATTTAAACTAATAGAACCGCGAGCAATATTTCTGATTGCATACTTTTTTTTTTTCAAATTGCATTGCGTCTCCACCAAAAATCATAAAAACACAAACGTTATTGCTGCATTTTACACACTCTTAGAGAGATTTAGCAGCTATTATAGGTGTCAGCTTTTATAGGTATATTTACAAGTATAGCCTGTAGTTACAAGACTTTATACAAAGGCATCGCAAAATATTCAATTATACACAAAATATTTCCTTACTTAAGTAAGTAACGCGATATTTTTAGTAATTTGTAGTTTTAATTTCGCCTTCACATTTGTTGTTTTTATTATCTTAATTAATAAGGTTTTTTTTAATAAAAAATACCGCTTGGACCAACACTTAATAATTTTCTTGATAAAAGCAGTCCAACCACAATACAGAAATCTAAGAACTGTCCCTAATAATTTGGCCAGGTACTGTACGTACAATGGCGACTCCTCTTCAGTTTTGAGAAAACTCGATATAGAACCAATATACTTAAATTGGTACTATGTCACACTTAAAAATGCTAAAAATACTTATATTAGCACTATATCACACTCGGAAATGCTCACCAATAAAATGGCAGCTGCCTTCCTAATTTTCATTTAATATTATTTAATAATAAAAATTAAATAAGCAAATTTCAAGAGGCGCTTAAAAATTTTGATCGATACCATGATAGATTTCACAGAAAATCCACGTTCCCCTACGATTGAGCTATAAGAGTAACAGTTTGACAAAAGTAAGATTTTGTTTTTCTATATTGGTTGACATGAATAAATTCTGACTCATATTAAATAATGACACTGGAAATAAAAATATTTTTTTCATAGAGCACAACAATGCTCAATACACATACGACTTTTTACAATACATGAACTTAATGAAGCATTTCTAGGAGCGTATTATTCTTATTTTTTACTAAAACTTACTTATATTGAGATTTACAAGAGTAATTGTATTGACATAATTCTATTATAGGAGTCATATAGGCGTCAAAGGCATTTCAGCGGTCTAATATAAATACATCATAAGTAAAAGTAGACTTATAAAGTGGGCCCTTTTCGCAACTTATATGCGGATATAAGTTTGATATAGTCCTCGATAATTATGGTTCTAGGATGGTTTCAAAACCACTTTTTGCTAGTTGGGGCCTCTCCTGCTTGAGCATGGTGTCAAGTGCTAATGCCCTCTGTGTATGCCTGTAAAAGAAAAGCTTTTAACCTGCATCGAGTCAGTAATAGACTGGTACTATTATTATTCTCTTAACAATATCATAGAAATAGTTATGCATAGAAAGGTGTACATGACGATGAGTGTTAAACAAAAATCGTCCGGGGTTTGCAGAGACAAATGAGACAATAATCAATTGGCTATTTGATATGAATATATTGAATACCTACAGACAATGAAGATTCTATAAGTAAGTTCTCTTATTTCCTCCCAGGTAAGTACGGGGTTCCCTCTAACTGAATTTTTAGAACTATTCATTTCTTAATGCTTTTTTCCAATGAAAAAAACGCTGCCGCGAATATGCCTTATTATTCCACTTTTCCATGTAATGCAGATTGCTTAAATAGGCAGTACATTGTCAGAATCAAATGCACAATGTATTAAATGGAATCGCGTCATGATGTCAGGTGCACTAGGCTGCAGGGTCGCTGCTCAATTGAGACAATTAATTTCGATGCAAGCAGGGTCAGGACTGTGCAGCCTGGATCCGTCATGTGGTGCAATTCTGTCATATATATTTTTTAAATATTTATTTGTACCTAGGCCTAGTAAGATAACAGTCATTTTTTAAATTTTTTGGTAGCAATAAAGTGCAGTTGCTCACGTCTTTATATTTCGCGCAATTTTTTGTTCTTACTTATGAAGTATCAAGAATCAAAGACTCCCTTCCACCCTCTAGTAAGAAAAATAAGGACATAGTCAGACACTCCCCAAATCATACGTAAATGACGAATCCCCCACAAGGAACGGGACGGCTGGTTTGTGCACCTAGTGACTATGTCCTAGTCAATTGTTACAAACGCTCGACGGCCTCAGTTCTATTAGCAGTACCATGAAGATGGATGTTTATGTGATCTTCCTAGCCTTTTCCCAAATAGGTTGAAGTCGGCTTCCAACCTTCCCGAATTCAACTGGATATCAATGTTGTACGTGAAGCGACTGCCTTTCTTTCAGACCTTCACAATACAGACTGTCAGACTGTCAAAGTTCTACGAATGACAACTAATGGCTATTCTTGCTTTCCGAGGCACTGATGTTAGTGATGTCCAAGATAAACCTTACCTTAAAAGTACTATGAATTTAAAAAATCACATTGGCACTTGCCCGGAATCGAACCCACTATACCTCTCATATGAGAAGCGGGCGTCTTAACAACTACATCATCACGACATTAGACAATTAGGTATTAAGATTCTTTAAATTCAATCGAAAAGTCGTCATTGGATCATCAGTTTGTTTTAAAAAAAACTAATACTAAAAATCAGCTGTGATAGAACGTGAACGAGTGCAGTGGTGCTAAGCAGTTATTTAAGCTATTCGATCTTTTTGACTCTCTCACTCTAATCTAAAGCTAGATTCAGCTGGTTCAGTGAAGTGAGGACATATTAAAAGCTCAAAGCAAGTTGCAGTCACTGGCTACTGCACATACACGCATATTACAGAGTAGCACAGCCCTCGACACAATAAAATGCAAAGCGCAGGATACTACAGTATTGCTCGCTGATTTCTCAGAACTGCCTCATAAAAACTATGCGAGTTGAATTGTGCAGATGTGGGGATGAGGTCACCTCGACAACCCGCCATCCATCTCCTGCCGGCAGCGCTAGCTTTACAGAACTGTGCCACGGTACATACCTACAGGCATATCACAGTTGATACAATCATATTTTTAAATAACCAGACCTTACGGACCAAGGATTAGAGGTTATCGCTTAAAAAAACAATGTACGCAAATGATATTTTAGGTAGTTACGGCTGTGCTGCGGCCTACTGTGTGCTGAAGCGGATAAAAATTTCAATATGATCATTAGGAAGGATGCATCGATAAGCCTCATTGTGACTTACACAATCTAAATCTGTTAATTAGAACAATCTGTTAATATACATTATCCAGAGTTAATTAGCAGCTGGTAGCTGTATGAACTTGGTACAATAAGTCATCACATTCCTCATCTCAACACGGTTCATTCATCGCGAGGAGCCATTCCCGTGATAAGCCGCGCCGCCGCCGCCGCTGCCGCGCCGCGCCGCGCACGAGCCGCCTGCACGGTGCGTTGCCCCCGGCCGCGCCCTCTCCACCGCGTGCCATTGACATCGTGAACCCTGCCAGCCTAGCTGCCAGCTTACTTACATCAAGCCCTATGGCACCTACGGATCGATCAATCGCTGTGCCTACTGTAAGCCACACGCTGGCCTATAGATCGTGATCGTGACTTTCGATTATATGTATTAACTAGGTATTCGATTTGAGCCGATATAAAATTGACAATAGTGCCAAATCTCTTATTCACAAACTAACGTAAATTTAAGTTAAGTGCATCTTTCTCTTTCCATTGAATTAAGAAAAGGACAGAAGATTAAATACTTAGTAGTTAAGTCCTGTCAAATTTAGACACTCCATAGATAATTTAGACGCGATTTAAAAACATGGTGTCTAAAAATATACGTCAACTTTGATTCTGTCCTTTTCTTTAAGAAATGGAAAAATGCATTTAACTAAAATTTTGTTAAGTTTGTGAACAAGAGAATCAGCAGTTCCGCACCAATAAGCTGTCCTATCAAGAAACTTTTTGTTTTTAACCGACTTCTAAAAAAAGGAGGAGGTTCTCAATTCGGATGTTTGTATTTTTTTTATGTTTGTTCGCGATATCTCCGTTTGTTTACCAACCGATTTGAACATTTTTTTTGTTTGAAAGAGTAGACTTCCCAAATGGTCCCATTGTCATCAGGTCCATCCAGGATCTGATCATCATGCTGAAATCGAGGGAAGTCGGTTTTTTTGACGTGACAACGTCTTAAATTAGGTTGCGGCTGGGAGTCACTTATGAAAAAGTGTAACGCTCGGTAACGTTACGATGAGTCACCGAACGAGAGAGAGGCCCGCCGAATGCCTTGCGTCTCTCTCCCACTCAACTATGATCGGTAAAAGACGTTGTCACGTAAAATCTTCGCCCGTAAAACCGACTTTACAGGCAACCATTTTTTGACGTGACAACGTCTTAAATTAGGTTGCGGCTGGGAGTCACTTATGAAAAAGTGTAACGCTCGGTAACGTTACGATGAGTCACCGAACGAGAGAGAGGCCCGCCGAATGCCTTGCGTCTCTCTCCCACTCAACTATGATCGGTAAAAGACGTTGTCACGTAAAATCTTCGCCCGTAAAACCGACTTTACAGGCAACCATTTTTTTGCAAAAAAATATCTTGTAACTGTATACGACAAGCGAAATAGATCAACGCATCTGTATTTGCAGATGTGTATCTTCGGGTGACCACCGAACATTAAAATGTCTACAATAAAGTTTTTTATGTTAAATGCGTAATGATCGCTATTGAAGACAGACAACTCTAGGTTTAGTCTAAGAATGCCGATTTGACTAAGCATATACCTATATGAATGTAATCTCCTCAAAAATATACAACACCATTGTGTCATCTAAAGAAACTCTGACTATTAATTATTTATGGCTAGCTGTCGGGTCATTGTATTTAGGTATCGATTTCCCTCAGCCGCGGTCTAAAATAGTCCCAGTGCACTGGACTACGACAATAAACTCGATTCTCGTAAATATTTAGCGCGCATAAAGCACGGAGCCACGTTTTCTGCACATTAGGCATGTAATACGAGCTTATTGCACCAGGAATGTTTGGTTCGATATGCTTGTGCAGCAATTGCAACTGATATGTACCTGGGTAACTAAGTCAGGCAAAATTATCCAACTCTCAACCACACTATCCACATTATTGTGTTGTAATAGGTGTGTATTTAAAAAGGTTTTCTAATGTCTAACAACTTCCTAGTGCAGAACATTTGCAGCATACAGTATCAAAAACTTACAAGCTGTCACTGTACCAAATAGCTTGTCCGACTGACATAGTATCTGACTGCAGCACCTTAAAATGTAGGAGCGTTCGGTTCGGCCTATTTCTAAAATGGAGCAGAGAATTCACAACTCTGTCCTCTTTTTTACATCGCCCCATAAAATGTAAACGACATAACATTATCGCAAGCTCGTCACGTGGGCTCATCACATCCGTCTAGATAATACACACATCAAAAGTGTCTAGGGATATTTTAATCAAACCTAAATAACTAAAATTCTATTAACTTTTTGTTAAGACACCTACACTTTAAAATAAACCTTGTTTAATTGCCTAGCTAATCTGATAATAAACTTTTAGATAAAGTTAAATTTAAAAAAAACTTAGAAGAAGAGGAAAAACTCAAACAAAATTTCAATCTTAACTTTATTTTTTGAAACATCAAAACTTAAACAAAACAACAATTTTTTTTATAAAAATTCTTGAAAACTTAAAATTAATATTACGTGGATCCACCTAAGACTCTCCTGACACATCTGCAGCGGTTCTGCATACTCAAAACAAGGGTGTCAATATCCTGTTGTGGAGTACTGTCCCAAATCCTGCTAAGATGCAAGAAAAGCTGGTTTTGATGCACAATATCAACAGGGAAATTCCTACGAGCTCTTCTCTGAAGCATATTCCAGGCATGCTCAATAGGATTTAAGTCAGGGGATTGTGCAGGCCGGTCTAAAGCTTGGATAACATGCTGTTGTAACCAACTTGTAACGATACGCGCCGTATGTGGACGGGCATTGTCGTGCATTAGCTGGAAATTTTGTCCCATTTGCTGTTTGTGGGGCAAGATTACAGGCTCTAGCACCTCATCTCGGTATTTTCGAGTAGTCATATTGCCTTGTATCCAAACGAGGTCCGTTCTACCGCCGAGACGAATTCCTGCCCAAACCATAATCGTGCCACCTTAATATGCATGAACTTGTTGTGGGTGCTGCAGTCGATTCCAACGTCCAGGTTTTCTCCAAACGCGTACTCTTCGCGAATCAGGATGAAATCCAAACCTAGATTCATCAGTGAAAAGCACAAGTGACCATTGAGAATGGTTCCAGTTTTCGTGTGCAATAGCCCATTGTAATCTTCTTCCTCGATTACCTCTCCTTAGTGCTGATACCCAAAATGGCCTACGAGCACGTAGATTGACTTCATGCAGTCGCCTTCTCAAAGTTTGACCGCTTACCAGCAAACCATACTCTCTCTGTAGCCTTTGAACCAATTGCATCGCCGCTGCATTTAGTTGACTTCGTGCAGCATTTACTATGAATCGGTCCTGTACATGTGTTGTAATGCGTTGAGGTCCTCGGTGCCGTTCCACCACTTCCTCCGTGACACGATAACATGACCAAAGCCTGGATATAACGCTCTGACTGGTCTTCATGGCTTCAGAAACGGCAATTATGGGACAGTATTCCACAACAGGATATTGACACCCTTGTTTTGAGTATGCAGAACCGTTGCAGATGTGTCAGGAGAGTCTTAGGTGGATCCACGTAATATTAATTTTAAGTTTTCAAGAATTTTTATAAAAAAAATTGTTGTTTTGTTTAAGTTTTGATGTTTCAAAAATAAAGTTAAGATTGAAATTTTGTTTGAGTTTTTCCTCTTCTTCTAAGTTTTTTTTTAAATTTAACTTTATCTAAAAGTTTATTATCAGATTAAATAGTCTATTAAACAAGGTTTATTTTAATGTGTACATGTTTTAACAAAAAGTTAATAGAATTTTAGTAATTTAGGTTTAATTGAAATATCCCTAGACACTTTTGATGTGTGTATTTTTATGCGGAATTCAAAGGCTATTTTATAGTACAAGTAGCATGTTGTTTCGTTGGATTGGAGAGAAATAATGATTTAACGTAAATGCTCCTATTACCGCCAGTTTAAGCTGTCTCAGGATTCACTTAAAAAAAATAGATATAAGCTGTTATGTTAGGGAAGATGTTATAATTTATAATTAATCTTTACGAAGTATTCTTTGCTATTCAGTTCTTAAATTCAATATTCAATAACACAATAGTTACAAAATAATTATTTTATCCAAAAGAGAAGTTGATTCTATTACCGACCCATAGAATGCGGAAAGATTCTATTAGCGATTTTTCTGCTTCTTTTACCGACCCATACGAAGTTGCCACTTCTACTATAGTATAAAATAAAATAAAATCGTTTTTAAGGTATTTTATTTTGTTGTTTACTTTGAAGTAAGTGTTACATTATTGTTTTGTTATAAAATAGTTATTAATATTTACACCAATAATCTATAAGTAAGTAATTATTGGTGTAAATATTCGATGGTGAAACGAATAAATATAATATAAAATCATAGAAAGCCTTTTAAATTATAGAATTTAATAATATATATGAAATATACATAGATAATGCCATGAATGAAACAGGAAAGTAAATTTTATTTTACATTAATGATATGGCCTGTGACAAAATCTCTCAAAACCAATATTACCAAAAATATCCTTACAGCTGTGAGTCGGTAATAGAATCAAGTAAGAAGGTTACAATATTCTATTAGCGACCATTAAAAATAATAATAAATAGATCGAGTTTGACACAAAAACTTAAGAAATAGCTATGTCGTTAATAGACCTAACGAAGTAAAATAATTTTAAGAATTGAACAAGAAAAAAGTATAATCAAATAACTTAGTTTATAATAGATATTATTTTAAAATACTAAACGTTCCCAAAATTTTAACAACGCCATGGGTCGTTATTAGAATCAAGTTTTAAAATTTGGATTCTATTACCGCCTTTTATGAAAACATGATTTTATAACATAAAAACCAATTAAAAGTACTATTTTAAGAATTAGTTTAGAAAACGAATATATGCGTTACAGTTGTAATGTGATAGCAAGAAGACTAATCAATTTTTAGTGCGTTAATTTCCTTAAGCAATATTCAGGTGTACTTACGTGGCTGGAGGCGCGACACTATGAAACTTGCGTCCGTTTCGGGCGCTTCCCAATTATTGACAAATTATTTCTTTCACTGGCTATTTAAACACACAAACTTTGCTTTTTTTGTTATAAAACAAAATTATGTAACTAATTTTTAAGGTATTACTTTTCTGGAACCCTGTATTATGTTAAATATGAGTGATTTAAAATTAGATCGGTAATAGAGTACACATTTTAGGGGGTCGTTAATAGGAGCTTTTACGTTAATTATGGATGAATAATCAACATCATGTAGTTAGTTAATGCTTACTAGTGTTGTCACTGATTTCCCGTCTGCTATCTTTCGTACGGCATACTCCCGTGAGTATAACGCAGGTGAAAAGGCAGACGAGGACATCTCGTTTCAGATAAATCTGCGATAAATTATTTTCCGTGCAAATCTGCCTAAGCAAATAAAAAAAGTTTGATATTTAACCCGCGGTCCAGTTTTTTCGTCGGCGAGATGATCTACAGCCCGTACAAGGGTAATGGACGTAGATCTTTCCTCAAAGTGAGCAATGTAAAATGTAACTAAGGGAGTGTGTATTTGTTCCAGGTAGACGAGCAGCACAATGAAGGGCCTACTAGTGCTGGCCCTAGTGGTCGCGGTGCTCTGCACAGTCGACGCCGAGGTGAGTCCACAGCTAACATGAACCATAGCTTCATGGTAAGGTCTGACGTACTCACGTATATCGTCCTTATTTAAATAAACTTGAGTTTTGTATTTTATTTTCTATCCAACTCACAGAGGACAGTACAACTAAATACCGTATCTTTACCTACTACTTTAGCTTAGGTTTGTGAATGCGCATACCAACCGCTAGACAGCACAGCCGCCGTCTATAGAAGGTTTATAGACTTCCAGCAAATAATCCGATTTTCAATTTCTTTCTTAGTTAATTAAAAACTGCTCAAGCATATTTCAGAACTTGACGTGCACTCGGTGCACTGCATGCTCAATCAGTTGTTACACGTCAGTATTGGTAAAATAGACAACACGAGGACTATAAACATAGGAGCTAGTGTGGCAGTAATGTATTTTTTTTGGGTGACTGGGAAATCATCAAATGACTTCTCCCGTCCTAGACGGGGCGGGAGGGCGTATCAGACTTTTACTGACTAAAACCCAATCATGTTCCTTCGGTTGCCCTTTATGTATTGGGGTTACGGTGACTAATAACTATTCCGCAACCCCGGCCATATTCTGCGACCCCGGCGAGGCACTAATGTATGTGATGTTCTTCTGTTATCAGCGTCACCGGCGCCGGCACCGGCGGCTGCGGACGACCACGACGGAGCGGCCCGGCCCGCCCGAGCCCGCCGCGCCCGTGCGCGAGGACACGGAGGCCGAGCACCTCGAGCTCGGCATGGCGGAGAGGCTCGACGAGAGGCGCTTCCAGGTAACACTTATACACTCGCAGCTCCGCCTGCTCTGCCCCTATCTGAATTTATTAGGGTAAGGTCAAGAGGATAAAATAAACTTGGAGATTTGAGATCTTAAATTTTTGTCTGGTTGTATTACCTATGGCCATAACAATACGACTTACTTCCTTACCTTAGAACTGATAGAATTTAGCCAAGGTTGTTGCCATACGATACGTTGTCAACCCATGGTTAAATAAAAACCAAGATTTCGGAATACGCTGCACTATAGCGACTTGATAAAAGCCGCTTTCGAGCAAATGTACAAAAAATGTCATCAATGACTAAATAATTACGAAAAAACTTAAACAAGGAAGCGTAAAACAAGTAAATTTTTAACTAGCCTGAAATTCTGCTCTAGACTTAATAGACTAAAAATTACATTGGAATATTCACAAAGATTGCGACGATCTCAAACTTAGCCAACTTCGCATGCTATCCTATTAAACAGCTTTTTTTTTTAAGAAATACGTTATGCGAAAATTAATTCACCAAAACAAATTCAAAAAGTCCAAAATTAAATCATCATCTCCCTAGCCACTTTTTCAATCATAGTTCAGTAGATATTCGATCTAACCAGATCCAGTTGAATACGAGTGTTTTACACGGGGCGAATATTAATTATCAGGCATAGACTACCCAGTTACTGGGTGACATGATACCCCAAATGTCCTTAAAAAATCAATGAATGTCAACTATAACTATGTGCAAGTGAGTGTGTAGAAAAAAGCGCGGGAAACTTCAAGCTTGGTGGACGCGTCTTTTTTGCGATAAGATTTTAAAATAATTTTTCATTGGATAGGATCAGTTAAACCATTAGTTTTAGTCTCATATTTTCATTTATTTTTAGTTTAATAGTTTAGTTTATAGAAATATTCTTCAGTAGGTAAGTTTTTTATTTATTACATAGTAGGTAGCATGAGCGACCCGCCTGACCCGGGGGGCTTTGTCCCCCCGGCAGGCAATTTTGTTACAATAACTGCGTCCAATGAATCGGGAATGGAAACCGATGGGTCGTCTTCGGCCCGTAATTTAAAAAGAAGCCGTGTGCATGTCTGCAAGCATTGCAATAAGCGTCGTCGTACACGCAAACACGGATCCGAGTCTTCGGGTTGTGGTTGCACCGAAACTACTTTTATAGCCGAGTCAGAACAAAAAATGGTAACAACTGTAACAACAAGTATAGAACCTAAAACAATTTCGGCAATCCCTGCTGCCTCTTCCTTGCCTGATCCTCTGACCCACATTGGTAGAAAACTGTATGAAAAGTCGGACAGCGCGCCGTATGTAATACACGTTCAAAAAACGCAACTTTCTCCAAATGATGGCACCACGCTGCACCCAGTCACATTTGGTAAGTTTTTGAAGTTCAACGCCTTCCAGAGTATTATGAACGGCAGTGTAAAAAAAATAGGCCGTAACAAAATTTCCATAGCATTCTCTAGTTTTCTGGACGCTAATTCTTTCATTACAGACAAACGTCTGGACACTTATAATTATAAAGCTTTTATTCCAACTTTCAATGTTACGAGAATGGGTTTAGTGCGTGGTGTACCTGCAGAGTGGTCTCCAGAGGAAGTTATTGAGAATATTACGGTGCCCATTGGTTGCGGTCCAATTTTAAAAGTTAGGAGACTTAATTTTAAAACAATAGTTGATGGTTCAACCGTTTGGAAACCATCTCAGTCCATAGTTATAACTTTTGATGGACAGGTGTTACCAAAACGAATTTTCATGTGCTATAATGCATTACCTGTAGATTTATATATTTTTCCTACTGTACAATGTTTTAATTGCTGTCGTTATGGTCATACCAAACTTCAGTGCAGGTCCAAACCTCGCTGTTATAAATGTGGTCAAGGTCACACTGGGGACAGCTGTGATATAGAACCAGAAAATGCATCTTGTTGTCTTTGTTCCGGGTGCCATTTTGCAACCAATAAGTCATGCCCAGAATTTTCCAGGCAAAAATCTATAAAAACACATATGGCACAAAGCTCAATTTCATATGCAGAAGCCTCAAAATTACATCCCCCTGTTACTAAATCGTATGCTGATACTCTTTTATCATCTCCATCCAAAAACTTTTCCAACATCCCATCAATAAATTCGCCTAATATAATACCTGCATCTAGCAGTTATAAAAAAACTGTCTTTCTCAAACCACGTTCTCCTCCCAAATCTGTACAAGGCTATAATAAAGAGGCTCACAATGCCATTATTAAAGATTATGACATTCCTCAACCATCAAATGGTTGTGCTATTACTAATAATTTTAATAAGGATGAAAATGAAACTAATTTTTCAATAAATGATTTTCTTTCTGCATTACATAAACTTCTTTCACAGTTCAACATTTCACCGTCCAACGATGCCCCTTCTTTAAATTTTTCTCAATCCATTCATAATGGACAACACATCAAACATTCTCCAGTGGAACTGCCGCAGTCTGGTAAACAAAAAAAGTGATGTCATATATCTGTTAAACAAGTTTGAGCCATTTGCCTTTGCCTTAGCAGAGACATGGCTCAAACCTCATCATATATTTAAAATCAATGGTTATTCAACCATAAGAGAGGATAGATCTGATGGGTATGGTGGTGTAGCTATGCTTATCAAGAATTCTATCCCATTCTCCATCATTACATTACCTCCTCATAGTGAGGAGATTTCAGTTGTAGCAATAAAATTGTATCAAACCTGTCTTGTATCTATTTACATGCCTCACCCCTCTTCTCATTTACTTCAAGAGATAAACAATCTCATTTCATTTCTGCCTAAGCCACTTTTAATCGTCATCATCAATCATGGGGATGTTCAATTTCAAATAGTTATGGGGATGAATTACTAGAAATAATAGACCTACATAACTTATGCATTTTAAACACAGGATCTGTCACACGCCGCTCAGAACCTAATCAGAACCAAAGTGCAATTGACATTTCCATCTGTTCTCCAAACTTAGCTTCTACATTAACTTGGCATACTCTAACCTCCACTTATGGTAGTGACCACTTTCCAATAGTAATTTCTTATCCTCTTTCCAAATCAAAGCCATCAGTACGGAGATCTAACTTAAAACATAAACTGCCTGACAAAACTAATAATGACTGGGACAATTTTAGAAACATTGTTGACAGAAAGTTATCCTCCTTACCAGTAATTTCTGTTGGTAATGAAAATAGTTGTGCTGAAGCCTTGGCGCACATATTAATTGCAGCAGCTGATGAAGTTTTCCCTGTAAAAAATAACAATATTAATTCAATTCCTTCTCCTCCTTGGTGGGACTCTGAATGTACAGAAGCAATTAAAAAACGCAATGAGGCTGAACACAATTATAACCTCGACATGTCTGATATTAATTATGATATCTTTTCTAACATAAGTATAGAAACTCGCAAACTATTCAAAAAGAAAAAATTTGAAGGCTGGCGTAACTTTTGTACGTCGATTTCACCGAATACTCACCCTACTATTGTTTGGAGCAATATCCGTAGGTTTAGGTCCATTTATAAGAACCCTTCGACTATTCCTGACACTTTATCAAATGAGTTTTTAAATAAATTAGCGCCGCCATGGGTTCCGGAGGCTATTAACCATAACGTTTCTCGGTCTCCAGTCAATAACCAAATCACCCACGAGCCGTTAGATCTTCCATTCTCTCTCACTGAAGTTAAGACTGTTATCCATAACACTAAAGATTCTGCCCCAGGTATAGACGGTATTCCTTATTCCTTTTTTTCTCATCTAAACGATGATGCACTCTGTTATTATTTAGAACTTATTAATTCTTTAATGAATACAGGAAACATCCCTGTTAAATGGAAACGTCAAATGGTGTTACCATTTCTTAAACCAAATAAAACACCATCTGAGGTAGCTTCATATCGTCCCATAGTTTTGTCTTCAGTTCTCATGAAATTAGCAGAACACTTAATTAAAAACCGTCTAGAATGGTATGTTGAAAGCAAGGGTCTATTAGCAGAATCTCAATATGGCTTTAGAATAGGTAAAAGTACCGCTGACTGTATAAGTATTTTAACATCCGATATTCGATTATCCTTTTCTAATAATCAGTCTACCATTGCAGTTTTTTTAGATATCGATGCAGCTTATGATAATGTTATATTATCAGTTTTACAAAATAAATTAAACACTTTAAAAGTTCCATTGAACCTGTCGAACTTTATTATTAAGATCTTATCTGAACGCTCAGTTAACATGTTAATTGGAGATCAGGAGGTATCTCGTCTAGTATCGAGAGGTCTCCCACAAGGTTCTGTGCTCAGTCCCCTTTTATACAATATTTACACTTTTGATTTAGATTCGGCCCTAAATAACCAAATTAAAGTTCTTCAATATGCTGATGACTTATTATTATATTCTTCTAATCATTCTATTGAACAAGCTAGGTATGCTATCAATTCTGCTTTAACTACCTTAGAATCATGGTTAAGTCTCAATGGTTTAGATTTATCCACATCTAAAAGTGCAGCCATTCTATTCACTCGAAAGAGAAATGTTCCTTTAATAAATCTTATATTTAAGAACACAACTATTCCGGTTAAAGATAAATTTAAATATCTGGGGGTAATCTTAGACTCAAAGCTAAATTGTGCTCCCCACTGTGAATACGTAGTTAATAAATGTGAAAAACACTTAAACATGTTAAGATGCCTTACGGGTGTATGGTGGGGTGCACATCCTTTTTCTTTAAAGTTAATTTATAATGCTATTATCAGAAGCGTTCTGGACTATGGACTGTTTATTTTGGACCCTGGTAGCATTACCGCATTTAATAAATTGGACCGCATCCAATCTAAAGCTTTACGTATTATTTCGGGTGCCATGAAATCTAGCCCCATTAATGCATTACAAGTTGAATGCGAGGAAGCCCCGTTATATCTTAGGAGGCAATTCCTTTCCGATAAGTATTTATTCCGGATTATTCAGTTTTCAAATCATCCTCTCATTCCCAAACTAAACTCTTTAGTGACGCATATCGAATCCTCAGATTACTGGTCTCATAAACGTGCTCCTTGTTTAGTTATAAGCTACAAAAAGATCCTGTCTCTTTCTTCTCCCACTCATCATTCCAATAAACTCCCCATATTTAACAGTAGTTACGAAAGTTTGCAATTTAGTCCGGACATAAAATAAGATTGTGTAAGTAAGTCTGACCCCTATTGTCAATTTAGTTTTAATAATTTTCTCGAAGAACACTCTGAGTACCAACATATTTACACAGATGCAGCCAAGCGCTCTCCGACGGATTGCGTTGGGATAAGCACTTACCATTCACAGTACAAAATCGTGCAGAAAATAAAATTACCTCCGGAGACTTCGGTTTTTACCGGGGAATGTTTTGGCATTTTAAAAGCCATTGAATATTTCCGTGTTTTTAAATTTAAAAAAGCTATAATTTTTTCAGATTCCCAAAGTGCTCTTCAAGCCATTGGCAAATCTCCTTTGGTTCATAAGTCCCAGAATCCTGTTGTTTGTTTGGTTAGAGATTTGGCGTGTAGAACTATCTCAGAGGGTAATGCACTGAAATTTGTTTGGATACCGGGTCACGCTGGAATACATGGCAATGAGGAGGCCGATAAACTTGCCGGTGACGCGGTGCAGTGTGGTGATTTATCACCTTATACAAACTTTAGTTCTGATCTCATGACCTTACCAAAAACTTTTTTACGAGACACCTGGAAGGTAGCGTGGGATACAAGCAGCAAATCGAAAGGACATTACTTTTCTTTAATTCAACCTGACATTCAAGAAAAAGCGTGGTTCGGAAGGATGAAGTTTGGTAAGATGGAGACATCCATTCTTATACGGATGAGGCTGGGTCATGTTTGCTCCCCAGCCCATCTTGCCAAACTTCATATCATCGGCGACCCTAATTGCGAATGTGGCACAGACATAGGCGATCTAAATCATATCTTTTTCTCCTGTCCTCTTTATGATCATTCCTCTTTTATCAGTAACCTCATATCCCTTCGTATTCCTTTTCCTACTTCCTTACTTTCTTTGTTGTGTACAAATAGTTTTCCTGTATATAAATGTATAGTTTCATTTATCACATTAAATAATATTAAGTTGTAAATTTTCTCCTTTAATTATTTTAGATATATAAATTGTAATCATAACTGTTGTAAATACTGATCCTATAATATTCCTTTTCCAAATTCCGTTAATTCCCTTACTAATTTAATTATATTTACGTTTCCCTACCTTTTACAAAATAAAAACTCAAAAACTTGACATTGGCTTAATGCACAAACCGTGCGGAGCCAGAAGAGAGAGAAAAAAAAAAAAGTGAGTGTGTAATATTTTGTTTTTATTTAAGTTTGTGTTTTTCAATGTAAACTTGCGAAGCACGAATAAACTGTTTTTCTTTCTTTTTTTCTTTAACTAGTATCAAAATCTTAACATGCTTTCTGAAGCACGGGAAGACACACACACAAGTCTTAAATAAACTTAGAAACGTTGAATTAAAAAGTGTCATTGATTCTTTTCAAACCTGCAATCTGTAAATACAGAGGCTGGCCCCATAACCATTGAGCTATCATCACTCTAAGTCAAAATTGAATAAATTATGAAAATAACACAAGACCTTTACTTGAAGAATAATTTATTTATACTGTTTTAAATATCCAAACAATCAAAAAGTCAACGAAATATGTAAGTACATGTTACATTCTTAAGAATGCAATGTCCTCGGTGACACATTTGATTTTAATACCAAGGTGCCCAAGTTGTTGCATTTACTGGGGGTGCCCAAGTGGTTCCATTCGTCGGGGGTGCCCAAGTTGTTCCGTTCGTCGGGGGTGCCCAAGTTGTTCCATTAGTCGGGGGTGCCCAAGTTGTTCCATTAGTCGGGGGTGCCCAAGTTGTTCCATTAGTCGGGGGTGCCCAAGTTGTTCCATTAGTCGGGGGTGCCCAAGTTGTTCCATTAGTCGGGGGTGCCCAAGTTGTTCCATTAGTCGGGGGTGCCCAAGTTGTTCCATTAGTCGGGGGTACCCAAGTTGTTCCATTTGTCGGGGGTGTGACAGTTGTTACATTTTCTGGCGGTGACCAAGTTGTTCCATTAGTCGGGGGTGTCACAGTTGTAACATTTCCAGGCGGTGACCAAGTTGTTCCATTCGTCGGGGGTTCCCAAGTTGTTCCATTAGTGGGGGGTGCCCAAGTTGTTGCGTTTCCTGGAGGTGACCAAGTTGTTGCATTTCCTGGTGGTGACCAAGTTGTTCCATTAGTCGGGGGTGTCACAGTTGTAACATTTCCAGGCGGTGACCAAGTTGTTCCATTCGTCGGGGGTTCCCAAGTTGTTCCATTAGTGGGGGGTGCCCAAGTTGTTGCGTTTCCTGGAGGTGCCCAAGTTGTTGCGTTTCCTGGCGGTGACCAAGTGGTTCCATTAGTCGGAGGTGTCACAGTTGTTACGTTTACTGGGGGTGCCCAAGTTGTTGCGTTTCCTGGCGGTGACCAAGTTGTCCCATTAGTCGGGGGTGCCCAAGTTGTTTCATTAGTCGGGGGTGTCACAGTTGTAACATTTATTGGTGGTGCCCAAGTGGTTGCGTTTCCTGGCGGTGACAAAGTTGTTGCATTTCCTGGCGGCGACCAAGTTGTTCCATTAGTCGGGGGTGCCCAAGTTGTTCCATTAGTCGGGGGTGTCACAGTTGTAACATTTACTGGGGGTGCCCAAGTTGTTGCATTTCCTGGCGGTGCCCAAGTTGTTCCATTAGTCGGGGGTGCCCAAGTTGTTCCATTAGTCGGGGGTGCCCAAGTTGTTTCATTAGTCGGGGGTGTCACAGTTGTTACATTTACTGGGGGTGCCCAAGTTGTTGCATTTCCTGGCGGCGACCAAGTTGTTCCATTAGTCGGGGGTGCCCAAGTTGTTCCATTAGTCGGGGGTGTCACAGTTGTAACATTTACTGGGGGTGCCCAAGTTGTTGCATTTCCTGGCGGTGCCCAAGTTGTTCCATTAGTCGGGGGTGTCCAAGTTGTTCCATTAGTCGGGGGTGTCACAGTTGTTACATTTACTGGGGGTGCCCAAGTTGTTCCGTTTCCTGGCGGTGACCAAGTTGTTCCGTTAGTCGGGGGTGTTACAGTTGTTACGTTAACTGGGGGTGCCCAAGTGGTGACATTTGTAGGAGGTGCCCAGGTTGTTGCATTTGTTGGAGGAACACTGGTAGAATTATCTGCTCGCCACGAGACAATACGCGAAGTGTCCCTCGGGTGGAACCTGAAATAATAGTTTATTCTATAGAATCTGTACGACTACTGTCCAAAGTCATCTTTAGGATACCACCTTCTAGAACTCTCTTGAAGTGATCAATCAGGAATCACGAAATTTGTATCACATAGTAAGTCGACTCAGTTTATTTTTAAGTGCATATATTCCACATTTATTGTGTATTTTCCTTTTAATAAATGTATTAATTGTAATGTGCGTACTGCGCATGGTTTTCTGGATTCCGCGTTAGCTCAGGGGTCACATTTTACTTGATTTTACTCATGAAGGAGACATTTGTTGGTAATCAACGCACTACTAAAGCCAGACACATTGTCAGCACAGCAGTTTCTTTTTATGACGTACAGACGGACTAAGAAGCGATTTTTAAAAATTCTACCCTTAACGGGGCAAAACAGGGGGTGAAACTTTGTAGCAAAGTTAGACGTAGGAAGCCTCAGGAAAGTGGTAGTGCTATATTCATAAAGGTAAAAACCACAGCTAAGTGTAATGACAAGAACTTACCTGAAGTGTCCACCGTGGTGGTTTTCAGCGAGGACGCTGATTAGAAGACAGCACCACACGAGGAACTTGTTCATATTGTTGCGGTCGAGGGACTAATGTGAGGACACTGCCGTGCTGCCCACTAATTATACTGGCCGTAAGAACCGCCCAGTTGATAAGAACTAAAACGTGCTAGATCAAATCAATGTCTAATCAGAGATAACTTTACATAATTAATAATCCCAATATCCTTTAGACGAATGTTTGCATTTCATTGTCTCGTGCGTATATCGTCATATTTCATCGTATCTTTCAGGAACTGGTCGTTTTTACCCGACTGCGCGACGCAAAGGAGGGTAATGTGTTTATCAGTCTATGTATGTATGTTTGATTCTATGTGGCGTTCTAGAGACCGAATGCGAAGGCCGATTTTGATAATTCTTACGTCAATCGATTGGTCTTAACCTTGCGAGTGTCACTAAAGACATGACAGTAATCAAAATTCAGCACAGCGACAACCAGACGCCATATTGTCAAAATGAAAAAAACAAAATTCGATGAACTATGTCGAGTGGGGTATCGTTGAATAGGTATTTTAAAATCATCTTTAGTTTCCTTTTATCATTTTTCATTTTAAATAATAGTTTAGGATATATAACGATTTAAAGTTGTTTAACAAAACAATCATTCTCGCTAATTTTCTTGCTTATTGATTTAAGTTTTTATTTCAAGTATAAACGATATACAAATAAACAAAACATGAAAAATCACGAAGAACAAATATTTTTGGTAAAAAAACCACTTGGTGTCACTGTACACAAGCTCCAAGGAACTACTTCGGACCGAGCTGTGGTTGATTTAAGTTCACGCGTTTTTGCTAAAGGTCAAGCATATGTAGCTTTGAGCCGAGTTAGGTCTCTAGAGGGACTAATCATCAGTAGTTTAGACCACCGCAAGTTACTTAATAATCCCCACGATATAACTCCCTCAATGAAATTACTAGATTGCGTAATTTTCCATCTTATAACAAAGTCAATGCACCGTAACTAAAAAGTATAAAATAAAATAAAAATTATTATAAAACAATAAACCCGACTGCGTGAAAACTAATTTTAAAAAATGCGTGAAAAATATAACTTAAATAAAAACTGAAAAGAAAGAAACAAGCCCAGTAGCTTAGAATAGAACAGAACGACTCACAGTCGGGGCCCATTCAAATTTTACTGATCAAATCTTTCCGAAGGGGCCCCGACTGTGAGTCGTTCTGTTCTATTCTAAGCTACTGGGCTTGTTTCTTTGTTTTCAGTTTTTATTTAAGTTATATTTTTCACGCATTTTTTAAAATTAGTTTTCACGCAGTCGGGTTTATTGTTTTATAATATTTTTTTAGAACTTTGTGTTAAATTGGTAAAAATAGTTTTCGTGTGTATTCGTCAAACAAGAACGTAGCAAGTAAAACAACATATTTTATTTTAAAAACATTTTAGTTATAATAGCCTGAAATGTCCGAATATTTTTTGACAAAAATTATTTATAAAAACTAGAGAAAAAAACATTAATAAAAAATCTTTTTGTGACTCTATTTTCCGTTTTCTTAGATACTTCCGCGTGTGAAACGGATGAGGAATTTTTTGTTTTATAGTCTACCTGAACCCAAGAACCAAGGCACTACAAACTATAGTTTGAGGCACTGTTTAATGTCTGCCAATTTGACATAGGCCTCTGGAAAAGCCCAGCCTGAGTTGTGATTCCCAAGGGGAATTCGATTTACATTAGCTGAGCACGCCTTGAAAGTAAACGAGTATTAAGTGGAAATATAAATAATTTAAAAGTTTTTAAGTATATTCGTTTCCTGGCTGATAATGCACGTGATACACATCCAAGATTTTTGTAAAACATGATATTTTTAAAAAGAGTGTCCGTGGAGTTTCTTGCCTGTTCTTCTCCATATAGAGATCTACGTTTTGGAACAGGCAACTAGCGTCACTTTTCTTTTCTGACTAACCGACCGACTCTTTGACAATTCATAAGTACCTGAAAATGGTCTAAGTGAAATAAATGCTTTGAATTTTGAATTTTGCATTCCCGTAATTTTTGTAACCCTACACTGCTCTGAGCTAACAGTATGTTATGTAGCACCTGTAATCCAGTGCACACTAGTATAAGGGAGACACAAAGTACTTCGAAACTACCAGAATGGAATACCTGCTTGAAATTCTTCTGAAATCTAAGGTATAACTGTGGTTAAATTAGTTAGTCGGTTATAGTAGCACGACCATAGACCCTCAAGATCTCTGCAACTAAGAGGAAGAATTTCAAGATGATTAGCGTGAAGAGGTATACTTACTCTATTATTTTTACAAATTTCAGTTAGATCTTTATATTCGTCGAGTTTTAGTTTTTAACTTTCTTTTTAGAGTTCCGTACCCAAGGAGTAAAACGGGAACTAAGCTAAGACTCCGCGGCCCGTCCGTTTCATGTTCCCGGATTCATACTTATTATTCTTACTTTGTGTTTGTTGCTTTCAAGTATCCATGGACAATCACAATAAGTTTAATTAAATACCTACTAATCACGATTAATTTTATCGCGTGTGAAAAACCAACTAATATCAACAACAAGTGTAGTCAATATCCGCTATGTATATCCGTGTTGATTGCAGCATGTGTTGGTGACACCCGGCTATTGGCTCAACAAGGTTTTAAGGTCTCGGAACCCAGATTTTGACTTAGGGAGCCCTATCAAATTTTTTCGACTGAGTTTTAGAAAATATTTAAAACTTTTATAATCTTACAATTTACAGGAAGGCCGCTGCCGTCATAAGAACTGCCGTAACTGTCCATTTAGACATTATCTTATGATCCTAACCACGGAGCTGGAACTCATATAAGAGTTTTTGGCCATTATTATACTATCAAAGTCATGGTTTTTGATAACTTCAACTTCTACTATCTTTTTTTTTTGGGGATTGGGAAATCATAAAATAACTTCTCCCGTCCTGAGCGGGGCGAAACGGGGCGAGACTAAAAGTGTCAGACTTTTACTGACTAAAACCCACTCATGTTCCTCTGGTTACTCTTTATGTTCCGCGGTCACGGTAACTATTATAAACATTCCGCAACCCTGGCAAACTTCTACTATCTCAGAATCAACGTTGACGTAGTTACGGCCTTCTTCACTATCTATGAGCTATCATCACTCTAAGTCAAATTGAATAAATTATGAAAATAACACAAGACCTTTACTTGAAGAATAATTTATTTATACTGTTTTAAATATCCAAACAATCAAAAAGTCAACGAAATATGTAAGTACATGTTACATTCTTAAGAATGCAATGTCCTCGGTGACACATTTGATTTTAATACCAAGGTGCCCAAGTTGTTGCATTTACTGGGGGTGCCCAAGTGGTTCCATTCGTCGGGGGTGCCCAAGTTGTTCCGTTCGTCGGGGGTGCCCAAGTTGTAACATTTACTGGGGGTGCCCAAGTTGTTCCATTAGTCGGGGGTGCCCAAGTTGTTCCATTAGTCGGGGGTGCCCAAGTTGTTCCATTAGTCGGGGGTGCCCAAGTTGTTCCATTAGTCGGGGGTACCCAAGTTGTTCCATTTGTCGGGGGTGTCACAGTTGTAACATTTACTGGGGGTGCCCAAGTTGTTGCGTTTCCTGGCGGTGACCAAGTTGTTCCATTAGTGGGGGGTGCCCAAGTTGTTGCGTTTCCTGGAGGTGACCAAGTTGTTGCATTTCCTGGTGGTGACCAAGTTGTTCCATTAGTCGGGGGTGTCACAGTTGTTACATTTACTGGGGGTGCCCAAGTTGTTGCGTTTCCTGGCGGTGACCAAGTTGTTCCATTAGTGGGGGGTGCCCAAGTTGTTGCGTTTCTTGGAGGTGACCAAGTTGTTGCATTTCCTGGTGGTGACCAAGTTGTTCCATTAGTCGGGGGTGTCACAGTTGTTACATTTACTGGGGGTGCCCAAGTTGTTGCGTTTCCTGGCGGTGCCCAAGTTGTTGCGTTTCCTGGCGGTGACCAAGTTGTTCCATTAGTCGGGGGTGCCCAAGTTGTTTCATTAGTCGGGGGTGTCAAAGTTGTAACATTTATTGGTGGTGCCCAAGTGGTTGCGTTTCCTGGCGGTGACCAAGTTGTTGCATTTCCTGGCGGCGACCAAGTTGTTCCATTAGTCGGGGGTGCCCAAGTTGTTCCATTAGTCGGGGGTGTCACAGTTGTAACATTTACTGGGGGTGCCCAAGTTGTTGCATTTCCTGGCGGCGACCAAGTTGTTCCATTAGTCGGGGGTGCCCAAGTTGTTCCATTAGTCGGGGGTGCCCAAGTTGTTTCATTAGTCGGGGGTGTCACAGTTGTTACATTTACTGGGGGTGCCCAAGTTGTTGCATTTCCTGGCGGCGACCAAGTTGTTCCATTAGTCGGGGGTGCCCAAGTTGTTCCATTAGTCGGGGGTGTCACAGTTGTAACATTTACTGGGGGTGCCCAAGTTGTTGCATTTCCTGGCGGCGACCAAGTTGTTCCATTAGTCGGGGGTGCCCAAGTTGTTCCATTAGTCGGGGGTGCCCAAGTTGTTTCATTAGTCGGGGGTGTCACAGTTGTTACATTTACTGGGGGTGCCCAAGTTGTTGCATTTCCTGGCGGCGACCAAGTTGTTCCATTAGTCGGAGGTGCCCAAGTTGTTCCATTAGTCGGGGGTGTCACAGTTGTAACATTTACTGGGGGTGCCCAAGTTGTTGCATTTCCTGGCGGTGCCCAAGTTGTTCCATTAGTCGGGGGTGTCCAAGTTGTTCCATTAGTCGGGGGTGTCACAGTTGTTACATTTACTGGGGGTGCCCAAGTTGTTCCGTTTCCTGGCGGTGACCAAGTTGTTCCGTTAGTCGGGGGTGTTACAGATGTTACGTTAACTGGGGGTGCCCAAGTGGTGCCATTTGTAGGAGGTGCCCAAGTTGTTGCATTTGTTGGAGGAACACTGGTAGAATTATCTGCTCGCCACGAGACAATACGCGAAGTGTCCCTCGGGTGGAACCTGAAATAATAGTTTATTCTATAGAGTCTGTACGACTACTGTCCGAAGTCATCTTTAGGATACCACCTTCTAGAACTCTCTTGAAGTGATCAATCAGGAATCACGAAATTTGTATCACATAGTAAGTCGACTCAGTTTATTTTTAAGTGCATATATTCCACATTTATTATTATGTATTTTCCTTTTCATAAATGTATTAATTGTAATGTGCGTACTGCGCATGGTTTTCTGGATTTCGCGTTAGCTCAGGGGTCACATTTTACTTGATTTTAATCATGAAGGAGACATTTGTTGGTAATCAACGCACTACTAAAGCCAGACACATTGTCAGCACAACAGTTTCTTTTTATGACGTACAGAGGGACTAAGAAGCGATTTTAAAAAATTCAACCCTTAACGGGGCAAAACTGGGGGTGAAACTTTGTAGCAAAGTTAGACGTAGGAAGCCTCAGGAAAGTGGTAGTGCTATATTCATAAAGGTAAAAACCACAGCTAAGTGTAATGACAAGAACTTACCTGAAGTGTCCACCGTGGTGGTTTTCAGCGAGGACGCTGATTAGAAGACAGCACCACACGAGGAACTTGTTCATATTGTTGCGGTCGAGGGACTAATGTGAGGACACTGCCGTGCTGCCCACTAATTATACTGGCCGTAAGAACCGCCCAGTTGATAAGAACTAAAACGTGCTAGATCAAATCAACGTCTAATCAGAGATAACTTTACATAATTAATAATCCCAATATCCTTTAGACGAATGTTTGCATTTCATTGTCTCGTGCGTATATCGTCATATTTCATCGTATCTTTCAGGAACTGGTCGTTTTTAGAACTTTGTGTTAAATTGGTAAAAATAGTTTTCGTGTGTATTTGTCAAACAAGAACGTAGCAAGTAAAACAACATATTTTATTTTAAAAACATTTTAGTTATAATAGCCTGAAATGTCCGAATATTTTTTGACAAAAATTATTTATAAAAACTAGAGAAAAAAACATCAATAAAAAATCTTTTTGTGACTCTATTTTCCGTTTTCTTAGATACTTCCGCGTGTGAAACGGATGAGGAAGTTTTTGTTTTATAGTCTAACTGAACCCAAGAACCAAGGCACTACAAACTATAGTTTGAGGCACTGTAAAATGTCTGCCAATTTGACATAGTAGGCCTCTGGAAAAGCCCAGCCTGAGTTGTGATTCCCAAGGGGAATTCGATTTACATTAGCTGAGCACGCCTTGAAAGTAAACGAGTATTATATTAAGTGGAAATATAGGTAATTTAAAAGTTTTTAAGTTTATTCGTTTCCTGGCTGATATACTATTGCACGTGATACACATCCAAGATTTTTGTAAAACATGATATTTTTAAATAGAGTGTCCGTGGAGTTTCTTGCCTGTTCTTCTCCATAGAGATCTACGTTTTGAAACAGACAATTAGCGTCACTTTTCTTTTCTGACTAACCGACCGACTCTTTGACAATTCATAAGTACCTGTAAATGGTCTAAGTGAAATAAATGCTTTGAATTTAGAATTTTGCATTACCGTAATTTTTGTAACCCTACACTGCTCTGAGCTAACAGTATGTTATGTAGCACCTGTAATCCAGTGCACACTAGTATAAGGGAGACACAAAGTACTTCGAAACTACCAGAATGGAATTGAAATTAAAATTGAAATTGAAATTCTTCTGAAATCGTATACATCATATAACTGTGGTTAAATTAGTTAGTCGGTTATAGTAGCACGACCATAGACCCTCAAGATCTCTGCAACTGAGAGGAAGAATTTGAAGATGATTAGCGTGAAGAGGTATACTTACTCTATTATTTTTACAGTTAGCTCTTTGTCTTCGTCGAGTTTTAGTTTTTAACTTTCTTTTTAGAGTTCCGTACCCAAGGAGTAAAACGGGAACTAAGCTAAAACTCCGCGGCCCGTCCGTTTCATGTTCCCGGATTAATACTTAATATTGTTACTTTGTGTTTGTTGCTTTCAAGTATCCATGGACAATCACAATAAGTTTAATTAAATACCTACTAATCACGATTAATTTTATCGCGTGTGAAAAACCAACTAATATCAACAACAAGTGTAGTCAATATCCGCTATGTATATCCGTGTTGATTGCAGCATGTGTTGGTGACACCCGGCTATTGGCTCAACAAGGTTTTAAGGTCTCGGAACCCAGATTTTGACTTAGGGAGCCCTATCAAATTTTTTCGACTGGGTTTTAGAAAATATTTAAAACTTTTATAATCTTACAATTTACAGGAAGGCCGCTGCCGTCATATAAGAACTGCCGTATCTGTCCATTTAGTCATTATCTTATGATCCTAACTACAGAGCTGGAACTCATATAAGAGTTTTTGGCCATTATTATACTATCAAAGTCATGGTTTTTGATAACTTCAACTTCTACTATCTTTTTTTTTTTGGGGATTGGGAAATCATTAAATAACTTCTCCCGTCCTGGGCGGGGCGAAACGGGGCGAGACTAAAAGTGTCAGACTTTTACTGACTAAAACCCACTCATGTTCCTCTGGTTACTCTTTATGTTCCGCGGTCACGGTAACTATTATAAACATTCCGCAACCCCTACTTCTACTATCTCAGAATCAACGTTGACATAGTTACGGCCTTCTTATGGCGGCTGAGCTGCCCTGTCCATGTGCCCTCTCACCCGTACTCCCATGTCACATGACACGTGTCCATAGTTCAGCAGCTGTGCGTGTGTTGCAGGACGCGGAGCGCTCGCGCGTCAACGAGATCATGAACGAGGAGTCGCACGAGGCGGCCGGCGACGGCGACGCCAACATACTCGAAGGTAACGCACTATTCCTTAACACCTAACAACAAAACAAAACGTTTGTTTCTTACCACAAGTCAAACAATCTTACACAGATAATAACCATTAGCTGGCAATTGTAGGGTAACCGTCTGCCGAGCGTGCGCAGCTCACTTTGATTCTCAACTCGGACAAGTGTTAATATTACTTAACACTTGTCCGAGTCTAGGATTCTCTTTTAGCTCCAAACTCGCTCGACAGAATATTAATAATTAGAGAAGAGTTTCATATCACATAATTGTGGTTTTTAGAAATGATCATTTTTCAGAATTGATTGGTTTATAAAATGATGATCAACACTCATTTCTCCTTGCTCACCGGAAAGGCAGTGACATTAACGAGCAGTTATGATCTAGCATTTATAACTATTAATAATACCTACTTAAATCTTCCAGAAAACTTAATATCATCTGCCTAGCTTTTCCCAAACTGATGTGGTTGTCTTCCAGTTAAACCGGATGCAGCTAAATAATTAATAATGACTAATTACTTATTAATTATGTTCACAACTTAGTTACTTGGTAATACAAATCGTGGGTTTTCTTTTCAACTCGGACACATATATAAGTGCACTGTATATGTTACAGATAGACAGACAGACAGTAGATTTCGCATTTATAAAATCAGTATGAATGAATATCATCATCAGTTGCCGGGCTACCATTCAGTCTCTGCCTAGTTCCATGAGTAGCCCCTCGATGTTGACCTCCTACTCGTGCGCAGACCCATGCCTGCGCGTGCACTGCAGCGCGGGCCGCGTGTGCGAGATCGACGAGCACGGCGACGCCGTCTGCAACTGCATCAAGGAGTGCCCCTACGAGACCGACTCGCGCCGCAAGGTCAGACCACTTCTTCTACTTGTACTGCCTCTCCACTACTGGAGGCTGGCCGTCAGCTCTGCATATCGCTCCTTGAGCCGTGCTGCACGAGTCACATTGCTACAATAGACAGCTCTCAATAATCTGGGTTATTTTCCTTTAAAAAAAAAACGTTGCCCCACACTAGCAAAACTTTTCGTTATCATGGGTTACTGTTGACATATTGATACCATCATACCATACCATCATAAATATAAACTTGCATACAGCTACACTTAACAACCAGATTCAGTACAAATACCCCTGTTATACATATTAATTGTTCCCTTCAGGAATCTCGTGACAAACAGCGCAGCATCCAAGAGCTTAGAGCCATATTTTATTAGAAGTTCACCAGGATGCGCAACTTGGTCGTGCTACCAGAGCATGTATGGAGAGAGTGTGGTGAACTCCTAATGCAATATGGCTCTTTAGCACTTCGCCATCCACTTCGTCACTTTTTGACATCTTTTAGCAGTTGGTTTTACATTTCGGTGTCGCTACATAACAAGATGTCCCCCGCAGGTGTGCACGAACCACAACGAGACGTGGTCGTCGGACTGCGAGGTGTACCAGCAGCGCTGCCTGTGCCTGGACGGCTCGGAGCTGTGCCGCGGGCCGCAGTACCACCACGTGCAGATCGAGTACTACGGCACGTGCCGCGAGATGCCGGTCAGTAAGCTCAGGCTAAAACACTGTTTTTAAGCGGTGTGGGTTAGAATGATAGTGACGGGTGTATTGTTGCAGAATTAATTTGTTGTATATCGTTAGACATAAATTCTTATTTATGTCTAACGATATACAACAAATAAATTAAAAAAACAGCGAGAATCTCTTGACTTTAATATTTTCCTCGAATTTAATAGTCATTTGGATATTTTTTTAACCTTTATCTTTTCGTAAAACCATTCACGGATTTCAACTTTAAAAATATTTTAAAACAAAAATCTGCTGAATTAATCCAGTCTAGGAAGTGAGAATCCGTTTCCGAGTATTGCTCTTACCAACAGTTTCAACGATTTAGAATCGATCTTATCTTAAAGATCGCAAAACAAACAAGCATCATCATACACATATTAAATGCCACTGCCCAGGAGTGCAGTGAGAACGAGATGCTGGACTTCCCGCGGCGCATGCGCGACTGGCTGTTCAACATCATGCGCGACATGGCGGAGCGGCGCGAGCTCACGCCGCACTACCTGCGCATGGAGCGCGAGGCCGAGACCAACCTCACGCGCCGCTGGACCAACGCCGCCATCTGGAAGTGGTGCGACCTCGACGCGCACGACAACGACAGGTACGCCCTAATACTGCCCGGGCACGCTCGGGCGAGGTCGGGCACGTCCGAGCCAAGCTCAAGGTAGCCCGCGAAATTCAAATTTTCTTATGTATTTTTGCAATTTGTAGCTTAGTGTCTGGGTGTGTGAAAACGTTAAAAAAATGGAAATTTGCGGGCTACTGTCAAGCATTCCCCTTAAGCAAGTTCGAAGCACATCCAAAGCTGTGTATCATCGTTATAGAGTTCATCTGAAGTCATAGGAAAGCCGGTGGAGGGTTGAAATCTGGATGGGGCGAAATTCCATAGTTGTTTATACACTTTACCTTACGCCTTCACGTCTAACTTTATAGGTTCGATTAATATTTTCAATATTATCATAGTTTTCTTTTTTTTTTTGATGTGTGCGTTGCACTTTTGCTATTAGTACGTTCAATTTTTCTCCTAAACAATCCGTAACTGATTATCGGTCGTGGGCGCGCCTACTACAGAAATCGCTAAAAAATAAAAATCTCAAATGGGGCAGAATTCTATAGTTGCTATGAAGCCGTAAGGTAAGACAGTTCCGTCTACTCTTAGCCGAGAAAAACATACGTTACTTAGCACGTACTTCGACTTACCTAGCTGAACCACTTTTCAAACAAAGCGAATTGACTAGCCACAATGTACTGCGGGCTATAGCTGTAAATCTGCACCTTTTAGTACCTGATTACAGCGGCATTGATGGCGGTGCGATTTGGATTTATCCAGATTGATATTAGCAGATATTACATCGTGGTAAACATTAAATAGTTAACTACTACTAGGTAAATTTATAAAATACTACTAAAATAATATCTGTTCAGTATGTTCAGCTGTGTTGTACTTAAATGTCAACACCTCACGCGACCTCATAATGCCTACACAAAGACCGACATAACATCACCGTTTTCCTCATTCGTAATCTTATACCTTATACACATTATGAACATAATCGTATCTTAATCGATTGCTGTATTCCTGGCTGTGTTTTATTAATCAACTAGGAAAGAAGGTTATTATGTATATCACAAAGTAAGTAGGTATAATAATAGTAGTAAAATAATTGAGAATGACACAACCATCACGCCACATTAATGACGTGTGTTCATTGCCACAATTCATCTAATCTTTCTACATTTAGCCAATGAGACTGCGTGAGGTGGCGTCAGATAAATAAATAAATAAATATTCTGGCACAACTCATACACGGCCATCTGATGCCAAGCCAAGCAGAGGCTACTATCGTGACCAGACAATACTAATACAATGAAAATGTTTATTTTGTAAATAGGTATATAAATACACTTTTACACGTCATTTTTTCTTATTTTAATCAAACGATGGAGCCGGTGTTTCCTAGAACTCAAGAGGTCAAAGTCTCTTTTAAAGTCCATACTTATATAATAATTTATAATTTCATACATATATTATAGGTAAAGTACCCCCAGAGACAGAACAAACACATCACCAGTTTATTCTGAGTGGGGATTCAAACCCAAACCTGCGGCTTAGCAGTCAGGGCCACTAGTCACACCTACAGCTAAGCCGGACACACAGTTATAGCAAGTGTTGTGTGCAGGTTCGTGTCCCGGCACGAGCTGTTCCCGATCCGCGCGCCGCTGATGTCGCTGGAGCACTGCATCGCGCCCTTCCTCGACCGCTGCGACGCGGACGACGACCACCGCATCACGCTCGCCGAGTGGGGCAAGTGTCTGCAGCTCGACGAGGTACACACACCATTCAGAAGCAAAAAAAATACCCAAAGCACTAGATTCGATGTATTCAGCGCTTAAAAAAAGCACTAGATCGAGTGCCCAAAGCACGCAAGGCAGCACTGAGTCACTCTACTGGCATACTGAATGAGAAGCTATTAGCACACTATTAGCATAACCATTCCACTATATTATAACATTGTGCCGTGTGGTACTGGTGAGCCACTGCGTAGTCTGGTAGCATTATATTATACTAGACTGATCGATGGCTCACTATTGCTGAAGTTTCCTCAACATTTTGTAGCCTTTCAGTCAGTGTAACATGCTTTTCAGGCGCAGCCGCAGTTATCCGGAGTCATTTCTTTTTTGGTAATCACATTGTGGTACAAATGTCAGTGCTCAGGATTTTTCCAATTTGGGTTGGTGGGGAGGAATCTAAAACCAAATAAAATCAGTTCGCTTCCAGCGAGCGCTTGTGTCGAGTGCCGGCTGTCCTAGTTCCGAACTAGGACAGTACTCGGGACGTGAGCGAATGCTTGTGATATTGTACTGCGTGTTGTTTCAGTACGAGCTGGAGGACCGCTGCGACGAGTTCACGGAGGACGGGCCCGAGGAGTAGCCGCCGAGATCAAACAACATAGTTGAGTGTCACAACCTTAGTGTTACGCGCTAGTTATGTTACATATAAGTAATTAACTTTAAAATAAAAACTTTCAAGGAAAGCGCGCCCACGCCGCTTGTACATAGCAGGTAAATAGCAATTACTGTGATGATGCTACCAAAACTTTGATATTTTACAATAAACAATAGGAAATTGTCAAAGTGTTTTCTTTACAATCACCCTTAGACTTTGTTCTCACCACGCCGGGCTGGTAGATATCCCGGTATCCGGATACCGGACAAAGTTTCTCACATAACACCAGATTCCACAAAAGAATCGGACACCAAGCTCTGTCAAGCGCATAGAATGCGAACCGAAAATGATTTGAGGGGAGCACGAACGGAGCGAGTGGGGGACACATACCGGCGAAAACTTAGTTATTTACATTTCTCCGCCCGGTCATAATCAATAATGATATTAATAATCAGTCAGTGGGCTAAACATTTTGGATTGTTAGTTAACCTGTCTAAATCACAAGATGTCATTGTTGGTGGCAACCCTTCACTAATTTATTGAATCACCTGTCCTTCCCCATGGTTATGTACTATCGACAAAATTGAATCATGACCCATTTCGACGACAAATCGTTTGAATCTGTCAAACAAAATAATAAGACTATACGTGTGACATTTTTGATACATGTTTACGCGACTGTCGACCTAATTGTATTTGAATGTCTGTAGGAAAATAAGCTTGTGGTGGGTCATGATTCCATTTTGTCGATTGTACTAGGTACCGCTTTACCGCGTTACTCGCACTCAATTCTCGGATGGGGTCTTCTCCAGGTCTGGAGGGCTGTTCGACTGCGACATCAATGTTGGGCATACGGGAACACTACACGCGTCCTCGAAAGTTGAATGAAGGCGGGTGACGGACGTCCCCAAGTTCACCGCCACCTATGTACAGGGCCGGAAGGCGGCAGCATGCACCCTCCCCCAAAGTCTTGTGCTCCTGATGCGGGCCGGGAGAGGAGTAGAGAACTCCCTCACCCTTACTCCGTTTATAACCTAGCTCAAACACAAACATTACTACATTACATTACATTACATTACATTTGTGTCTCAATACGACACAACCTAAAGAAGCGTTCAGACGAGGGACAACAGCGAACCACGCGCTGCCCTCTTATAAGTACTACAATAAGGTTGCATTTTGTCTGTGCAAACCGCAAGTCGCTGGCGGTGCAAGCAGGAAAAAAACCAACAAAAAAGGAAAAAATGTGTGAGTAACAAAGTTACGGCCGATTTAAAGTTTCCACAGAATGGAAATACATAAATAGAAGCTAATTGACATACACACGAAAGAAAGAATAGATAAAGTAAAAGCAGATTGTTAGATTAACAAGGTATATTTGAACACTGAATAAACTTAGCTTTTTCTTAATTCATGTCACTTTGTGTATGTTACCGGCAAGGGCAACACCCAATTTCAGGACAAATGACAAACTAGTTTTGCCTAGCTAGGCTAAACTAGTTCTTCATATACAATATTGAAATAACTAAAAAATTACCGCGAAGATTAAGGCGGGAGCGAGGTGAAGCGGAGCCGTTTTGGCCTTCTAACCTAACCCGTCCTTGCCGGGGTGCTAGTCGGTGTGAGGAAGAACCAGTTTTGCCTAGGCTAAACTAGTTTGTCCTGAACTCCTGGTATTGGACTTGGGGACATTTAACGTAATTTTTATTTAATGTTCTCATGTATTTAAAACAAACCATAATTTTACAAAAGAATAAATTAAAACATTTAATTTATGATTTAAAAGAGTAAGTTTAGAGTTTGTCATTCATCCTCTTTATAAAACAACTATTTGGAATGGGGAACCAGATAAATGTACCATTTTACCTATTTTTGTAAATAACATTTTTTATTTTATTTTTATTTATTTTTAATTTTTATTTCTTACATTGGTCCAGATACAAATAATTTGACTTTGTGTTCGATTATGTTTATATTTAACATAACATACATACACAGGTTTCACACGAGAGTGCTAGAACTACCAAAACCAGCGTCACTGTAAAGGTGCTGCTAGACAAAACCGTGGGCGATTATCAGTACAAGGAAATTTCAGCACTTGAAGACGACACGACGCAAATGTTTCGCAGGCACTTAGAACTCAACGTGAGCCTCTCGAGTGGAGAGTCGAGTGTCGTCATCGAGTGGATTCGCAGTAATGGCAGCCGGGACACTTTAGCGCGCCATAAGTAGTGCTGGTGGTGCTCGCGCGGCATACCTGCCCCGGCGCCGACATGGACAAGCTGAGCGCGCGGTGCTGCCTGCTGGCGGCCCTGCTCTCCCTCACGTGAGTCACTCTACTTACAGTCTCATCATACATCTTTTTCGCGTCTTGCAGGATTGTGTAGGCAGGACCATGGTGACTGTCCTCTTGACCTCTTGTAAGAGGTCTATATAATGCAACAACGCAACTGCTCTGAGCGCAGGCTTTTGGGTTCAATACCCAGGCATAAAAAAAATCTTCTCGCCATCAAACTGCAAAGTTTGGCGAGCTCAAATTGTGTGTAAAACAGTAAGTTTGATTTAAGTTAATAAATTATTAAAAAATATAACTACAAATAAAATCGTTAGGTTCAGAGTGAAAAGCGTGGGGTGCTTCATGTATAATTTAATGTTACAATCATTCTAAGGGCAACTATCTATGAACTATCTATCTATGAACCCAAACTCCCATTTATTATTTACTATTATTTCCCCGCGACTTCGTCCGCGTGGAATAATAGTTCCCGTTCCCGGGGGATTTCCGGGATGAAAACTATCCTATGTCCTTTTTCGGGTCTCAGACTATATCTGTACCAAATTTCATAGTTTGTTAGTTAAGTCATACAGCCCGAACTTATAAAAGCGTGTTAAAAATGAATTCGATAAAGAAATAATAAATATGAATTCGATATTTATATACATACGAAAATGTAGTATTGGGAGTGGAGAATGAGGCGTTTTTATTTGACGGTTTGTGAGTCTGAGTAGTGAAGTGTGTCATGTAGTGTGGGTGTGTGGTTGAGAGAGGTGAGAGCATAGTGGAGTCCGGAACTAATAAGTGAAAAGGGTTTCCGTGGCCTCATAGTTTAAGGGATGCTTGATGGGTTTAGTTATTCGGTACATATGTATTTATACACCAACTAACCAGGAAATTAGTGGGTGTTTCTTGACCAGAGTGGCCAGGGTACAACACTTATCTTGTTAGCGAAATGGCTTAACCGATTTTTACCAAATTTTATATGCATATTCAGTAGGTGTGAGAATCGGCTACTATCTATTTTTCATACCCCTAAGCGATAAGAGTTGTTCACCCTTAACATTTTTAACGTGAGTGAAACCGCGGGAGGCAGCTAGTTCTTATGTAATATTCATGAGAAGTGGAATCATTGTGAGTGAGAAGGATGAAGGATTTTAAAGCATGTTTACTCTTTATTAGCATGTGCCAAGTGACCGCAGCGCCCAACATTCCGGCGCGATGCGCGCTGAAATCGGTGACACCGGTGTCGTGCCGCGGCGTGGGCGACGACGCGCTGCTGCCGCACCCCGACGACTGCCAGCTGTTCTACTACTGCGAGCCGGGCCGCGCCGCGCCCACCTGCCGCCAGTGCCCCGCCAGCCTGCACTTCAACCCCACCATACACGTGTGCGACTGGCCGCAGAGCGCCGGCTGCACCGCGAAACCTCCCACTACTGAAATCCCAACAACAACAACAGAAGAGACAACCACGGAAGAGCCAACAAGAACTGAAGAGACAACCACTTCCACCTCTGTAGCGTCAACAACAACAGAAGAGACAACCACTCCTACTACTGTAGCGTCAACAACAACAGAAGAGACAACCACTCCCACCACTTTAGCATCAACAACAAAAGAGACAACCACTTCCACCACTGAAGCGTTAACAACAACAGAAAAGACAACCACTCCCACCACTGAAGCGTCAACAACAACTGAAGAGCTAACCACTACCACTACTGAAGCATCAACAACAACAGAAGAGACAACCACTACCACCACTGAAGCGTCAACAACAACAGAAGAGACAACCACTCCCACCACTGTAGCGTCAACAACAACAGAAGAGACAACCACCACCACTGGAGAGCCAACAACAACCACTGAAGAGTCAACAACAACTGGAGCGCCAACCACTACCACCACCGAAGCGTCAACAGCAGTTGAAGAGCTAACCACTACCACTATTGAAGCATCAACAACAACAGAAGAGACATCCACTACCACCACTGAAGAGCCATCTCCTACCACCACTGAAGAGCCAACAACAACAACTGAAGAGCCAACAACAACCACTGAAGAGCCAACAACCACTGAAGAGTCAACAACAATCACTGAAGAGTCAACAACAACCACCGAAGTGCCAACCACCACCACTGAAGAGCCAACAACAATAAATGAAGAGCCAACCACCACTACTGAAGAGCCAACAACCACCCCTGAAGAGCCAACAACAACCACTGAAGAGCCATCTGCTACCACCACTGAAGAGCCAACAACAACCACTAAAATGCCAACCACCGCCACCACTGAAGAGCCAACGACAACAACTGAAGAGCCAACAACAACCACTGAAGAGACAACCATGACTACCGAAGCGTCATCAACAACTGAAGTGCCAACCACTACCACCACTGAAGCGTTAACAACAACAGAAGAGACAACCACTCCCACCACTGTAGCGTCAACAACAACAGAAGAGACAACCACCACCACTGAAGAGCCAACAACAACCACTGAAGAGTCAACAACAACTGGAGCGCCAACCACTACCACCACCGAAGCGTCAACAGCAGTTGAAGAGCTAACCACTACCACTATTGCAGCATCAACAACAACAGAAGAGACATCCACTACCACCACTGAAGAGCCATCTCCTACCACCACTGAAGAGCCAACAACAACATCTGAAGAGCCAACAACAACAACTGAAGAGCCAACAACAACCACTGAAGAGCCAACAACCACTGAAGAGTCAACAACAATCACTGAAGAGTCAACAACAACCACCGAAGTGCCAACCACCACCACTGAAGAGCCAACAACAATAACTGAAGAGCCAACCACCACCACTGAAGTGCCAACAACCACCCCTGAAGAGCCAACAACAACCACTGAAGAGCTAACAACAACCACTGAAATGCCAACCACCGCCACCACTGAAGAGCCAACGACAACAACTGAAGAGCCAACAACAACCACTGAAGAGACAACCATGACTACCGAAGCGTCATCAACAACTGAAATGCCAACCACTACCACCACTGAAGCGTCTACAACAACTGAAAAGCTAACCACTACCACTACTGAAGCATCAACAACAACAGAAGAGACAACCACTCCCACCATCACTGAAGAGCCAACAACAATAGCTGAAGAGCCAACAACAACAACTGAAGAGCCAACAACAACCACTGAAGGGACAACCATCACTACTGAAGCATCTACAACAACAGAAGAAACAACCACCCCCACCACTGAAGCGTCAACAACAGCCCCTGAAGAGCCAACAACAACTAAAGTGCCAACCACTACCACCACTGAATCGTCAACAACAACTGAAGAACTAAGCACTTCCACTACTGAAGCATCAACAACAACAAAAGAGACAACCACTCCCACCACTGAAGCGTCAACAACAACAGAAGAGACAACCACCCCCACCACTGTAGCGTCAACAACAACAGAAGAGACAACCACCCCCACCACTGTAGCGTCAACAACAACAGAAGAGACAACCACCCCCACCACTGTAGCGTCAACAACAACAGAAGAGACAACCACTCCCACCACTGTAGCGTCAACAACAATAACTGAAGAGCCAACCACCACCACTGAAGAGCCAACACTAACCTCTGAAGAGTTAACAACAACCACTGATAAGCCAAAAACAACCACTGAAGAGTCAACAACAACCACTGAAGTGCCAACCGCCACCACTGAAGAGCCAACAACCACTGAAGAGACAACCACTCCCACCATCACTGGAGAGCCAACAACAATAACTGAAGACCCAACCACCACCACTGAAGAGCCAACAACAACCCCTGAAGTGCCAACAACAATTACTGAAGAGCCAACAACCACCCCTGAAGAGCCAACAACAACCACTGAAGAGCCATCTCCTACCACCACTGAAGAGCCAACAACAACCACTGAAATGCCAACCACCGCCACCACTGAAGAGCCAACAACAACAACTGAAGAGCCAACCACAACCTCTGAAGAGCCAACCACTAGCACCACTGAAATGCCAACCACCACCACCACTGAAGACCCAACTTCAACTACTGAAGAGACAACCACCACCACTGAAGAGCCAACAACCACCACTGAAGCGTCAACAACAGCTGACGAGCTAACCATTGCCACTAATGAAGCATCAACAACAACAGAAGAGACAACCACTACCACCACTGAAGCGTCGACAACCGCCACTCAAGAGACAACCACTATCACCACTGAGGCGTCAACAACCACTGAAGTGCCAACCGCCACCACTGAAGAGCCAACAACCACTGAAGAGCCAACAACAACCACTGAAGTGCCAACCTCTACCACCACTGAAGAGCCAACAACAACCACTGAAGTGCCAACAACAACAACCGAAGAGTCAACAACAACCACTGAAGTGCCAACCACTACCACCACTGAAGAGCCAACAACAACCACTGAAGAGCCAACCACCACCACTGAAGAGCCAACAACCACCCCTGAAGAGCCAACAACAACCACTGAAGAGCCAACCACCACCACTGAAGAGCCAACAACCACCCCTGAAGAGCCAACAACAACCACTGAAGAGCCAACCACCACCACTGAAGAGCCAGCAACCACCCCTGAAGAACCAACAACAACAACTGAAGTGCCAACAGCAACAACCGAAGAGTCAACAACAACCACTGAAGTGCCAACCACTACCACCGCTGAAGAGCCAACAACAACCACTGAAGAGCCAACCACCACCACTGAAGAGCCAACAACCACCCCTGAAGAGCCAACAACAACAACTGAAGAGCCAACAACAACCACTGAAGTGCCAACCACTACGACCACTGAAGTGTCAACAACAACCACTACCTCCACTGAAATGCCAACCACTATCCCGTCCGCACGGCGCACCACTATCCGGTGGAGGAGGTTGAACTAAGATCAGTTTTAGAGGCCCAAACGGTAATTTTACATTTTACGTACAATTCAAACTGTCACTTTGAATGGACCACAAATTATGTATTATGTACGTATATTGTATTATTATAAATACATAAATAAATAAATTAAATAAGCGACATTCCCTCAAGGACTTTGCAGCACTCCGCTCCTAAGACTACCCACTGACCTACATTCTTTCTGTGCACTACTAAATATACAGGGTGTCCCACGGCTATGCCACATGGAGGGAAAGTACCTTAAATCTTGTAGATAGAACATTTTACTGAAAGAAGACATTATTTGAATTTTTAAAACAATTTAAATTGCATTCATAGATTTTTAAATAATTAAATGGTTAGACCGGGAATCGAACTTGTTCCACGAGAAAAAATAATCACCCTATAGTTTTATCATACCGATCGAGAGGTTTCATCATAAGGATTATTTTTTGCTGAATAACATAGTGTCACAAATAAAAGGAAGACCGTGAATTTTAACATTTGATGTAAAGTTTTGTTCTGAAAAGTTAAAAGCTTACATTGCCGTAAGGACATATAATTGACAATCATAACTACTTATTACTAATTAATCTACCCACTTGAGTAGTACGCATCATTTTAATAAATAAATATACACCACAACAAGACCAAAAAATCGTCAGGGAACGAAATAATCAAAAGGTATCACTTTGTATCCAAGATTTCAAGAAGAAAGGACTAGTTTTGAGCGTTTGAAAAATTGACTATTTTTTTATAAAAAGCCTTTCGATCGGTAGGATAAAACTACAGGCTGATTAATTTTCTCGAGAAACAGGTTCGATTCCCGGTTCTACTATGTAATTATTTAAATATCTATGAATGCAGTTTAAAATGTTTTCAAAATTCAAATAATGTCTTCTTTCAATAAAATGTTCTATCTACAATATTTAAGGTACTTTCCCTCCATGTGGCATTGCCGTGGGACACCATGTATATTATAATCTAACTTCATCTATACTTATAATAAAACTGAAGAGAGGTCAATTCTGTACATCACAATCACTACATATTATAAAACAAAGTCGCCTTCGCTGTCTGTCTGTCCCTTTATATGCTTTAATCTTTAAAACTACGCAACGGATTTTGATGCAGTTTTTTTTAATTGATAGAGTGATTCAGCAGGAAGGTTTTTATGTATATAACATGCATAATGTATAAGAGGAACACTGATAATTTTTGAGGTTTCTAACACATGTCGCAAAATAAACCCATTTTTTTTACTTACATTGCAAACGCTGGCTGAACCCTATGAGATAGAACAAAATAATGTACTACAGTATTTGAGACCTTAAAAATGCCTACAAGAAAGTCCGCGACACCATATGACTACCTACTAAAGTTTCTACATTATGACTACTTTTTTATGTTTGAAAAGTTAATTAAAATGCCAGTCGAAATCAGAGCCCACTATTTGTTCCTTATTATTAATCTTTATCCAAATAAATTACGTTATATCAAAGGTAATTTCAGTAGCAGCAGATCTCTTTTTGAATTATTGGAATGGGTTGTTTCATTCAGGAGACTATCACGATTTATTCAAAACTAAACACCAGAAAAAACCCGCGTGCCGCTCGCGCCCGTGCCGGCCGCCTGCTACTTGAGTCATTGAGTGTTTCTCTGCGCGGAGGTAGTGGGCCGGAGCGGGGGACCATTATTTCGAACAAACTTGCTAGGTACCCCGGTAGGCTTTCATTCTGTTTGAAGGTGGTGTCAGATTTTGTCCGATGGGCGGCACAGTAGACATTATTTTTATTGAAAGGCCACCGTTTCTTGAGGAAGGCTTAGGTACCCATATCATTTGTCCACGTGCGAAGCCGGGGCGGGTCGCTAGTTGAATATTTATTCAAAATTATTATTGGAGGATGATTGGTGATCGATACTGATGCCAAACATTATTATTATTATTATTGTCAGCCGTCTGTGTCTCACTGCAGGGCAAAGGCCTCCTCAATGCCAAACATGCAATCAGTAAATTGTTTGTCTGTCTGTCTGTATGTGCAAATTTTAACCATACTTGGTACGTTTGCCCATACTTCTGGGCAGGTTATAGGCTATAACGCTAAGAGATATAGGACACGAGCAGCAATGAAAAGTGTGACAAAAATGGGGAAAAAATATTCCACTTGAGAACTTCGTTGTGTTCACTGCGTCAATGGTTGAAGTTACGCAAAAAATATGTTCAAAAAATTGTTCCTCTTTAAAAGTACAAAAAAAGTTCACGACAGCATGAGTCTAATATTTAAATAGTTACTCACTATAACCTTTTTTATGTTAATTTTTTTTTTCTGAAATAATGCATTATTTGCCAATGTGTTTTCATGAATGCGATATGACTCCTTAAGGTACTCCCTCACCGGGAGCATTCAGGTGTATTGTAACATTATAGAGAGCATTACATTAAATTAATACCTTCCTGACTAACGAGCATTTGCGTGTAATGTAACATATTGATTCGACTTTGAGCATTTCATAGCAAGATGTCAGACGCTGGGGCTGGGAGAAGTGGAGCGCATTGATTGATGTTACAAGTTGTATCATGTTTTGTGCCCAGATGAATCAGAATTTGTTACAGATGAATCAGAAAATGAAATAAAAATAAAAAACTTTATGTAAATGAGCTTTGTATAAAAAAAACATTTTAACAACTTTGAATACATTTCTATTATTTTAAATTGCCACAAAGCTGACTTGTCTGGATGTTTTCCTATATTTTTTTCTCCTTATTTCTACGCAGCAAATTAATGTTAGTATACGCACGGGCAGTAGCAACTAGCAAGGCTGGCTTTGCAAGATATCCGCAGCTTATATACATCATAATAACACATAATATTATTATGCTAAATAACATTGCGCTATGAGCCACGGGAGCGGATCAGTAACCAAAAACCTAACATAACGCGAGTGAAACTACAGGGCACAGCTAATAAACAATAATAAAAAAACCGTCTATGCTTTACCAACAAACGCAGCATATTCGTATTTATATTCACAAATCCTTCATATTCAATTTATTTTTGAGTTACTTAACAGTCAAAATAAACTAATTAATGTAATACTAGTAGGGTAAAGTGTTGACATTATAGTAGAAGGTGGACTGCATCACATGACAGAGATAGATAGTGTGATAGACTCGAGAGTATATTGAAAAAATTGGTTGTGCGTGTCAGGCCACACGACAACTCACCCTCTAAGGGTGTAAAAAACATTCACGCGGGCTAACCCGCGGGCGAAACCTAGCTACAACATATACATAATTTATAAACAATAATCACATTTGAACAGGTACATACTGGTTGTCTTTTAATCTACGAATTTATTCTTTTTTTGGTGCTGAATACATTCGGTTATCGTATCATTGATCGGTAATTAGCTACAATCCTGTTACAGAAATAGATTATTACGATTTCTTAGTTATCTATTACGTCGACGTGGGAAAATTATTAAATAATAATTTTGAGGCACGAGGCTAGCGAATCGGTACTTCGGTAGGAACCTAACGACAGGGATGGCATGGCGAAGGAACTCTATGGCGCAGAAGCGACGTGTATATGAAACCTTACCAGAAATCCGTCATCTGCGAAAAGTTACGTAAAATTAAACCATTCCACAATTCAGAGTTGCGAACGTTGGTAACATGTATGGTTTCTGGTGCAGTACGAGTATTTAAAAGACTTTACAATTTAATGCTGCCTCTACTCAGGTCTTTGAAAGTTGTAATGATAGTACCTGCGATATGACACGCGGGGGGATTTCAGCGCTATACTCCCCTATCTTACGTTGCAACAACTTGAGATCATAAAATTAGTCAGAAGAAATTCTGAAGAAAATATTTTATTCATCGATGGACTACATTTTCAAAAGAGTGTTAGTTTTAGTGTTTTAGACGACAGGGTGCAAGTTATTATTATGTTATTATTTTTAGAGTTCCCTCCATTTCCCAAGGATCCCACGTTCAGATATTTAAGTGAAAATGAAAATGTTTATTTTATAAAAAGGCACATCAAATGTATGATGTAGATATAATTGGGACTTGTATTAATTGCGAATATTGTAAATTTTTGAATAAAATATTTAGATATTTTAATCAGATTCAGACTATTTACTATGGGTGGTACCCTTTCAATTCCAAAAATAATTGTCTAAATAAATAAAAAGAAGATTCCGAAGAATTTGGAGCCTTTGTTTTATGAAGTCTGTTAAAAAGAGACTATGGGGCAGCCAACCGGTTCATCACTGAAATTATAACAGAGCACATTTAGTTCAACGGTTCAACACCTTCAATTGTGTATTCGATAAAACATGTTTGTAAAAGAAGTATCACGCCATGTGTTGTCGTCGATCACATCGTGTCAAGGAGGATGCGCGATAAGTCAACGAGGATATCTAAGATGTTATCAAACTAATTAGCTAAATAACAACCAAAACAACGAGACACCTGACTCACCGCCGTATGTCGGCTGCCACTCGTGCCTAATCTCAGTGTTATCAGCAATTGGAAAACCCCACCAAACCCTGAGCTATCCGCCTTCTTAGTGATTTTAATTAATAGTTACCTATCTAACAGGATGTTTTTGTATTTTCAGGCACGGGCTGAGTTCATGATGCAAAATCAAAATACTTACGGTGAATACGCACAAATCGACAGGCACATTTCAGCTTAACTTTTGCCCCGCGTGGATGTCGCATATCGTTCAATCATGTTATAAACTGTCTGTGCCGGTCTGTGCCGAGCTCTCATCTCTGTAGTAGCTGACCACTACAGAGATAAAAGCTCGACGGCCGTAATCAGCTCAACGGTCGGCAGCGCAGTGTCTTGGGAGGCAGTGGTCTCCTTTAGCGAACAGTTATCGCGCAGATAAAAGCTGTGGAAGGGGGAGGAGGTCTCCACTTGTTCCCTGGCACTCACCAGGGGCAACGGGCATGGGGACCCCTAAGATAGTGTCACACTTAACTCACTAGTGTCATAATGTACTTTTATTTATGTAATTTTTGGACTCGCTCAATCCGGCAGATACCTACGAACTGAGAAAATTAGTTCGGTTAAAGTTTTATTTTATTAAAAAAGGAACAACAAACAGTTACATTATTAAAACTTACAACTAGTCAGTACAAAAAAAAAGTTTAGGTTATAATGTAACCCACGACGCCGACGCTGTTCACAGGTAGGCATAATGTTTATTAAGAATAGAAGATCGCTAGGGATGTTGTGTAAACTTAAATTAACTGCAAGCTATAAATAATACATATCAAACAAAAAAGTTACACCAGAATTACGTTTAAAGAAATAAAGTAATATTAGTTGGTTGGTTCCGTTTCTTTTAATAGGGAGCAGTAAATGAGGCTTTTGAATTTACTTATTGTGCAATTGAATATATCTATGTTTACAAAGGTAATGGTGCCGATTCTCTTGTGCACAAACTATCGTAAATTTAAGTTAAATGCATCTTTCTCTTTCCGTTTAGTTAAGAAAAGGATAGAAGATCAAATATTAGTTAAGTCCTGTCAAATTTAGACACTCCATAGATAATGTAGACGCAATTTAAAAACATGGCGTCTAAATATACGTCAATTGTCATCAGGCGCTGTCCAATTTGACAGGATTAAACTAAAATGTATCTTCTGTCCTTTTCTTTAAGAAATGGAAAGAGAAAGATGCACCTAACTTAAATTTACGTTAAGTTGTGCACAAGAGAATCGGCACCAATATCATACGTATTAACCATACGTCGAACGGGGCCTACCATGAACTTTTCAACTACTTGCCAAGTACAGGGCAGTTCAACTTGACATGTTCAACCTGACAGGTTTTGTGTTTGTACCATGCCATGAGCATTTCCGGCTGACCTGCATCAATGAAACTTTTGTCCTGAGTCTCTGACCAGTACATTGGTAGCACAGATTATATAAGATTATTAGAAAACAACGTTCTAAAATACTTCAGCGGTTTTACAGTTTTTATAAAAGTGAAAAATATTTATATAAAAACAGTTTAAAATAAACATTTACTGTGGCATAAAAAGAGTTTGGCACTGATTTGTAAAAGCGAAGGCCTTTACACCAGCTTGTGAAACTTAAAACGAAAAGTTACCATTTTGACACTTCATGATTATTTTCGAACGAATACTTATTTGACAAATGACAAATATTAATACAATAATTTACGAGGTAATTTTGAAACTCAAGTGGATTTATTATTAAAATTAAATATTTGTGGCCGTGGTTATGTGTAAAAGTGTCTTATTTGTGACGATGGATTATTCCCGAAGAGTTTCGTATTTTATTTTATTGCTGGGATATTGCTATGGGCTGTGATAAAAGTGCCCAATCTCGGGAAATACCTGGCAGAATGTGGACTGAGGTGGCGAAAAATCTAAATTCGGTTGTTGGTGGTGCTAACAAAGATTGGACAACTTGACCCGCTGTAAGTTTTGTTACTAAATAAATCATAAACTTAATTACCTAAATATTGAAAATCTTCTTTCTCGTGTGGTAGGAACATTGAAGAGTATAAATAATCGGTAATTAGATCCAGATTTTTATAATAAAACTTACTGTTCCTCGCGGTTTCACCCTCGAAACGTTAAGTTTTTGGTTATTGCTTCGCTCCCGTGGGATATAGCGTGATATTATGTAGCCTATATTACTCAGGGATAATGTAGCTTTCTAAAGAAAAAGAAATATTTGTAATCTGTCCAGTAGTTTTTGAGTTTATTCGTTACATACAAAAATATAAACACTTAAAATATATTTTAATATTCTAGGTTACATCCCACAAATGAGCAATGAGCTGTCTCCTAGTAAGGAGGCCCTGCTGCTGTTCTTGATTCTGGGCTCTTCTGAAAGAATGCGCCTCGAAAGTGACGTCGGTCATGTTTTGGGTACTTTGAAAAACTTCTTCCGGATTCAACACATTGGCTCAATTGCAAATGAAAATGCTTATTTTGTTTTCTCACATGCAACCCAGTATAGTGAGCTTCACGTGAATTTGGAGGTGCATCAATAACTGGAGTCATCATCGACTTCTGTAATGGAAATTCAGGATCACCTACAAAAATGAAAAAATATATTATTAACTGTTACATCTAAATATATTTTTTTTCTTAATGTTTACCTATTTAAAACGTTTTTTTTGGGTTTACATGTTCTACTGGCCGTTTTATTGCGACATGAGTTCTAAACTCTAAACTCCAGGCGTACCAAACTTGTTCAAAAATCTGAAATAAGTAAAACATAGTTGTACACTCAGAGTTGCACATTTAGAGTCAAATAAAATATTGAAATCAACTCAACTTAGTTCCAGTTAATTTGAAGCATAGGATATTGTCTATATTTACGTGATTTTTTATTGTGTAGTTATGTGAGAGTTGTTAAAAATGTCGTGCTGACCCTTAATTTAAATAAATAAATGAATGAATAAATCCAATGAATTTCACTGGTTCCTTTCGCGAAAAACGAGAGCGCAATTAAAACCTGAAACCATGCATGCATAGTATCAAATATAGTATTAAGATGATTAGTCTGATGAATAGAAGTATAGGTATATTAGTACTAACCCTGGCCTCTCTGTTGAATCTGAACAAATCTGTTGATTTCTTTGGGCGTGGCGTGAATTCTCTTACCTCATTACAGTTCAAGTGCTAGTCCTTTAGTTGGGCTGTAAAGCTTAACAAAAGCGCTGTCTGGCATCTCGAAAAGTTTATTTAGATTCTTGAAATTCTTTATTTCTTCTTTAAATATTATCTCTTTCTTTCACACTGATGCTACGATTATCTTCTTCGAAAAAACTAAAAAATTTCGTCTTTATCACACATCTAAAATTAGCAGGAAAGACACAGCTTACGGATAATTTTCTATATTTTACAATACTTTAAAATAACGTACGAATTATTCTATATGCATATTATTATAATTACTTACGTTTTTGTATTTAAAATTAATTGAAACAGGTCAATTCATGTTACTTTCACAAGCCTGCAAATAATGACGGCAGGGCAGTTCAACGGTCACATGCGAATTTGTCAAAAAATACTTCATGATGATGACAATAAACAGGGCAGCCCACTAGTAACCGGCGAGTGACCACGTGACAGCAGTGTAGTGGGCCACTACACTGCTGTCACGTGGTCACTCGCCGGTTTAGATCACGTGATCGCTGGCTCGCCTGCTGCTTAGCGCGCTCATGGTACAAACTAACACGGAAGGTTATTTATCGTCGAGAATTGACCTGCTATAAGAGTTCATGGTAGGCCTCAGGTGAGCGTAGGCCTGAATTAGTTCGGCAGGTGTTCAGTGCAAAAGTTGTAAGCTAAAGCCCAGCAATTCTGTTATTTTCTGGAATATAAGTGACTATTTGCTGTGAGCCTAAATACAGATTGATTATATTAAGACAGCTGCATGAAACTAACACATACCACAACACAACCCTTTCTAAGGAAATCATACCGTTACAATTACAACAAGGCACAACTGATTGATAATGTAAACATGTTACAATCAGATAAATCCTCGCGGAACTAAGCTTTGGATGTGTTAAACAATAAATGACATCATGTTCATTAATTACTATATGTGACATAATGATTATGTCCGCGCCGGATCTGATAATCATCTGCATTCGATGGTAATTCCACAACATCATTTAACGATAAAGTGTGTCGTACGAGTAAGATACCTCCAGTCTACGTAGCACGCACTCGTTAAGTACCTTATCAGCTATCACAATCGAAGCAAATTGTTTGTACATAAATCAGTAAGTATATGAATATTTACATTTTTAAGTAAACCAACTCTTTTCCAAAAAGTGCAAAGCTTTGTACGCTGTTTTATTACTTGCATGTAGTGTTGGCTAAGTTTGTTGTCATGCCAGACGGAGTTGCCACCCGAGCAAAGCGATCCTGAAAAGGAGCATGCTTAAAAACTTCAAACTTCAAACTCATTTATTGCGAAAATGGGTAAAGAAAACATGGATACATTTATTAGGTTTGGTATCTCCATAATCAGCCTGAAGGCATGCAATTTTATTGATATTTATTTTACTGCTTGTATAAATTCATTGAGACAAAATTAATTTAAGATACAATATATAAATCGTAAAAATAATAAATGTCAGGTAATATTATTAATAAAATGTCAATACTATATAGTCAATCGAAAATACATCCCCAAAATATGAGACCGTATCTTAACGCACTTTCAACGTTTCCATAATATGCTGTCAGTACTGCGACCTCATTAAGTGTTTTTGAAAGCATATACAATGCATACGATTGAGTACTCAGTTTTGAACACAGGATCTCTGCATGTGCTTTCCAATTAAGGTTACTGTCTATATTAAGTCCTAGAAATTTTGTGGTGTCTACTTCACTAATAGTTTCGTCATTATAATTCCATTTATTTATTTTTTAACATATTAATTACATTTTTAAATATTAATATAAAAAAGAAAAATAACATTTAAAAATATAAAAAATAGTAGCCCACCGGCATCGGGAACAGGGTCCAAGCTACCGGTGGTCAGGGCTCCAGAGAAAGGAACCTCCGGACAATGCGCGCCGTGTCCAGGAGTACCGCTTTCTGAACCAAACCCTTGACCCAGCTGCCCAGCGAGAGCCTCCTAAGATGTTGGTCGAGGCTCTTCGCTATTACGCCATTGGCCGTCACGACTATCGGCACAATGATTGCTGAATCCACATCCCACATGTCAACAACCTCGCGAGCTAAGTCTAGATATTTGTTCTGCTTATCTTTCTCAGCCTTCACGAGGTTCTCGTCATGCGGAACAGCAATATCAACAATCATTGCGCGACGCTCTAATCGATCTATTACCACTATATCAGGTTTATTGGCAACAATAGTCCTGTCGGTGATAACAGATCGATCCCAGTACAGTGTGATATCGCCATTATCAAGAACTGGGTCGGGCACATACCTGTAGTATGGCACCTCCGATTCCACAAGACTGTATTTCAGAGCAAGTTGCTGATGAATAATCCTGGCTACAAGATTTATTAATATTCGTCATTTGGGAAACTCTATTTTTAAATGTCATTAAATTTGTTTTACTTAAATTAATTTTAAGATTATTGGATGTCAGCCATTGTATCACATTACTAAGAGTGTCAAGAATGTCAGATTCAATAAGTGATTTATTTTTGCCTGTAAATACAACTATGCTATCGTCAGCGAACATAATAGTCGGGTGTTTTGTTATTTTTGGGAGGTCATTAATATAAATATTAAATAAAAGTGGTCCTAATACACTACCTTGAGGTATACCTAGAGTGGAAACTGTCATACGTATTTCAACATACTTGAGATACAATTTCTATATTTCATTTGCGAAATTCAATATTTCCTATCAAACAACAGCCGCCAAACAGCATGATAAAAAACGAAAAACACTTTTTTAAAGAACAGGCTTTAGTTTAATGTCCTGAACACTTGTTTTATTAGAGTTCGTATAACCAGATTCCTGCTTGCTAAGTCATCAGATCAGCTCCAAGTTTAAAAAACAATACATTGGTCCCCGAATTCTAGCATATCAATTTATCAATCAATCAATTTTTTTTTTTTTTTTTTTTAAATTTGGCTCACCAACAATTGAGTACACTAATACAATTATGGGTTACAATTAATCACATCGTGTAGGGTGTATCAATCTCTTACAGGTAAGCACATCATGCACTATATTGAATTAAATGTATTTTGAAGGATATTTGACAGAACAATCAGGCTCCTCAGGCCAAATTAAAATTAAACATAGCAATAAAACATAAAAATCACAGGCAGAAACAAAATTGGCAAAAAAAAATAATTAAATAATCGAGATACTCAAAATAATAAAATTAAAATTAACAAATTCAAAATAGTAAATAAAATTAATAATGATAAAATTTAAATTAGCATTCAATATAACCAAAAAAATAAATTAAACAGAATATAATCAAAATAAATTAAACACTTATAATAAAGCCTCAAAAAAAATAATAATTTGCGGGTAACGTAATTGATGGAAGAAATCATAAGACAATTTAAATAAATGCATAATTAAAAATAAATTTAGACATAAAAAGAAAGATTTCACATATTATATATAATACTTCTGAACTTATTAAGTGAGTCCGAATGCACATCGACCAGATCACTGCAGCTGTTTAAAAGTTTGCACAGACGGGGTATAGGAGAGTTAGCACCTAGAACGGTTCTGCGCAAAGGAGGACGTAATGGAGTTATAGGAGCTCGTGGGTTTTTTGTAGGTACACGAAGTTTGAACCTGCTCAACAATTGCGGACAGTCAATTTTATGTCGCAGAACCTTGAAAACAAATGTTGCGTCTAGTAAATCTCTTCTTTTTTGCAGGGATATCATTTTGAAATGCAGGAGTCTCTCTTTATACGACCGTTTCCTTTTTGCTAAACCGGAAGAGTAAGCTAAGTGCCACAGAAAACGTTTTTGGACCCTTTCTAATCTAAGTGTATGGGTAGCATAGTGGGGTCTCCATACTGTGCTGCAATACTCCAATGTGCTGCGGACCAAACAATTATAAAGTAACATTTTAGTCCTACAGCGACGAAAGCCAGTTACATTCCTTATTACAAACCCAAGCATTCTAGAGGCTTTTTTAACTACGTTTTCAATGTGGGGTATAAATGTTAACTGCCTATCAAATAAAATCCCTAAATCCTTCATCTGCTCCACTTCCTGTACAGAAGTTCCACATATATAATATGCGGATTGTGTTAGGTTAATTTTTTTGGTAAATTTGACATGGTAGCACTTGTTGATATTTAAACTCATACCATTAACATCACACCACTTTACTAACGTATCAATATCACTCTGCACTATTTCAGGCTGCATAGGCCCATTTATATAAATATCTTAAATGTATCATACATACACTTTTTTTTAAAGTGGAAGATTTATAAACAATAATAATAACACAACAATAACACTTTCCTACGGTGCGTTGCACTAAAGTCTTTGTGCACTCCGGTGGCACTTGTCTGCGGAAGCGGCGGAACACCACGTTCTGCGGCCAAAAGCTTTCATCCAACACTTGGCAGTAAAGATGCTGGTACGCGAATAAACGTTGCGGCGTGACTCCAGCAGCTGCACTCTCAAAGTGTACTTCAGCTTTTGACAAAAAATTGTATTCCACGATCCACGATGTCCTCTGCCTTAGCATAGAAAATTTCAGCTCAATCAATTTTATATCTGCTTCAAAATTAAGATGCAGATTGTACCCAAACAAACATAGTTAAATACAAACAAGAATAATATGTAATTCATATTTTTCTCTCTACTGCATTTAGGTTTGACAGTTAATGAAACCTCAAATACCAAGTTGCAACCAGCTGAGGTGCGCTCCATCCAGCTGAGGTGCGCTCCAATCAGCTGTAACCAGTTTTTTTGGTAGTACGACTGATGGCGCCATCATGGTTAATAAATAGGGAATTATTTTAAATGTTTAACTTAAATGTAAATGTTCTAATCAACGTATACTATGATAGTGGTCACATGGTCTATTTATAAGACGACCAACTCTATCCGGAAGACGTTGACAGACCGCTGGGACTCTCCGATTCTAGGACGCTGGATAAGACTCCATGCAGTAGTAAAGTAGATTGAGATGGTTTAGTCTCTAGTGGATCTTAAAATTTAAGCGCCTAACTAATAAACGCTGCATAAAGTTATGACAGGCTTATACGTCAAAAAATGTATGGTTACACAGGCTTTATTCATTGCATAACTTTACACAGTGATTATTAGTAAGGGCATTAATTTAAAGATATAATATAATTACCCATTAGATTAGTTTATTCACTAACATTAGATATAAGGCATTTTATACTGTTATAAAAAAATATGGAACTTGTACTTGTGAACTACCGAAAGAGTCGTGATGACCCAGTGGATAAGGCGTCCGCCTCTTGTGTAAGAGGTTGTGTTCGAATCCGGGCAAGTACCAATGTGACTTTATCAAATCATATGTACTTTCTAAAGTTTATCTTGGACATCACTGATATTCCGTGCCTCGGAAGGCACGTAAAGCCGTTGGTCCCGGTTGTTACAGGTAAGCCAGAAACTCTTATCAGTCTAACCAAGAGGTATCGTGTCGCCCAGTCACTGGGTTGTGGAGGTCTGATGACAGTCGCTTCACGTAAAACACTGGTATCCAGCTGAATCCGGTTAGGCTGGCAGCTGACCCTAACATAATTGGGAAAAGGCTAGGGAGATGAAAAAGAGACTAAAAAAAATATGAAACTTGATTCTGAAATAAATGTTTATATTACTACAGAAACGGATGTAGGACAATGCGAGGAACCATAAAAGGAACCGTAGGCCGCCGTCCTGTTTATTAATGAATGACGAAACCCCACACGCGATGGCGTGACGATTACATGATAACGCACGATTAAGTATCGGTAAGTACATTGAAAAAATTGAATTATCTCTCATAAACACTAATTTGATTTAGTTCGTATCAGTGGTTATCAAAGGGGCGGTTCTTACGGCCAGTATAATTAGTGGCTCTACTGTAGTGACCGCACAGTCCCACACCTGGCCCGCCACCGCAGCAATATGAACAAGTTCCTCGTGTGCTGCAGTCTGCTCGTCAGCGCGCTCGCTGAACAAACACATACTGGAAGCTACAAGTAAGTTCTATTCTTGTGATTCTTTGTGATTTTTAATATCAGGAACTTTATTTTGTAAAACTTTACGAAATCAACATCAAATTGCTTGAACTACGTATATAAAGCTTCTAACTGAAGTTCTCAGCAAGCTGCTTAAATTAAAAAAAAAACTAACTAATCGAGGTTGGATGCAACAGTAGAAGGCAAATGCTCTCGCAAATTAAAATTCAAAATGTAACTACATTTCGAACTTTAATTTCTAAAACAGTAAATTTTACAACAGCAGTTGCTTTATTAGATTCAAAGTCAAAAGTTCCACAAGCAGAACGTGAGGCCCTGGACAGTAACGTACCTATAAATATATTTAAGAGTAACGTCTAACTTTTGTATTAACAGAATAAATTGTTGCTTCCAGATTTCACCCAAAGGACACTTCACGAGAAAGCGCATGGACAGCAAATAAGAGCAGCGATGTGCCGCCACCTGTAACGACGTGGATGTCCCTAACCAATGGCACGACATGGTCACCACCAACCAATGCGACCACATGGGCTCCCCCGACCAATGGCACGACATTGGTGCCTCCAACAAACGGGACCACATGGGCTCCCCCGACCAATGGCACGACATGGGCACCACCAACCAATGCGACCACATTAGCTCCCCCGACCAATGGCACGACATGGGCGCCTCCAACAAACGGGACCACATGGGCTCCCCCGACCAATGGCACGACATGGGCACCACCAACCAATGCGACCACATTAGCTCCCCCGACCAATGGCACGACATGGGTGCCTCCAACAAACGGGACCACATGGGCTCCCCCGACCAATGGCACGACATGGGCTCCTCCAACAAACGGGACCACATGGGCTCCTCCAACCAACGGCACGACATGGGCGCCTCCAACAAACGCCACCACATGGGCTCCCCCGACCAATGGCACGACATGGGCACCTCCAACAAACGGGACCACATGGGCTCCCCCGACAAATGGCACCACATGGGAGCCTCCATCAAACGCTACCACATGGACTCCCCCGACCAATGGCACGACATGGACTCCTCCAACAAACGCCACCACATGGGCTCCTCCGACCAATGGTACGACATGGGCGCCTCCAACAAACGGGACCACGTGGGCTCCCCCGACGAATGGCACGACATGGGCACCTCCAACAAACGCCACCACATGGGCTCCCCCGACTAATGGCACGACATGGGCACCTCCAACAAACACCACCACATGGGCTCCTCCGACCAATGGCACGACATGGGCGCCTCCAACAAACGGGACCTCATGGGCTCCCTCGACCAATGGCACGACATGGGCACCACCAATCAATGCGACCACATGGGCTCCCCCGACCAATGGCATGACATGGACTCCTCCAACAAACGCCACCACATGGGCTCCTCCGACCAATGGCACGACATGGGCTCCTCCAACAAACACCACCACATGGGCTCCTCCGACCAATGGCACGACATGGGCGCCTCCAACAAACGGGACCTCATGGGCTCCCCCGACGAATGGCACTACATGGGCGCCTCCAACAAACGCCACCACATGGGCTCCCCCGACCAATGGCACGACATGGGCACCTCCAACAAACGGAACCACATGGGCTCCCCCGACCAATGGCACGACATGGATTCCTCCAACAAACGCCACCACATGGGCTCCCCCGACCAATGGCACGACATGGGTGCCTCCAACTAACGGCACGACATGGACTCCTCCAACAAACGCCACCACATGGGCTCCCCCGACCAATGGCACGACATGGGCGCCTCCAACAAACGAGACCACATGGGCTCCCCCGACGAATGGCACGACATGGGAGCCTCCAACAAACGGGACCACATGGGCTCCCACGACCAATGGCACGACATGGGCGCCTCCAACAAACGGGACCACATGGATCTCCGCGGAACTGCCTAAACTGCTCGCTTCGATATTCGGTACGCCTTAATGATTCGCTTTGACGTTGAGTCGAATTTGAAGTCATGAATATTGTTATGTTGAGTCCAATAAATATTTAGTAAAAAAACATCATTTGATAGGTATTTCTTCGATACGTGGCGGGCCACGCTAGTCCAATTAATATTTAATAGCTTAAGGTAATCTAAGTAACTGACTGTCCAATTGTGATATCAATACCATTGTATGTTATTGAAATATTAGAAATAAAATATTTTCTTATAAACAATTTCTATTATTGCACAACTGGGTTCTCTGCAGTGGCGTAGCGTGGCTTTTCGCCGCCCGGGGCTGATCGGAAATCCGCCGCCCCTTATTTTAACTATAAGTCGCTTAAAGTTTAAATATTATATTGAATTGACCTAATTCGTACATCGTACACCTTATTGCAAGTCAAAATATACTACCACGCATTGCTAATCATGCTTCAGGTGGAAACAGTGGCGTAGCGTGGCTTTTCGCCGCCCGGGGCTGATCGGAAATCCGCCGCCCCTTATTTTAACTATAAGTCGCTTAAAGTTTAAATATTATATTGAATTGACCTAATTCGTACATCGTACACCTTTTTGCAAGTCAAAATATACTACCACGCATTGCTAATCATGCTTCAGGTGGAAAATACATCTAAGAGAAGAAATTCCGTAAGAAACCCACATTTCTTATATGTATGTCTCAACCCTAAGGACATCTTAGGTTTCTGCGCAAACTGTTCATTGAAAAAAAAACTTAATTATAAGGATTGAAGCCCTGCTAAAAGTGACCGTTTTTAGCAATTTTTGAATCTCTGAACTTGTAATATAACTTTTAAAAAAGTATACACAGTTGTAAAACACCATTTTCAAATCACTTTTTTGAATTTTGGTCTGTAACAAGAGAAAATGGTGGCACTAGTTGTTGAGAAATACGTCTAATAATCTATATATCTATACTTGCTTATAATAAAACTGTAGAAAGATCAATTCTGTACATTGAATATTTATTCAAAATTAATATTGGAGAATGATTGGTGATCGATACTGATGCCTAAAATGCAATTAGTAAACACGCACGTAGTGTGCACGCATGGATTAAAAACTATTGAAGGGATTATAACCAAACTTGGTATGATTATAATCCATACTCCTGGGCAGGTTATAGGCTATATAACACAGCGCTAAGACACATAGGAGCCGAGCAGAAATAAAAGTGGGAGAAAAAGCGGAAAAAAAAAATTTCCTTTTGAGAGATTCCGTTGCGTGCGGGCAGCAATAAGGCTGGCCGATGGCTTTGCTGTTATTCGTAGCTTATACATTAGAATAACACATAATATTGTGCTACATAACATTGCACCATGAGCCACGGGAGCCGATCAGAACCAAAAACCTAACATAACGTGGGTACGCGAGGATCGTGGGGTCTATGTCCCTCTACGGGGCTCGAACCTGGCCTTGGCTCCGGCCCGGCTTTTGAGGGCGTCCCAGAGAGTTATAACCATTCGGATGGTGCGAGGAATACCGCAAAACCTTCTGCGAGGCGGCGAGGCTTCCTGCGGGCATCCGGCCGTGGGATTTGGAGACTATGCGACTGTCGCAACCCAGTGCTAGGCACGCCTCTTTAAGGAGTTGGCTGACGACGCACCACGGTGCTCTCACGTATCCCTGGACACAGGTTCTCACCGGACATGGACATTTCGGGAGGTTCCTGTGTCGGATTCGGGCGGAAGCGACGCCTGGGTGTCACCGGCAACGGTCGCCTTGAGGAATGCCTCGCATGGGCGGGCCAGCCACCGCCGTGTCCTTGCAGAGGCGATCAGTAGGAGTGACCGAACGGGAAGCCGTCACCGCTTTCTGCGAAGCAGTCATGCTGGAGAAGTAGGCCGCTGCACGCGTAAAGCGGTGTCAGGCCTCACACCCCGGACAAAAACCCAGGCGTAGGCGTCGAGAGTGGCAAGACGACTACCGGCCACCGTAGGCGCGGGCCTCTGGGCGGCGACCGATGGGTAGCTCGCCACCCGATAAGGATCAGGCCCGTGTCGAGGGCGCGTTAGTTTCACTAGCGCCTCAAAGGCGAATTTATTATTCGCGCGATGCTTGTGGACGCGATGTTTTGGTGCCTAGTATCTCGCCAAAGCGCGAATGAATTCGCGCCAAACGTTTCGCGGTGAATTTACCCTTTCTGGACAAGGTCAAACAGCGGAAAAAATCGAGCGGACGCGCGTCGCCGGCGCTCGCCGGCTGCCTGAGCCCGCGCGGTTATCGTCCTCTTTTTCACACACTTGCGGTAAAGCTTTCGCGGGTGCTTTTGGTAACTAACATATTGCGAACAGTAGGTAGGTAATTTGGAAAAGTATTTTTTTTTTAAATAATTCAATCCAATATTTTCGTCATGTTCCCCAATTGCCGCCCCCTATTATGTGCCGCCCGGGGCCATGGCCCCCCCGGCCCCCCCCACGCTACGCCACTGGTTCTCTGAAATCAATTTTATTTACTTATTTAAGGACATGAGGAGATCTTTTACACCTGGGGGTGGTGATCGCGACCAAGAGACCAAACGGCCTAAAGCACTGGTTGTGCTTCATTACTTTGGTACTAGTACTTACTACTCACCAGGGGGTTACTATTACATATACATCATCTGTTATTTGATGATATATTACATGTTAGATAAAGTGTTATTCATTGACAAATTGCAAATGGGTTGCCCATCTAAATTGCGTCCGATGACTCCGTTTTAATTAGGCAGCCAAGACTGTGACAAATTTTTGCCGACGCACGCAACCTAATGTTGCTGAATAGGGAATATAAACGTTTCATAGCAGGAAATAATCTTAAAAAGAGAAGAATGAGAGAGAGAATTTTCAGACAGGTCTGCAGGCATTTTACCAACCCACTCAGAAACTTCATAATATAGTCTACAATATAGTATACTTATATATAATTCATGTAGTGTGTTTATTACATTTTGAATAATAGTAACATGGCCGCGGTTTTGGCTTACGTGTTTTAATTACAATTTCTTAAGGTTGCGCTTTATTGCACGAAAACAATACTTTGTCTAAAGGTGCTCCAAAAAAGGGCAATTTTTCACTGCGATACATTGCCGTCATTTTTTTTTAAGTTTTAGGTTTCATGGACTTAGAAGCTGTGGGGTTCCTTTTATATATATTTATCATATATTTCTCATCGGTGATTACCAGTCACACTTTATATAGATAAGATAAGGTTATACTCATAATACATTCTCTTCCTAAAGTGAGTTCGATTTAAAAACTCAATACCGCGCAGCGGTTATGAAATTTTTTTAATATAGATATGTACGCAAAGCAAACTATTTAAGTTTACATACGCGAACTACCATAATGTCGGTGTGCGTAAAATCTACTTGTAAGATAAGACCTGTTGTTACGCACACACATACAATATCTTGTCACTTTAACTACGTAGGTATAGGAAGTCAATAGCTACTTCGCCCATTTAATGGTGTTTGCTTGACAATATAAATATAAGCCAAAGAATAAGAAGCACAAATTCATACTGACATGTAAGTTGGCCCATGGCTTAGGTGTATAAGCCTGCTACTCGATAAGGTTCGAGTCACACAAACCTGACGTAATGTCTTTTTGCATTTTTTTAATTTGATTAAATGGTTTAAGATCGATCCTCATAAATGGTGTTATTTTTTTTTATTTTTAATAACATTTCTGTTATTTTATTGTCTATTTTTGTAATTTACCTGACGATATTTTCAATCAAATATGTATAGAAATATTTTTTTTTATGATAATTACAATAACAAAGTTTTCTGCATGTCAATTATTTTAAATCGGACAAAAATTAATGACACTTTTTGTATTCAAGTGGGTAATTTATTTATTAGTGATATGAATAAACATGTTGGTGAGATATTAAGATACAGTTATCATTAATGTAACCTCACAAACAATAACATCTCTCACATAAATAAAATTACCTCCACATACAATATTTTATTAGTATCCGATTGGTGCGCCTTCACTATCAATAACTTGTTGCAGTCGTGTTCTCATGCTAGCGACCAAATTCGAACATAAATCACATCGTCATCTTAATTAGATTTGAACCTGACATCATATCGGTCCCAGTTTATGACCCCTTAGGTTTCTGATTGGGTGTAAGGTTCAACAGTTGGTTGATACCTCACATGCAGAGTTCAGTTAAGTTTATAAGTGAAGATGGATAGAAGGTGGAACACACATAAAATAATAGGAAGTAAGTTAAAGTAAAAGATATAATCAGTGAAAGTTACAAGTTACAAGTTAGAAGTTAAAGTAAAACGGGATAATTAATGAAAAGGTACAAGTTTGAAGTTAGATAGTTCTCACCCTTGACAAGTTCTTCCTACGGTAGTTGTTAGAGTTGTGTCTTGTAAGATTATTTATCGTGTCTAATTATAGCCACGATTGAGCAATATTATAGATACATAAACGCTCGGTAAAGTAGGTTGCTGCGTCTACAAAATGTACGATGAGTGACATCGTACATGTTGGCAACCCGCAAGAAAGAGGGATGAAAACTTGTCAAAGGAAGAATTACCCTTACAAAATAAAATTTTGAGTTCCATGAAGATTACTGGAAGTTGAAGGCGATGTTGTCGTTCATTGGAAGTCCTCTTTGTGGTTGTTCCATGTGCTTCCCTGCTTGGCTCGTTGATGGCAATGTTTCCTCTTCTCGTCTGCGTTGTATCGGTTGTAGCTCTATCTCTTCCGGCTTGTTATTCTTAGCTGGTTTCGAGCACCAGTACAGTCTGTACCTTACGAACAGCCAGCTCAAACCAACTACGATCATTAGACCCAGGACAGTGTAGGAGATGACGTACTGGTGCACGTCATGAGAGCTCAAAGAAGAAGGAAGATGTTCTTCTTGTTTCTTCATCATAGCTAAGCGCTTGTCCACCTCATCGATTTCCTTGTCTTCCGATATTTCCACGTGAGACACACTGTGCGTAATATTCACAATGTTGTTGACCATAGCATTTAGTGGTGGTACATTGAATGCGTGCTCCATCTTCATATGACTGCTGAATTGATTGTGAGAGTGGATTGTTAAGTCCTTTGATTGCAGCAAACAACCCGGAGCTAGTTTTAGTATCCCGGAAGTCATGGAATGTGATGTTATGTCATTTTCACATACTGTACGTATAGTGCAAGTTCCGCAACAAATTGCAAGCCAAGTGTTCGCTGCATGTAATGCGATCCATCGGTCCTTGCACAACTCGCGTTTGACTTCGCAAGGTGAGGTCGTTCGATGACCTAGTAATTTTGCTTCGCAAGGAGCATTGCTACTATACATGTTGAATATAGGTAAATTTTTGTTGCATATCAGTCTTCCTGGTTGTAGATGGGTGCACAGCTTCATGTCGTCTTCTGTTAGGGATACATATGTGTTTTTCCTAAAGTTCACCGCTATGTATTGTGCGGATAGTTGCAGGATGATTGTCCCTGTGCTGGATGTCATGGGTAACGGGATAGCTCGGTACAGAGTAAAGTCTTCATCTGAGATCAGAGGTATGTGAATCTCGAACAGGAAGTAGTTCGGTGTGACCCGTGCTCTGACGTGTAGCAGTTTGTAGAGATCTTTCACATTTTCCCTGATATTTTGGATAGGTAGAGATGACGTTCTTGGAAGCTTCCCAGCAATTTCTGTCAGCTGATCGATCAAGTTCACAGGTGATAGTAAATGCACGTCGATATGACCTTTATAGACATCAGTTAATGTCTCAAACAGCATCTCTTGAACTCTTTCTAGGTTTGTGATTAGCAAGTATGCAGTTAATGATGCGGAATTAAAATAGTTAGTGGCCATTACGATTTCGATTTCCGATTCCTCTAGATTCCTTCATTCCGCTAGATGGCGCCACTAGGTGAACACATACTCTAAAGTCGATCCGTATTTTAAAATTGATTAAAAATATAATTACTACGAGATACAATATACATCTGCGATAAAAGTGAAGCTATAAGGACAATAACAAAGTGAAAGTGTTATCCAAAACATTAGTGCCGTAAATTAGTTAAAAACTTAAAATTGATATTTTGTTATTGTGTTGAAAAACTCAAGTGAAAACAACAGTCTAAAGACCCCTGAATCTAACTGTGAATCATAAAACTATTCGCAGTGAAAACTAACCAAAACAGTGAAAACAATAAATAAAGTGTTAAAAAAAATTTGTGCAAAAATCTGTGGAATGTCAGTCATATGACTCAACAGGTGTAACGTCTTTTAATTCAAAAATTTGCGCCAGCAAGATAAGACCACCAATTTCACTGCGTTAATTAACGTACACATAGCGAGAGCTGCGACCGCGGCGGGTCGACAGACAGTGTGTCTTGGGTTCGAATCCAGTCAAGTGTTTCTCTTTTTGAGTGTTTAAAAATTGTCATCTACTAAAATATTAAGATGGCAAGTAAATATAACTGTGCTGATGGCATAAGAACGGCCAAAAAAACCAAATGTATGACAAATAGTCCTACAAATAACATAACATTGAGAAACAAATTTAAGCAAAATACTTCTCACAATAATTCATCGGAAGAAGCAGCTGAATTATCCGAAAATGACGAGTACGCATCACTTACTTCGACACCCTCAATTAATAATCTAAATCAAAGCTATCCTGACTTGTACTTTAGACCTAATGACGATGTTGAAGTACTAAAAAATAAAATATGTCAACTCGAGGAAAAGTTGGTAATCGCAGAAACTGAAATAGAGAATTTAATGTTAGAAAATAGTTCTCAACTTAAACAAATTACTGACTACAAACTAAAAATTGACAAATTGACACACATATGTACAAGCACAAAACAAAAGACATCCTCAGCCAAAATAAAGCGTAAAAATCTTATAAGAACAAAGCTAAACTTTAAGAATGTTCAACAAAGTCCTGATGAAGAAACCGAAATCAAAATGCCGCCTTTAGTTTCAAACACGATTGAAGAAGATCCTAATGTCGTCTTCTATGAACCACCATTGCAAGTAAACACAGAGCGCCACTGCACCACTGAACAAAGTGACACATTGGACACTAAATCTCCAAATGATTCCAGCTTTAAAGACCATAACTCGTATAAATTATGTATAATTAGTGATAATAATGTGAATAACATACTAGGTGCTGCCGAAACTATTTTTCCGAAAGCAAAAATTTGTCATTATTGTATGCCAAATGCAGGTATTGTGGAACTTTTAGAAACATTAGAAAAAAAACTTGTAAATTACAGCTTATATGACTATTGTATAATTCTCTTAGGTGGAAAAGATTTCTTAGTCTCAAATAAGTATGACGAATTAGTGAATCACATAAAATGTAAACTTGAGAATGTAAGGCATACCAACGTCATCTTGTGTTCTCCTAACTTTAAATTAAAATGGAATGTAAATTTATTTAATACCAGAATAGAAGCCTTTAATCGACTTCTATATCTTAGCAACCAGACTTTTAAATATACTTATACGTTTGATACAAATAAGTATCTGGAATATACACACGAAATGTTTTCTAGATACACAGGCAAAGTGAAAAATAAAGCTATATTTAATATTTTCCATGATTTAAAAAAATATATAAAGCTGTTTCAATACGCAGATGACAATTGTAATGTTTTAAATGTAATACGCAGTAATGAACGTAGTGAAAAAAGTTATTTAAAAGCTGGTACTATACCTTATTACTTCAATAAAATGATTAATAAACTTAATACATATAAATGCAGCAACGAGACCCAACCAAATTCATCGGCTGCCTTAGTAACACAAGCTGTAGAGTCTGTACCAGCATTAAATTTTTTTCGTGAATAACAACGTATCAAATGACCACACAAATTTAAACATATTTCATCAGAATGTTTGTGGAATTAATAACAAGAAGACTGAACTAGAAGTTTATGTACAAACTCTAGATAAAAAGCTAGACTATATATGTTTAAGCGAGCATTTCTTAAATGAAAACACAGCAATTTTGTTTAATATAGACAACTCATAATTCATAATTCATAATAATTTATTTGTTGAACATAGGTATAATAGTACATGGTATAAAAATACACACTTGCACACTTACAACTACAAACTTGTCTCATACAATACCAGAAAAAATAAAATAAGAGGAGGTAGTTTGATTTTAGGACATGTGGATAGGCAAACAGAAATTATTGACGCAATAAATAACTTATATAAAGTAGAATGTTTTGAAATATGTGGTGTTAAAGATGTTTTCACTGGATTGTACATTTGCTGTTGTTATCGAAATCCTGTAGATAAAAATTTTGATATGTTTTTAGAAAAATTAGAGAAGTTACTCGATTACTTATTCAATAGGAAATCTATAATATGTGGAGATTTTAATGTTGACCTACTAGTGGACAGTAAAAAGCGCATGGAATTTCTTAGTTTACTAAATTGTTATAATTTCAGGCACCAAATCGATTCTGCTACTTTCATTCGTAACAGTTATAATTCGTGTATTGATAATATAATCACCAACTTGCCCGATTCGTGTATTCTGGGATGTGCAGTAGATCATAATGGTTTGGCTGATGGCCATGGAGGAATTTTTGCAGATATTCGCCTGGATAATATGAGCAATTTAATGCGAAATAGGTATCAACATGTTGTCACAAATAAAAGAATATTTAACAGTAAAAATAGTGCCCAATTTGTACAGGGTATTATTGAAAATGACTGGAGTTGCATGGGTATAAATGCATTTCTCAAAAAATTCCAGCAAGTTTTCAAAAACAGCTATAGAAAAAAAGATTATAAAATAAGCCTTAATAAAAATAGGAAACTAAAGTGGATTACTAAAGGAATTCGTATATCAAGTAAAATGAAACGTTTCTTATGTTCACGTAATGGTAACAACCTTCATTCAAGTGTTTTAATGTATAAGAATAAGTATGTCAGACTGTATAGACAGGTTGTGATAAAGGCCAAGAAACATGCAATAATGGTGCAAATAAATAGTTCCAAAAATCTGAGTAAAGAAGTGTGGAAAGTAGTGAGAAAATGTACTAATATGGAAAAAACGATTCAACCGGAACTTCGTCTCAAAGTCAATGACCAAATTGTAGTGGATCCGGAAGCAATATCTGACATTTTAGCAAAACAGTTTGACTATAAATGTACCTCTAGGACAGTAGAAAGAGATCAAAATACATCATTTTTGCAAAAGTACACAATAGAAATAACTGGCGAAATGACAATTGCTTCTGTCACTCCAAATGAGGTCGTAACCATAGTCAAAAGTATGGAGAACAAGTATTCTTGTGGTTATGATGAGATTCCGATATCTGTAATTAAGGATCATATCTCTATACTAGCTGAGCCTTTGTGTGATTTTTATAATAAATGCATTGAGGTATCTATCTTCCCGGACCAACTTAAAATTGCCAAAGTAATACCTGTCTACAAAAAAGGGAGTAGAATGGATCCTAAAAACTACAGGCCCATCTCCTTACTGCCTGTCCTGTCAAAAATATTTGAAAAGATCATAAAAAAACGACTTTTAGCTCACTTGCGTATAAATAGAGTGTTAAACCAAAGACAGTTCGGTTATCAAAAAGGTGTTGGCACTTCCGATGCCATATATACTTTACTTGATGATGTAACAGGAAAAATAAATAATAAAATGAGAGTAGCTGGAATTTTTCTTGACTTAAGCTCTGCTTTTGACACTATAGACCATGAATTACTTCTTGCAAAAATGATGCATTATGGTATAAGAGGTAAGGTCTTGAGATTATTCTCTTCATATCTCAAAAATAGAAAAATGTTCGTAGAAATTGACAAAATACAAAATGGCTACAAAAAAGTTTACAAATCAGCAACAGTAATGATGACTACGGGCGTGCCGCAAGGATCTATATTAGGACCAATTTTATTTATATTATTTATTAATGACTTAATTAATTACATGAATACAATTTTACCTGACATTGATATAGTAATTTTCGCAGACGACACAAATGCCATAGTAGCAGCAAATGACTTAGATAAATTAACAGTGACTGTAAATGCAGCATTAGAAGCGTTTCACGTGTGGTTCACTATGAATAAATTGTTAATCAACACTGCAAAGACCAAAATACTATTGTTTAGAACGACGGCCCGTAATAAGGACAATTTAGAGGTTATTTTGAATGGCGACAAAATTGACCTCGTCAAAGAAGTTACATTCTTAGGAATACATATAGATGAACAGCTAAATTGGAAATCAGAATTAAATGCTATAAATTCATCAGTATGTTCCGCATGTTATGCTTTAAGAGCACTTAGAACAGAAATTAGCATTGAACAATTGAAAATGGTTTATTACGCGTTGGTAGAATCAAAAATTAGGTACAGCATAATGTTTTGGGGAAATAGTTATGATTATAATATAAAAAGAGCCTTTGTGCTACAAAAACGCGCAATTCGCACATTAGTCCGCATCTCGCAAAGAGAGAGTTGCCGTGAACATTTTATAAAGCTGAACATACTCACAGTACCGAGCATTTATGTATTTGTACTTCTGTGTAACATGGCCAAATACATACATGAATATGAGACAGCAGAAGAACGAGAGATTAGAGAAGGCACACGTAGACAATAGACATTAAACGCTACAAGGTACAGCCGAAATTGAATATTGTTAAGCACAGTCCCAGTTATCAATCGGTTATATTATTTAATAAGTTGCCTTTAGATATAAAAAGCGCTATCTACTCAAGCTCTTTTAAAAATCTACTTAAGAGTTTCCTGTTGAATAAGTGTCTTTATGCTGTTGAAGATCTATAATATCGAAATTCCTATATTTGTTTTATTCATTAATTGTGGTAATATTTAACGTGTGAGTATTTTTATATAAATTTATTGCTTTTCTATAATGTAATTTCAGATACAATTTTTTTTGTTAATGAATAAATGACTTATGACTTATGACTTCCACTTTAGCTAGGTTAGCGTCGGTAGGTTTCATGAAATCGTCTATCAACCTCAGCTGTTTCTTTATATTTTGCTCATTCTGTTTCAGCACATTGTTTTGCAGCTCTACTATAGACGTTTGATTTTTGATCAACTCCAACAAATAGTTTTCATTGTCCTGAATGTTTTTGATGTCTTCTTGATATTTGTCGGCGAACCGTTGGTCTAGAATGCCGAACAAGCTGTTAGCCACGTAGCCTATCCCATCAATCAACCCTCGTTTCTTCCGATCAGACAAATGTTTGTGAGGGGCTAAAAGTATGGTGTTGTAGTGGCCCAGGATATCCATTTCGTGTTGAAGTTGCTCCAAAGTAGTTTTACAGTATCGTGGGTCGGTTTTCTGGCAAAACTCGGACAATCCTTTGAGATACGCTTCTATGCGTTGTACTGCGTCCCAGTAATTAGTTAAGTTATAGTACATTAACAGTGTCCACTCGTCATGTACTATTTGCACATTGCCTATTGTGTCATAATAGATTGGGCGACCAGGCTCAAAGTTGGTAACCTGGGCACTTGTTGTAATGACCTCGCAGTTTGACCCGGTAAGGCATGTAAATAAGGTTAGTAGTGCTGTGAGAAACGTAAATAAACATTTCTTGGTGCTTTTTCTTTGTTGCGTCGGTGTTGTCACATCGACTTGATCTTCGGCCCTGTTCTCAACGGGAAGTAATGACAGCTTCACAACTGGACGTTTTATGATGCCAGCTTGAGTTTTCACGGTGGTTACCCGAACGTTACCATCGGCGCCGGGATGCAGTTCCAGTACGCGTCCCATGGCCCATTTCCCTGGCGGCAAGTTGTTGTCTTTCACCATGACTATGTCTCCTTCTTGGATATTGCTTCTCAGTTTGTTCCATTTCGATCTCACTTGCAGCTGAGTTAGGTATTCATTTGACCACCCTTTCCAAAATTGCTGTAACATATGTTCTGTTAGCTGCCAGCGTTGGCGCAGATCGACGTTGCTTACGTCACTGTAGTTTGATATCGGAAGTGACATTGTAGCGCTGCCTGTAAGAAAATGTCCCGGTGTTAAGTAGTTCTGGAATTCTTCAGGATCTTCAGTAAGCGGACATAGGGGTCTGGAATTAAGACAAGCTTCGATTTTAGTTAATAAGGTACTAAATTCTTCAAATGTCAGTTTTTGATTCCCTAAGACGCGACGGAGATGATATTTCATCGATTTCACGGCGGCCTCCCACAGTCCGCCAGCGCTCGGCCACGCAGGTGCGTTGAAGTGCCATTCTACTTCCAGTTTCCCTATTTCAACGAAGAATTCCGGGGACAGTTCTTGTTTGAAGGTCTCAAATTCATTGCGCAACATTCTCGATGCTCCAATGAAGTTAGTTCCGCAGTCAGAATACACATGTTTCGGTGTACCTCGCCTTGCGCACATTCGTTGAAAAGCGCCAATGAATGTTTCTGTACTTAAATCAGAAACGAGTTCGATGTGTACAGCCTTTGTAGCCATACATATAAAAATGGCTATGTATCCTTTCGAGGTTTTCACTCCCCTTCCTTTATTTAGTTTGACCTCAACGTGTCCAGTAAAGTCCACGCCAGTATGCGTGAAGGGGCGTGATGGTGTTGCTCTTGGTTGAGGCAAGTCCGCCATTAGTTGGTAGTTGTCAGTCGGTTTGTGACGGTGACAACGCACACACCGACGTAATTGAGTTTTTACTGCCCTGTTGCCACCGACGATCCAGTATCGTTGTCGGATATGTGCCAGTGTTAAGCGCGCTCCTCCATGCATAGTTGTATGGTGCGCTTGTTCTATCACGAGCTGCGTTAATCGTCCGTTCCTTGGAAGAATTGCAGGATGTTTCATCTCAAAAGGCAAGTTGGAGTTGCTCAATCTTCCGCCGACACGTAGTATACCTGTTTTGTCTATATACGGATTCAGTTTGTAGATAGTACTCTTATTATTTACAATTCCGTTTGCCGTCAGCTGTTTGTATTCGGTCTCAAATTCCGACTGCTGCACTTGTTTTATTATTCGTTCCGTTGCTATGTTGAGTTCATTTACGCTTAGGTAGACGGTGTCATGTTGCCTCTTGGCGCGTGCCATAGTAATAAATCGTAACACCTGTGCTGTTACTCGAATTACCTTCGCGAATGAGCTGCAATTATTTAATAGTTTGTAAATGAAGTGGTCAGCGTTCGCTGACGTCGGGAGGATTGCCTTTTCTGTGTTTATTTTTTCAATATGAGTTGTAAATAAACACATTGAAGTTTTCTCGAGTTCAAGATCCTCTTCCTTTTTCAGGAATTCTGGTCCTTGCCACCAGAGCTTGAAGTTAGAAAGTTTACTCGGTAACATTCCTCTAGAAGCACAATCAGCTGGATTCTGTGCAGACTTCACGTAGCGCCACTTATTTGATGGAATTACTTCTCTTATCTTTTGGACTCTGTTGGCTACGTATTTGTCCCATCTTGAGGTCTCTCCTTGTAGCCAGGCCAATACTACTTGAGAATCACACCATGCTTGTATAGTCAAGCTGTATCCAGATAGAGCTTCGGTTGTCTTTTCCATAAGTTTGGCTAACAGTAGTGCACCGCATAACTCTAGTCTTGGTAGCGTTGTTTTTTGGGATAAAGGTGCCACCCTGGTTTTGGCGGCGAGTAGAGTTATAGTTGGCATCTCTTGCCCGTTGGTTACTACTCGACTATATATAACGCAAGAGTACGCCTTTTCGCTAGCATCGCAAAATCCAAGTAGTTGTATGGATTGTTGCGCTCCAATCCAACGATTAAGTTTTATCTTCTTGATTTCCGGAAGCTCAGTTTTCAACCTCATCCACTCATTTAGTATGTCAGTGGGTAGTTCATCATCCCAAGCTAGTTTGCTGTTCCATACTTTCTGAAATAGTAGCTTCGCAGATATTGTGACAGGTGCCATCCAACCTAACGGATCGTATAATTTCGAAATGTCGGAAAGGAGGTTTCTTTTTGTGACTCGATTTTTGGGCTTGTCTTCCAGACTCCAATGAAACATAAACGTGTCTACGTTGGGGTTCCAGCCAAGCCCTAATGTTTTGGTTGAATCATCCGATTTGAAGTCAAATATGGTTTTTGTTGATATTTGATCCTTAGTTAAGTTCTCTAAAAGTGCGGGATGATTAGCTGACCACTTTCGTAAATTCATGCCGCCGCCCTTTAGTAAATTGATGAGTGAGCTTTGGATGGCCTTTGCTTCATCCAGTGAGTTGTGCCCACTGATGACGTCATCAACATAGAACTCATTTTGAAGAATGTTAGCAGCAGTAGGATATATGTGGCCGTCATCCATTGCCAGTTGGTTCAGAGTTCTCATGGCTAACCATGGAGCACACTTAGTGCCGTATGTTACAGTGCAAAGTTGATATTCACAAAGTTTCGCAGCTGGAGAGTCACGCCATATAATTTTTTGAAGTGGTTGTTGTTATTCAGCGATCCATATGCACCGGTACATCTTCTCGATATCCGCAGTGAAAGCGTATTTGTACGTTCTCCACTTTAGTATGAGAGCTTGGATGTCCTTCTGCAGGTTGGGACCCTTTTCTAGTAAGCTATTCAAGCTATATCCGGTAGTAGTCCTTTGCGAAGCATTAAAAACTACTCTCAGTTTAGTCGTAGTAGATTGTTCTCGTAGAACCCCGTGATGCGGGAGATAGCATTCAGTAGCCAAGTTTCCCTGTGGCGACGCCAATCTCATATGGTTTAGCTCAATATATTCTCGAATGAAGTCGCGATACATCAGCGCAAGTTTTTCATTTTTCTCCAACCGCTTTTCCAATTGCAGGAACTGCGAGATAGCTATCGACTTTGACTTCCCCAAGTTGTTGTGAAAATCTGTCGTCACTGGCATCTTAACGATGTATTTGCCTCCAGCATCTCTTTGCACCGTTTTGCTGTAAAATTCCTCACACTGGTTATCTCTGGAAACCATGTCGTTAGAACTGGTGGCGATGACGTCTTCGTTTTCCCAGAATTTCGTTAGGTCGTTGAGATTTGCCACCGTTATGTGGCAATTAAAAGTTTTCAGTTTTCCGCACAAAATCCATCCTAAGTGCGTCTGTTGCGCAACCGGAGATTGTTGCTGACCTTTCAATACCCCATCTAGAAGTATCTCTGAGTACACGTCGGCACCCAGCAACAAATCTATAGGTCGGGATACGTTAAATTCGGGATCGGCAAGTTTCAAGCCTTCTAGGTGCGGCCAAGAACATTTTTCAAATGTTATGTTGGGAAGTTTGTTTGTAAGTTTCCTCATTATTAAAGCTTGCGTTTCAAAACTGTAAGTTGAATGAATCGACATACATGAAAGATGCAGTTTCCCTTTGCATTCTCCAGAAGCCGTTCCTATTCCAGACACGGTAGCGTTGAGTTTCTTCCTCGGGAGCCGCAACAGTTGCGCTGCATTCTCAGTTATCAAGTTAACTTGCGACCCTTGGTCCAACAACGCGCGCAATGTTACGTATGTTCCGTCCGTTGTTTTTACTTTTAACTGCATCGTAGTCAATAGGACCTCCATCTCATCCGTAGACAAATGATGAGAGCTCTGTTGTTGCGTGGATGATGAAGGTTGACCTTGTCTATTCTCATTACCAGCTGTTGTTGCCTTTTTGTTTATATGCAGAAGTGTATGATGTTTGTTATTGCACTCTTTGCATAATTTTACTGACGTACATTCCTTGTCGCCATGGCTAAATAAACAGTTTTTGCATACACGTAATTTAGCTACGGTAGCATTTCGTTGGAATGTATCCATATTAACGAACTTTGGACATTGCATCAGCCGATGATTTCCATTGCAATGAGGGCAACTTCCGTAAACTGTGTGATATGTTCTAGTTACGTTATGCTTCTTAGAATATGTTGGATATTTATTCTTGAAGTAGTTTTTCGGAGAAGATTGTTGCGGCTGAGTGAGAGTATCTTTCTTCGGGTTCTTCATGGTTTCATAGGCCAAAAACTTTCCTTCCAGGAAGTATAGAAAATCATTCAAGTTGGGTATTTCTCTATGATCTTGAAGATCTTTAATGTATTCTGCGTAAGTTGTTGAATCCAGTTTCTGCGACATCAAGTGAACGATCATTGGTCCCCATGTCGCAGAATCCACTCCTATGTTCGATAATCCGTTCAAACACTCAGTAATTACGTCGTGCATTTTCTTCAAATTCGATGCGTCAGGATGTTGTATGATGGAAATATTGAGCATAGTGTTGACGTACGAAGTGAATTGCAGCCGACGATTGTCGTAGCGCTGCGTAAGAATCTCCCAACAAGAGTTGTAGTTATCAGCGTTAATCGTAAGATGCTGTACTAGCTTCTCAGGTTCTCCCTTCAATTTAGTCTTGAGATGCTGCATCTTCTGTGCTTTGTTGATGGTAGGATTGTTGTGAATGGTTTCCAGAAAAAGATCCTTGAATGAGATCCATTGGCTGTAGCTGCCGGAGAATTCAGGAACCTCTATCCTCGGGGCTGATCTCTGAAAATGCGCATTAGCCCAAATCTTGGCGTTAAGATTTCTCCGCATCTCATCGTACTTACTTTCGATGTCTAAGAACATGGCATAGTAGTTATCATCAGAGTCCGTCAGTGAAGAGTCCAACTCCCAATGTAGTTTGTCAACGGCTTCCCATTTTGATTTCAGAATAGAAAGATGATCTTCAAGCTCCCATTTCTCACTCATTTGTTCGAGATCTATCTTCGATAACGCACGATCGATGGCCTTGAAGTTACCTATTTGCTTGTTCACTAGTCGTTTTACGTTCTTATCATCCTGTTCTCCTACTCCAGAAAGATCAAACTTCACTTCTTTATCTTGTTGTTGTTGAAATTGAAGCTGCAGCGACACAATATCTTTCTTGGTAGCTTCGTACATTGCTTTAGTTTTCCCAAAGATATCATCAATGAAGTAGTTGATGTTTTTATCAACCAGTTCTTTCACTAAAATCTCATGTCTCTCCGCGAAGTCTCTCCACTGTGCTTCCAGTGACTCGAGTCGTTTACTTAAGTAATCAAGATTCTTCCGTGCCATACTATCTTTTTTGTAGTTAGTACAGAGCGTCTTGATGCTTTCAAAACAAGTTGATTGCAGCTGAAGCTTCTCCATCGTAATGTTTCCGTTTATAATACCGTAGTTATAAAGTTAATTAGCTAGTTAGCTCAGTAGATCTGTTCCTCAGTTCACGAAGACAGATAGGCGTTGCGTTGGTTCACGACACGAAGATTACTAATTTTGCAGTCTTCTTGATTCCAAATCTTGAAGTCTCAATCTTCTTTGACTTGAAACGTCGCAACTGGAACTCAGTGCTTTGCACTCTATACAGCAATTGCGCCTTCTCAATACAACTGGGATATCTCAGTTCTGAGAGACCAGTCGCACCGATTCGCTGCTGAAATAAGCGTCACCGAGTACCAATATTCACTTAGGTTCGAAGGACCAAAAATGTAAGGTTCAACAGTTGGTTGATACCTCACATGCAGAGTTCAGTTAAGTTTATAAGTGAAGATGGATAGAAGGTGGAACACACATAAAATAATAGGAAGTAAGTTAAAGTAAAAGATATAATCAGTGAAAGTTACAAGTTACAAGTTAGAAGTTAAAGTAAAACGGGATAATTAATGAAAAGGTACAAGTTTGAAGTTAGATAGTTCTCACCCTTGACAAGTTCTTCCTACGGTAGTTGTTAGAGTTGTGTCTTGTAAGATTATTTATCGTGTCTAATTATAGCCACGATTGAGCAATATTATAGATACATAAACGCTCGGTAAAGTAGGTTGCTGCGTCTACAAAATGTACGATGAGTGACATCGTACATTGGGTTTAGAACAGTAATATTATCTTGGACATTTTTTTCATTATTCCGCTCACTATTCTACACCATAATAATTATTTTGCGACCGTCCTTGTCCGATTTAAAACATTTTTTGTAAATAAGTACATAACTATTACCTATTGTAAAAATTAAAATCTATTGTAAATTGTCATTTGCGAAGCGTACCCTATTTTGCCTATCATCAACGGGAAGGAATAGCCTACGACGCTTTAAACCATCTGTAAGCAAATGGTTCCGCACACATGGTAACGTGACGAAGTCAAGAAGGCCTCAGCTTTATGCGTAACAACTTTATCACGGTGTCCTGCCCCCTTACCATGACGTTTAAAGTAAGATTGTTTTAGTCCTGTTGCAGGAGTGTGCAAGTGACAGCGTTAGACACGTTGTCTAGCGCCGTCTCTTTCCCACTGAAAGTAATATCAAAGTAATACTGCTATAAGGGCTTGTGGTACGCCCCCTGGTCGACAAGCATCAATGCTTCCAGTGTAGCGGTGCACCTACAGTTTTTATCTGTGAACAAAAATTAAATATTGTTACAAAAAACAAGAATCAATAACGAGATATAAATTATGATTATCACTACATAGTATAAAACAAAGTCGCTGTCCTCTGTCTGTTCCTATGTATGCTTAGATCTTTAAAACTACGCAACGGATTTTGATGCGGTTTTTTTAATAGATTGATTCTTAAGGAAGGTTTATATGTATAATACATGCATAATATAGTAGAGAAAAGCCGGGATTTTTAAAGATTTGTAACACCCATGCGAAGCTGGGGCGGGTCGCTAGTAATATATACTAGGTGTATTTTTGGTCTTGCTCAACCCGCTAGGAGATGATTCTACTCATAAAAACAAACAACTTTTATTATGGAACCAACTCTGAAATCGCGAAAAAAATATCAGCTGTTTCATACATTATGGTCGGGAGGGCATTGAACTTTTCTAAGAAACAGCTGATATATTTTTCGCGATTCCAGAGTTGGTTCCATAATAAAAGTTGTTTGTTTTCATGGGTAGAATCATATTCTAGCGGGTTGAGCAAGACTAAAAATACACCTAGTATAATAACCTATAAATATAATTATATTATTAAATATATATAAAACTTTATAGTTAAAACTTAATGACTTAACTTATAGTTAGTATAAAGTTTTATATATTCTTCCATGATAAATAGGCCATCCAGCACACATAATTATGCAATTCAAACTACAACTCAGCCAAACAAACCAACTCCTCAGCTTTATAATATTAGTATAGACACATCATTCGAATTGAAAATAAAGAAAAAAAACTAAAAAATGGTTGCCTGTAAAGTCGGTTTTACGGGCGAAGATTTTACGTGACAACGTCTTTTACCGATCATAGTTGAGTGGGAGAGAGACGCAAGGCATTCGGCGGGCCTCTCTCTCGTTCGGTGACTCATCGTAACGTTACCGAGCGTTACACTTTTTCATAAGTGACTCCCAGCCGCAACCTAATTTAAGACGTTGTCACGTCAATAATTATTTTGTTACTTACCAAAATCTTCATTTTCATCGCAATTTCACATATTGAAACGTTTTGCTCGTGCAAAATAACAATTTCAGCTCTCAAAGGTATAGTAAAGTGATTCATATTGACTCACAACTAAATCAACACAACCAAAAACAACACTCCTCCAAACAAGCAGGGTATAATGTCTTAAAACGTAACGTAAGTCCGATAGTCGATAGCAAGCATAAAGTAGCCGGTATCTTTCTTGACCTCAGCTGCCTTCGATACAGTGGACCATGAAATTCTCTTGGCCAAGTTGGAATATTACGGTATACGGGAGAATGTTATGAAGCTATTCAGATCCTATTTGGACAACAGATGTCAGTACGTAGAGATAAAATCCATAGAAGATGGAGAAGAAAGAACTACTGTAGGCCGTGGAGTACCTCAGGGCTCTGTTTTGGGGCCAATTTTCTTTATAATTTTTTTTAAATGACTTGATTCAGTATATTTCCAAGCACTTAAAAGAAGCTAAACTAATAATTTTGCTGATGACACAAATGCAATAGTATCTGCACCTAACATAAGTGAATTGGAATACAAGATTAACACTGTTTTAAAAGCTTTTGAAAACTGGTTTGGTACAAATAATTTAAAAGTCAACATTAATAAAGCAAATTGTATATTATTTAAGTCGACGCGACGGTGCAAAATAACGCTAAGATTGAGGTGATATCATGTGGTAAAAAAGTTGAAGTAGTTGATAACATTATAAATTCCTAGGTGTTAACATTGATGCACTACTAAATTGGAAAGCTGAGATATTGCCTATAACAAAGTCAATTAGCTCAGCATGCTATGAGACGAATTAACTTTAAGTCAACTAAGAGGGGTGTACTTTGCTTTGGTTGAGTCCAGACTCAGATATAGTATTGAGTTTTGGGGCTACAGCTACAAATACAATATCCAGTCGGCATTTGTTATTCAAAAAAGAGCCTTACGGACAATGCTTCGCAGGAAACAGACAGACTCGTGTAAGGATCACTTTATTAGGCTAAAAATTCTAACAGTACCATGTCTTTATATTCTAGTTTTGTTGACCAACTTTGTTAGGAACTTGCACAAAATGGAAACGGAAGAGCAAAGGCAAACTAGGCATTTATCTCATAGAAAAGTTTTACCTTACACGATTCAACCCAGATTGAAAGTGGTTAGTCATAGCACAAGGTATCAATCCGTATTCCTATATAGTTATCAATAGAATTTAAGACAATAAATAGTGTAAACGTATTTAAAAAGAAATTGAGAGCATATTTATTGAGAAAAAGCTACTATAGCATTGACGAATTCTGTAATGCCATCAATAATTGACAAAACAATGTAATGACGAACATTTTATTATTGACAATTTGCTATAATTTATATTGTTTTGGATTTTTAAATGATAATCTATCATAGGGGATTAAATTATTATTTACTTGTTTTGGAAGGAATCATGTAATCAATTTATTATTTATCTTTTATTTTAAACTTAATTATTTTAGATGTTTTAAATGAATGCTTTTTATCGAAATACCTACAATTTATTCATTGATTCTTAAATTATTGTTAAATATCTTTTTTATTATTTTAAAATCATTTTATTTACGCAATATTTTAATTATTATGTTTTTTTTTATGTATTATTTTTTATTTTACATTTGAATCTTTTTAATGAATATAATATTCTATTATTACTGTAATAAATGAAACTTTTTCAACACAATGTATTTTGTTATGAAAATAATAATGTGCAAAACAAGCAATAGTCGTGAGTCTGAGTACTTACCTCAAATAGAATTCTGCAGCTTGCGTTACCCGCATATACAACGAGTGCTGGACAAAAGGCTCCAAGCACGCTGTGGGTGCCAGGAGATGGATAGTAATACGACGAAGGCTGATTCAAGGAAGCGCGTGAACTAATTACCTGATAGGATTCGAAGGAAGCCTTAGCCTAACAGCGGGATTGTACAAGCTGACAAAAAAAAGTGGCCAGCGGGGCGCCGATGATGAGGAGTTTGCCTAGGGCGCTATCAACTCTTAATCGGCCTCTGATTGCTGTTATAATTAATTTAAGAATTTTTTTAGGCCCTAAAAATTTGTGTCTCAATCTGTCAACACAGTTTTTCAGGAACGGGTGAAGTTGTCTAAAATTCTTTGCAGTTGTAATAAAATCAAACTTCAATGTCAACTCAATCAAAGGCACGGCTTTGAATCTCAGTAGAATCTTAAAATTTGGCCCGGTGCAATTTATGAAATTAGTTAATTAATGTAATTCAATACTAGCGTCCCGCCCCAGCTTCGCATGGATGTTATAAAGCTTTAGGAAATCCCGTTTCCTCTATTATGCATGTATTTTTAGAAACATTCCTCTTGAATCACTCTATCGATTAAAAAAATACCGCTTCAAAACCCATTGCGAAGTTTTAAACATTAAAGCATATATTAAGATTTAGATTTAAGTAAACATAGGTACGGATAACAGGAAGCAAGTTTGTTTAAACTACGTATTGAAGTAAGTTTTTCAAACTCGTAAGATCCTCATTCTCAAAAACACCGCATCCGCATCCGTGTTTGCAGATATCAGACAATATGCATCTGTGAAAACCCAAATCTATTCCAAAGCGTGGTCGCATCGTGACAATTACTTGATAGCACACATTTAGTATCGATTAAGGATATCTGAAAAGTCTGATGATTTATTATTATCTCTAATTATCGTTGATTTGATTTTGTCCGTATCAGTGGTTATCAAAGGGGCGGTTCTTACGGCCAGTATAATTAGTGGCTCTACTGTAGTGACCGCACAGTCCCACACCTGGCCCGCCACCGCAGCAATATGAACAAGTTCCTCGTGTGCTGCAGTCTGCTCGTCAGCGCGCTCGCTGAACAAACACATACTGGAAGCTACAAGTAAGTTCTATTCTTGGGATTCTCTGTGATTTTTTAATATGAGGTTATACCTTACTCATGTCCAAGTGTCGGCTTGTTATATAAAACCAACAAGACACAATTGCTTAGAGGTCGAAACTATGAAGCGTCTGGCTGGAGTTCTCTGCAAACTGTATACATTTAGAACTCTCGAATCGAGGTTGGATTTAGTCATGGTAGTAAGCAATGCTAGATTCGACTTCAATTTCTAGAATAGTTATTTTTATACCTGCAGTTGCCTCATTAGATTCTTAGTCAAAAGTTCAACTAGCTGAACGTGAGACGTACTTACCTATAGATATATAAGCGTACCGTCTAACTGTGGTATTAACAGGATAAACTGTTGCTTCCAGATTTCACCCAAAGGACACTTCACGAGGAAGCGCATGGACAGTATATAAGAGCAGAGGTGTGTCGCCACCTGTTGCGACGTGGATATCCCCAACCAATGGCACTACATGGGCACCACCAACAAACGTGACTAATACATGGGCACCCCCTACTAATGGCACGACTACATGGGCTCCTCCTACTAATGGCACTACTACATGGGCACCCCCTACTAATGGCACGACTACATGGGCTCCCCCTACTAATGGCACTACTACATGGGCTCCCCCTACTAATGGCACTACTACATGGGCACCCCCTACTAATGGCACTACTACATGGGCGCCCCCTACTAATGGCACGACTACATGGACTCCCCCTACTAATGGCACTACAACATGGGCACCGCCTACAAACGTGACCACATCGGCACCTCCATCAAACGCAACAACATCGGCACCGCCTACGAACGTGACCACATCGGCACCTCCAACTAACGCAACGACATGGGCACCGCCTACAAACGCAACTACCTGGGCACCGCCTACAAACGCAACTACATGGGCACCTCCAACAAACGCAACTACATGGGCACCACCTACGAACGTGACCACATCGGCACCGCCAACAAACGTAACTACATGGGCACCGCCTACGAACCTGACCACATCGGCACCTCCAACAAACGCAACGACATGGGCACCGCCTACAAACGCAACTACCTGGGCACCGCCTACAAACGCAACTACATGGGCACCTCCAACAAACGCAACTACATGGGCACCACCTACGAACGTGACCACATCGGCACCGCCAACAAACGTAACTACATGGGCACCGCCTACAAACGCGACGACATGGGCACCGCCTACAAACGTGACTACATCGGCACCTCCAACAAACGCAACTACATGGGCACCGCATACAAACGCAACTACATGGGCACCTCCAACAAACACAACTACATGGGCACCTCCAACAAACACAACTACATGGACACCGCCTACGAACGTGACCACATCGGCACCGCCAACAAACGCAAGTACATGGGCACCGCCTACAAACGCGACCACTTGGGCACCTCCAACAAACGTGACCACATCGGCTTCCGCAAAGCTGCCCAAACTACTCACTTCGATATTCGGTATGCTTTAACAAAACGCTTTGAAGTTGAGTTAAAGTTTAAGTCATGAATATTGTTGTACTGAGACCTGATGCCAATAAATATTTATACCTATAGTAAAAAATAAACCTTAGATTAATATTGAACGACGTGGTGGGCCTCGCTCGTCTAATTATGTAATAAGTAATAACTTAAGGTAATTTAAGTAATCGACTGTCCTTGAATGAATATCATTGTATGTTAATAAAATATTTTTTATAAAGTATTTTCTTGTTATTTCATCCTGGGTTTCCCGAAATCAGTTTATAGGTACGTGTTGACATCGCTGACACTTGCGAGTGGTGAGGTCGACCAAACCACAGAATTGAAACTGAAAATGTTTATTATGCAAGTAGGTAGATCTTCGAACACACGTGATTCAAGTCAAGACACAATAAAAATAAAATAGCAGCGCGAAAGCCGGCTGACGCTTAGTCGACGAAAGGTTATATCACTTTTCTTTTATCAATATATTGTTTGTAATCTTATAACCTTTTTTTGTAAACTTAGTTATTTTATTGTGACTGACATTAAATAATACCAACCTATACTAGCAACCCCAGCTTCGCACACTGGTAATACTTTGTAAATAAAAATAATGTAAATAACTTTTAATTCAATTACTGATTCTCCAACAGACTAAATTAGTTAAAGAGCTGGCGAAGCGAGAGCCCGAAATTTTGGGGTTTGACAGATTAAGTTCCCGTTAGGTTATACAAACCTCACAAAAAAAAATATTTATCCATAATTTAAATTGCGGCATTTATTTATTTATACAAATTAATGAATAATGCCGCAAGCATGATGATTAAAAAAGAAAAATCCCCACTGCGATACGAAAAGCAAATAATTAGGAAAAAAAATTAATGAAGGTGAACGTAAAAGTGGAAGAGCATTTTTTCGGAAATATCGATAATGCATACAATAAGTAAGTTATAGACCGAGATGATGACTATAGGTAACCTAGTTATTACGTACTTACTTCGCGTTGCTATCATCCTCTACATCAGCCGTTAGTCGTCCACGGCTGGACAAAGGCGTCCCCCAAAGATCTCAACATGCATCTGCGACAACCAACCGCATCCAACGGGACCTTGATGAGATCATTAGTCCATCTTGCGGGAGGACTGCCTATTTCCTCATTACTGATTCTATCACGCAGGGAAACTCCAAGCATTGCTCGCTCCATTGCCCTTTGGGGAACCTTGGACCTTGACCCTTCTTATGAGGCGTGAGTGACCAGTGTGACCACGTCACTGTTCCGTTAGTCATCACTGGCAACACATACTTACTGGTCAAAGACTTTCGTCTTGAGACGTTTCTATTACGTATCGGTATTGAGATGCCATCTTTTGATAATTGTTAGACGGTGACGAAGCTCTTGCTGAACAACATGACGGGCAGTTGGTCTATAGAGTCTAGTGGGTGACCCTGACTGCTAAAGCCGGAGGTAGTGGGTTCGATACCCACCCAAAACCAACTTTCTGTAATGAGCAAGAGTATTTGTTTTCTAATTTTCTAACGTTTTAAGCTCTTTTCTATTGAAGTAAGTACATCTGTGCTTTTGTGGTAACGAGAAATTAACAACAAAAGTGCCATCTAGCATTTCAATCGGAATTTTATAAAAAGTGTCAAAGCTTACGTAATCTTTCTAAGATTATCAGAAAGAAGAGATCTTTATATGACTTTAAAAACTTATTTCACATCACATTGAGAACTTATAGCAAACTAGCTCTTCAGGTTTCATCCGCGTTACGTTAGGTTTTTGGTTCCTGCTTCGCTCCCGTGGGACATAGCGTGGTATTATATAGCCTATGTTACTTGTTGACAAAGTAGCTTTGGAATGGTGAAAGAATTTTTAAAATCGGTCCAGTAGTTTTTGGCTATTCATTACAATCAAACAAACAAAATTTTCCTTTTTATAATATTAGTGTAGATTATTAAAAACTTAGCTATAGCTCTGCAGTAGGTATACGCCAAAGTCCGGAAAAATCCGTACTCTGTGAGATTTGGAAACAGCCAGTATTGTTTACTGTAGCTATTTTCACGACATTCTATTGTGGGGACATCTCGCCTATATTTAATTAATATTTGTATTGCAAAAACGGGGCAATTTGCAAATGGAGACTTTAAGAGACACATTTAAAGAAAATATAATGACTGTGGTGTCGTGTCCATCTTTTGTTCACAAACTAAGCTAAAGGAGATCACCCAGCCTCCATACATTTTTGCGCTAATTTTAGAATGCCGGCCAAAGAAAAAAAATATGATATTCTGTTATATCTTGTTCTTGTAAACATTTTTATTATGGCACCAAACCTGTGGGACCATTCCACTTGATTTCATTTAAGTTCAAAGTCAGCCATATTTTAAGTAAAATAAATTGCCAAAACAAATGATTTAGCTGTTAAGATGTATGAGGAACATAGTGTAAAACTCCGACCAGACGGGTGTTGTGTCTGGTGTGTTACTGCCACTGCCCGACAATTGGGTAGTTTACAACATTAACCAATAAATGTTAGACACAATTTCTATAGAACCTCTTTTAATTTCAGCCCAATGAATTCGGTTCAATTTCAATTTGCTATAAAATTTGATTTTTAGTTGCTTTAAAATCAATAAATAGATAGTCAACTGAGTTGTTATTTTAGGACGTCATAAGTTGCCATTGCCATACAAAATCTATTGGAGAATTGCGTTATGACAGCTCATAAAAAGTACGTTAATTGATAATGGTGTAAACTACCGTATTGCTGAGTGTTGGGATTTTGTATATTACGGTAATGTCTTGTGCGAAGTAGACTGTCAGTTATAGTACACATGTTGGGTGATGGATATCGCCAGACCACACCCCCCCGAGAATGGAGGTTGTTAGCACGATGAGGCGTCTGTACATCTTCATGTAATGTTTGCCGGCCCAATTGAAGGTTTTAGTGAGTTTAAACCGAGCGCCGCATAGTTTTCGGTAAGTATTAACTGTCTGCGGAGATGCCCCAGTGAATCTTTATACTAGGTGTATTTTTGGTATTGCTCAACCCGCTAGGAGATGATTCTACTCATAAAAACAAACAACTTTTATTATGGAACCAACTCTGAAATCGCGAAAAAAATATCAGCTGTTACTAACAAAAGTTCAATGCCCTCCGACCATAATGTTAGAAACAGCTGATATTTTTTTCGCGATTTCAGAGTTGGTTCCATAATAAAAGTTGTTTGTTTTCATGAGTAGAATCATCTCCTAGCAGGTTGAGCAATACCAAAAATACACGTTGTATATTAGCTGGCAAAATATATCGCGTCAAACACGCCTTATCGCGCAATGCATATTTTAAGTTGGGTGATAGATGTCACCACACCAAGTTGTTTTGGAACTTAGCAAAGTGTTAGTTGTATTGAGTGGAGTGGGGGGGGGGGCATGGGGGTGGTCCGCCCAAACGGGGCCCACCCTGTCCTCTAGGCGACCGTTGCTGTGGTGACACCCAGGCGTTTCTTCCGCCCTAATCCTACACAGGAGCCTCCCGAAACACCCTGGTCCGGTGAGGATCTGTGTCAGGCGAAAGGTGAGAGCGCAATGGCGCCTCTCCAGCCACTTCAAAGAGGGGTCTTACCGCCGCTATTACGGCGTGTCCAACAGTGGAAGGTGCTCCCCAACTAGCAAAAAGTGGTTTTGAAACCATCCTAGAACCAGGACTATATCAAACTTATATCCGCATATAAGTTGCGAAAAGGGCCCACTTTATAAGTCTACTTTTACTTATGATGTATTTATATTAGACCGCTGAAATGCCTTTGACGCCTATATGACTCCTATAATAGAATTATGTCAATACAATTACTCTTGTAAATCTCGATATAAGTAAGTTTTAGTAAACAATAAGAATAATACGCTCCTAGAAATGCTTCATTAAGTTCATATATTGTAAAAAGTCGTATGTGTGAGCATTGTTGTGCTCTATGAAAAAAACATTTTTATTTCGAGTGCCATATTTTATATGAGTCAGAATTTATTCATGTCAACCAATATAGAAAAACAAAATCTTACTTTTGTCAAATTGTTACTCTTATAGCTCAATCGTAGGGGAACGTGAATTTTCTGTGAAATCTATCATGGTATAGATCAAAATTTTTAAGCGCCTCTTGAAATTTGCTTATTTAATTTTTATTATTAATTAATATTAAATGAAAATTAGGAAGGCAGCTGCCATTTTATTGGTGACCATTTCCGAGTGTGATATAGTGCTAATATAAGTATTTTTAGCATTTTTAAGTGTGACATAGTACAGTAAGCATCAGAGAAAAGGTCCCCCCCTTGGTAATGACATCAAAACATTCAAGTTTTTTGCAGAGTATCGTAGATGTCATGTTGGTCTAGGGGTTAAGACTGCGGCTGAGCAATGCGATGGTTGCGAGTTCAAATCCGCTGAAGTCTAGTTTGATTATTATTTATCTTTTTTTTAGGATATCATTTACGTGGTAAGGTGGTTTTCGTTAATTATTATTAATGAAATCAAATGTTAAAGTATGTAAGGTTTATAAGAAAAGCTAGTCATGTTGCATAAACAATTTTCATTTATTTCCCTTATTACATTGTATGGTCTTGGTTGAATATACTTACAGTTTTTTATCTGTGTTAAATTGGGGTTCTTTACTTAGAATATTACTTAACTAAACACAAAATAGATGCTCCGGGTGAGGTTAAGAACGTTTAACATTATAAATGTTCGTTTATAGATATTTCTAAAACAGTATTATGATGACGTGTAGGTTAAGTTGACATTTTTAAATAGTGTGTATTGTTATTTTTGTTTGATTTATAAATAAAAGCCTGGTTCAAAATGAAATGTAGTAATTTTTCCTATGATTTACAGAGGAAGAACCAACATGCTAAACTATAACAGTATAGCAATATATATCTTTCTCTTTTATCAAATTTTTTGATAACCCTTTTAACACAACATTAGAAAAATATGTGAGGTCAGATGGTGCATCGTTAACACATTACAAGACTAACTAGATTCGTAAACAAGAGTAACTGGATCGATAATAATAACGGTTGTTTATTTTTGATTAACTACTAGATAATGATCCCACAAATATTCGAAATTATTAACACTTGCTCATACGTTCCAATGTAATTTTATCAGTTAAGTAATACAATAAATCTGCTGAGTTAATTACTTATTAATAACGGAGAGGATGGCCGTCATTGTCTATCACTTCCTGAAGTCGACTTTTCATGCCCAAAACCATATTGAAGCATGCAGAACTATTCCGCATTAGCTCCCAAGTTTTGAACACTTCTTTATCTAAATTTGTTTTAGACTTAATTTCACTGGAGTCCCAGTTCAAAACCATCTGACCCCACAAGTTTTCAATGGGATTTAGGTCAGGGCTTTTAGCCGGCCACTCAAACACCGTTATGTCTTCTTGGGCCGTCAGCCAGTCTTGCACGATTCGGGACCGATGCACCGAAGAATTATCCTGAACTAGGTAAATTTGGCCCTCTGGATATGCGACCCGCACTGACGGCAGCATTACGTCCTTCAACACTTCAAGGTATCGCTCACTGTTCATGCGGCCACCTATTTCCACAAGCTCGCCTGGGCCCATTGAAGACATCCATCCCCAGTAACCTAAAACAGTTAACCTTTTGAAATCTCTTTCAATATGTAATCCAATTAAATGTCAATAAAAATAATTAGAAATGAACATAGTTTCAATAACAATGGTATTTACCTAGTGTTAATCGCCCGCTGGTTCTCAAGTCTAATACGTTTTTAGGGTTAAACCTCTGCCCACTTCTTCTCCATAAAATTTTGCGTCCATCCTTATCTGACTTGAAGCACTTTTCATCGGTAAATATAACAATTTCGTTTTCCCAGTCAAAATTTAGATAACGAGTGGCAAAATTTACTCTGTTGGTGCGGTGAACATCAGTAAGCTTAATTTTTCTGGCTGGTTTATAATTATGAATGTTCGCAGCGTGTAGATGTCGGCGAACAGTGCTAAGCGACACACCAAAAGTTTCAGCACTTGAACGCGTAGTTTTAAAGGGTGCCACTGAGTGAACTTCCACAATATTACGGTGTCGCTCCGATTCATTAGTGTAAGCAATTGGGCGAGGGCCTTGGCGTTCACATTTCACATCACCAGTCGCTTGATACCTTTGTATCCATCGACGAACTGTTTTTCTCTGTAATGAAAATGATAATATTAGAAATAAATAAAAAAAACAACTTGTAAGTAATTATGCATCATGATTGCAGCAATAAATATAATGTTTAAAATGTAAATCTTACCGTTATGCCCATATCTCGTGCTATTTTCTTTATGCTTTGTTCCTGTTCCCAGAGAACAACAATTTTAGCCTTCAAAAAAGTTGTTAATCGAACCATTCTACTGGTTAAAAGAATCAACTATGCAAAAACTTAATTAATTGGAAAATAGTTATTACGGCGAAGATATAACACACAAGCAGATCGACACGAAAACTAAATGATTTGAAAAGTATTTATACCCTCAATAACAGCTTTGTGTATGGCAAAAAAGTATTCTAATTTGAACCATATCTCGCAGTTTATACGGCAGTTAAGTTTATGAAGTCAAATTACGGTAGTGCAACAATCAGAATCGAGCACATTCTATTCAACCAAACAAAAAATCTATGCTAATTTCAACCTTATCTTTTACATATTTGAATTGTCTTTTAGTTAATTGAATTGATTTTATTTAATCGTAAAACAAAACGGTAAGGTAGAAATATAACACGTGATAGAAGTTGGAAATTAAACCTTATTATCTAGTAGATAAGAGCGTTATCAACCTTGTTCGATAAATGAAATAATTAGATTAGAAATTTCGTTGTATTTCTTAACCGTGCCAATAGCCTAATGGTATAAGGCATGGTCCAGATGATCGGCTGGCACCTGGTGGTGCGGGTTCGTATCCTCAACCGCTCATAGCTTTTTGTAAGTTATTCATTGTAAGCCGAAAAAATACCAAAAAAATATTAAAAAGGTGCAAATACTAATTGAGTGGGATCGGTGGCAGGCAGAGATGAGTGAGGCGGCGTGGCGGGGGAGGGAGCCGCTCGGGGTCTGAGTCACGCGGCGCGATCGCCCGAGTGGCGGCGCGCGCGCCGTTCGGGCGATAATTCTTTAAGTCTTGGGGGGTTCCTTTTCTCTGACGCTGACTGTACCAATTTAAGTATATTGGTTCTATTTTGGGTTTTCTCAAAACTGAAGAGGAGTCGCCATTGTACGTACAGTACCTGGCCAAATTATTAGGGACAGTTCTTAGATTTTTGTATTGTATATATAAAATTATTAGGTGTTGGTCGAAGCGGTATTTTTTATTAAAAAAACCTTATTAATTGAGATAATAAAAACAACAAATGTGAAGGCGAAATTAAAACTACAAATTACTAAAAATATCGCGTTACTTACTTAAGTAAGGAAATATGTTGTGTATAATTGAATATTTTGTGATGCCTTGGTAATCAGGTCTTGTAACTACAGGCTATACTTGTAAATACACCTATAATAGCTGACACCTATAATAGCTGCTAAATCTCTCTAAGAGTGTGTAAAATGCAGCAATAACGTTTGTGTTTTTATGATTTTTGGTGGAGACGCAATGCAATTTGAAAAAAAAAGTATGCAATCAGAAATATTGCTCGCGGTTCTATTAGTTTAAATAGAAAAATCTTGTAAAATGAACACAATCCTTATTTTGCCATCAATGAAACAAATATAATTTTTAAAGGAATTCAACAATATTGTTATATATTAGAAGCTATACCACTTTTTCGAATATGGCTCTATCTCATGGTGCTATCACATTACAAAAATAATAACAATCATACCAGTGTAGTGCTACCAAACCTTAAAACCTACATATTATATGAAACTATTATTTAGTTTTCTTGATTAAGGTGTTTGAACAAAAAAAATCTATGACCACTGTCCCTAATAATTTGGCCACCCATGGTAATTATAATCGCTTGATGTCAAATCCTACAATAGAATTTGCAAAACTATACATATAAAGCGTGTTTACGCCTACGTACTAGTCGTTACAGGCAAAAATGGCTTCTTAAGAGTTTTAACCAGGATTGTTAAAGATTACTTGGACTATATAACACTACTGTGAAATGCCTAAATAAATATGTCTAGGTTTAAATCGGCATACGATAAATAGATATCCTAGAGAACATTAATTTATCCTACCGAGTGTTGGTCATTTATTAAAACTTACTTTTAAGCAACTTTTAAGCTTATATAAACCCGAACCATAAATAATTTACAGTAATTAAAATTTAATTTACTTATATAGGTCATAAAAATATAGCTTATATGAGGTTATAAGTAAAAATAACAAGAGTAATTGCTTCTCAGTGCAAATATTCTTGGTACATGCTCCTACAGGAGTATTAAGATTTAAATGGTCCGCAGATGTCATCTTATATGCGCATATAAGTCCAAGCAACTGGACAAATTACTCTTGAGTGCAATTACTCTTGTTTCATGCTTTTATAGGAGTCTTGATCGTGTATTTGCCAAGAAATATGATCCGATATACCGATATAAGTACAAATTATAGGATTAATAATACTTGAGTACAAACAGCATGTATGTATCCTGTTAAAAGCGTAGTAGCAACTACCAAAACCATAATTGGCGCTTTATAATTCCAAACTTTATAATACCAAAAAGTTATTGAAACTTATAAGAAGGTAAATGTGTTGGGGACACAGAGCATTACGCCTAAATCTGCACGGAAAAGAAATAGCTTAAGAACGAGCTGTTTTTCTACCCCGACAAAGTTGAGCATTCAAGCGACAATGACACAACAACAACACACAGGCGAAATAACACAGACCCCAAGCGATGTCGGAGACATTTCATTCGATACAGCCGGATCAATCTGTAGTTCTGAGGGAATACACCATACGAATTTGCAGGCGAAGACCGATGCTCAAAAGACTACCGCAGACTTAGAGCGGTGTACCGACAACTCTCAATGTAAAACGTCTTTATTATATAACCCTAATGAACAATATAAGCCAAACAAAATATGTATTTTGAGTACTAACAAAGAAAATAAGGTCCTGTCGATAGCAGAAGAGACAATTGAAAATCAATTCAACTTTTGTCACTATCTGACATCTGGAGGAACCATATGTAATCTCCTGGAGGGGATAAAAACAAAACTTGCAGACTACACGAAGAATGACTACTGTGTGATTTTTATTGGTGAACAGGACTTTAAAATTAGTAATAATTACTATAAACTAACAGTAGACATAAGGAACACTCTCATTGACATAACACATACTAACATTATTATATGTTTACCAACATATAAATATAATATTAACTCAAATATGTATAACTGGCGAGTCATGAATTTTAATCAATCTTTGTATCAAGATAATCAAAAACACAAGTACGCATATGTAATAGATTCAAATGCAAATATCGAATATGACTATAATACTTTTTTTAGAAAGTCTGGACAAATTAATAATTATGGACTCCGTACCATTTTTTACAGTATTATGACGCTAATTAGAGACATAGGTTCCCTCAATAGTCAGTACCAAAGACAACACTTGATCACATTAACGCCTCACGAACCAACGCATGTATTAGAAACCGAACAGCAGTTTTTTCTCTACTGATTACATATATGTAATGCATCAGAATATAGCGGGCCTTTTAAATAAGACTGATGCCTTAAATGTCTGCATAGAGGAGTTAGGAGAGAAGAATATTAATGTCGACGCACTGTGCATTACAGAACATTTTATGATGTCTGGTTACGAAAATCAACTACGAATCTATAATTACTGTTTAGCATCAGCTTTTTGTAGGAAAAATAGTAAGCGTGGTGGTGCCTGTATTTTAATTAGAAACGGGCATCAATGGAAAGAAGTGCCACAAATAGCCAACTTGTCCATAACGGGTGTAGTTGAGTGTTGCGGTGTAGAGCTCATACAATATAATACTATTATTATATGTGTTTATAGAGTACCAAAAATGAATAATTTAAACATATTCTATGAAGTATTGGAAAAAATATTGAAAAACGTGTGTAAGAAAAACTTTGCGCATATTGTAATGGCAGGAGACTTTAATATTGATTTAATGAAAAAAAATACTATTGTATTGGAATTTGAATGTCTGTTACTAAATTTCAATCTAACATTAGCGATAAAAGAACCAACTAGGATGCATAGACAAACATGTATTGATAATATTGCACATAATTTTAAATCCAAATGTAAAACGGAAATACTAGAATTTGCGCTGTCAGACCACACAGCCCAAATAATTAAATGCCCTGTGAAGAAAACAGCTATTTTAAAATACTGGCGCATACAAAGACGTGATTTAAGCACAGAAAACATGACAAAATTCAAAGAATGTTTAAAACAACTGACTTTTTTAGAAATGTATGAATCAATTAATGATCCTAATAACGCATTTGACATATTTATTGACACATTTAAACTTTTCTATAACCTATGTTTTCCTTTCAACTTGATAACGATAAGAGTGACAAAAAAACCAAAATGGGTCTCACGCGGCATAAAGTTATGCAGCAAAAAAAAACGACAATTGCTATGGCGTTTTAGGCTAAAACCAAATATGACGAACAGAATAAGTTTTTTAAACTACAAAAATAGGTTTAAAAGAATTATAAAATTAACTAGACGTGCTCAAAACAATTATTCTATTAAAACCTCTACAAATAAATCAAAAGCGACATGGAATATAATAAATGAGTCGAAACCATTTTTACCTAAAGAATCCATTAACCAGATCAACTTAAATAACAATATAATAAAAGATCCAAAAGAAATAGCTAATGCATTCAATAATTATTTCGTAGATAAAATTCAACCCATTCCAGTTTCAGGAAGTAAAGTGCCATCAAACATTATTACACGTCAAGACTCAATTTATGTTGCCCCCAGTATACCTATAGATATAAAAAACATTATAAGAGCGCTAAAGTCGACAAACAGTACAGGATATGATGGGATATCTACCAAGGTAATAAAGTATGTAGCTGACTTTATTTGTGCTCACTTAAGCCATCTCATCAATCTATGTATAAGTTCAGGTGTGTACCCAGATGCCTTAAAAGTGACTATTGTAAAACCTCTACATAAAAAAAGTAATAAGGAACATATGAGTAACTACAGACCCATTGCCTTAATCCCAATTATATCAAAAATTTTTGAAAAATATATTTATAAAGAATTATACTCATACTTTGAAAAAAAGCAAATTTTACTTGATGAACAAAAAGGATTTAGGAAAAATAGGACAACTAATATGGCAATTTACGACTTCCTGCATGAGGTAATAAAAAATATGGACAGTAGAATCCCGGTATGCGCTATTTACTGCGACATGACTCAAGCATTTGACTATGTAGACCACAATATATTATTTAAGAAACTAGAGGCTTACGGCATAAGAGGAAATATACTAAATCTTATACAGTCATACATTACTAATAGAAAACAGTATACAGAAATAACAAGAATAGATTTTAAAACAAAGAGAGAGAATATTTACGTATCTGGCGAACGAACTCCTATATACGGTGTCCCACAAGGAAGTGTACTTGGATCGCTATTATTTATTATTTATATAAATGACATGCCTAATGCTACTGACCAACCCATGACCATCTTTGCAGATGACAGCACAATGACTATAACATGTAAAAATAAGGACTTGTATGAATATGACATTAATGAATCTTTGACATCAATAATAACATGGTTAAACAGAAATAATTTGAAAATTAACTTAGAGAAGACTACCATAATGCATTTTAGCCAACGTATACAGGCCAATAATGCTATAAAAGCTATGCACAACGGCAAAGTATTAAACAGCGTGGATGACACAAAATTTCTTGGGGTAATGATAGACTCAAAATTAAATTGGAAGGCACACATTGCATATTTGAGTAAAAAACTGAGCTCGTCCGCGTATGTACTGTACAAACTATCCTCAGAAATAAACCCAGAGGCCTTGGTTACAGCATATCATGGATTGGTAGCATCACAATTACGCTATGGTATCATATTTTGGGGTAACTCAACAGACAAAGAAATAGCATTTAAAGCACAGAAAAGATGTGTCCGGGCCATGTTTAAAATAAAAGCGACAGAAAGCTGCAAACCTTTGTTCAAAAAACACAAACTTTTAACGTTGCCGTCCTTGTATATTTTAGAAGCAACATCGTTTGTAAAATCTAACCCCCAATTATTTCCTCGACTCTCTGATACCTTTCCGCGTAATAGACGAGATAATAGCCAACTGTGCTTGCACTCGGCAAAGACGGCTCTCATGGGGAAAAGCTTTTTCTGTATGGCTCCTAAACTGTACAATAAAGTACCACAGACATATAAAGCCCTGACCACAAATTTATTTAAAAAGAAAATTAGAAATTTATTAACAGACAAGTGTTATTATAGCATAAATGACTTTTTAACGGATACCTTTTGACATGTTTGATGATTTATTATTTCTGATTTCTGAAGGATACCTATTGACATGCTTTGTATTTTTTTTGTTACAAATTATTATTACATTGACATTTTTACTATTAATTGACTAAGTTTTGTTTGTTTTTCGTTCGTTTGTTTATTTATTTGTTTGTATAAAAACTATTTGTACGCCTAGATGGGTAAAACATGTACGGACTTTAAATACGTTTTGTTAAGATCTTGCATGCTTAAATTTGTATGTAAACGCATGTTATGACAAATAAATGATCATTTTCATTTTCATTTTCATTTTCAAACAGCATTATACAATCGCTTTCCAGGATTATTTTGCTTGTTAGGTCATGTGTTAAAACCGAGGGCCGCATAGTTCTCGGTACTCCAGTGAGTCGGGGTAATGCAGTGCCGCGTTGTAGTTGGCTGTTGTGACTACCGGGTCAGAAGTGCATCTCTGCTTGCTGACTAGCTGAAGTGCAGTGTGCTATGTCAAGAACACTGATGGAGCTAGGCGATAACCAGGTACGCGCGTCCGCTGCATGCAGGCAGTTAAGATTCCCATCAAAACCATGAATTTTGGCTGTCTTTGTGACTCGCCGCTCAAAAGTTTCAAAAATTAATGACGTGATGGTGAGAACATCGTGTTTACGTGTGGTATGGTGACATCTATCGCTCAACATGTTAACTAGAATATGTGCAATGCGCGATGAAACGTGTTTGACGCGATATATTTTGCTCAATTGGGCCGGCAAACATCACATGAAGATGTACAGATGACTCATCGTGCCAACAACCTCCATTCTCGGAGGGGGACTGGTATGGCGATATCCATCACCCAACATGTGTACTATAACTGACAGTCTACTTTGCGCTATAAGAGTTTGACAAGACATTACCGTAATATACAAAATCCCGACAGCAATAAAATTGTCGGGCAGTAACCCACCAGACACAACACCCGTCTGGTCGGAGGATCCTTGAGGAGCTTTACACTATGTGCCTCATACATCTTAACAGCTAAATCTTTTGTTTTGGCAATTTATTTTACTTAAAATTTGGCCGACTTTGAACTTAAATAAAATAAAGGGGAATGGTCCCACAGGTTTGGTGACATAATAAAAATGTTTACAAGAACAAGATCTAACAGAATATAATTTTTTTTTCTTTGGCGGCATTTTTAAATCCCGGCTTTTACTGACTAAATCCCACCCATGCTTCTTCAGTTGCCCTTTATAATAATAATTCGTTCTGTTAGTAACAATGTTCTTATAGACTAATGTTAGTAAAACTTAAAACTACCCAAAACAATTACATAAGAAAATTTAACAATCAATCACTGCCGCACCATCCCATGACAAATGGCGGAGCAGTGATTGATGTACAAACAGTCTAGCCGACTAGCGATCATGCTAAGGATGCTGTTGGCGCTACCCCACACTCTATGCACCAGGGATGCGCATCTTTTACGCATTATGGCGTAAAGACAATCCACGCGATGCTCCGCAAACATCCCTGATGCACTACAGAATCGCCGTAGCCCCATCAGCACCCTAAACGCATTATTAAATTGGACTCGGAGGGCACCGTAAGACTTTTGGGTATAGTCCGCCCACAGGCTGCACGTGTAGAATGAGGTACAGTAGGACCTAAAAAGTGTAATTTTGACGGCTGTCGAACAACGTGCAAACCTACGGGCAATCATGTTCGCCCTTTATGTTTCTGGGTCACGGTAACTCTTCCGAACAATTCTGCATCCCTAGCAGGCATTGGCCCTAGAGCGCCCACGTATTTAGGTATCCTGGAGCGCCGTTTTAGATACGCAACATAACTCTATAATCCCATGGTTATTCAGTGCATAAGCCCTAAATAAAAAAACGAATGAAAAGCAACTGACTGCAGTACAAGCAGACAAGTCACGCTTCGTTACCATGTGCCACTGGGTGGTGGAAGTCGACACAAACAGACGATTAAAAACGGATTTTCAACTAAGAACCGAAAAAATTAATCACATAATATACCTATCTGTGGAATTAATAATCTGAAAATTCAACACGGTCATCTATATAATCAATCATAACAGTCTAACTAACATCCCGTACCCTATAACGGAAGAAGACCTTATTTCGATCGATTCTTTTTCCGAGATTTATATAATGCACGAGAAATTAAAAATGCAACTGACCTCCATTACAACACTTATAAATAACACTTTTGGCAAGCAAAAAACTTTGCATTTACAGTGAGTGATACCTAGAGATTAAATGTTCAATACTAAATATATTATAATCGCAGAAAATTGTAATTTAAAACTTGGGTATAGTAATGAAAAATGTTTATAATGTTGAATTCTATTAAAATAATATGTTTATAATTGTTGGCCGGCAAATTAAAAATTAGCCCAATAGGTATGGGTTTTGTTTTTGTCCTTTAAGTGCATCATTTGATGCAGCAATTATATTTGCTAGCTTTTGCCCACGACTTCGTCCGCGAGGAATAATAGTTCCCGTTCCCGGGGGATCTCCGGGATGAAAACTATCCTATGTCCTTTCTCGGCTCCCAGGCTATATCAGTACTGAATTTCATTCAAATCGGTTCAGTGGTTTAGGCGTGAAGAAGGAACAGATAGACAGAGTTACATTCGCATTTTTTTTTTATTGGTGAGTGGAAAATCATCCAATGACTGCACCTGTCCTGGGTGCGGCGGGAGGGCGTGTCAGACTCTTACTGACTAAAACCCACTCATGTTCCTTCGATTGCCCTTTATGTTCCAGGATCACGGTAACTATTAAAAACATTCCGCAGCCCCGGCAGGCGTTGGCCCTGTTGGGCCCCTTCCTGTGCTGACTCCTTCTCTTTGAGGCGCGCGTGGAACACTAACGAGCCGTCGACGCGGTCCTGGTCCCAGCCGGGCGGCGAGCTACCCATCGCTCGCCATCCGCAGAACCGCGCCTACGGTGGCCGGTAGTCGTCTTGCGACTCTCGACGGCTTCGCCTGGGTCTTTGTCCGGGGCGAGAGGCTCGTCGTTGCCTCTCGCGCGCCGCCGCTTCCTTCACTAGCATAACTGCTTCGCAGAAGGAGGCGACGGCATCCCATTCCGTCTCGCCCCGAAGCATGGCCTGAACCAGCGCCGGGCGCGAGAGGTCACCGCCGATGATCGCCTCTACGAGGACACGTCGATGCTCCGCCCATGCGTGGCACACCTCCACTGTGTGCTCGACCGTGACTTCCAGGAAGTTACATTCGCATTTATAATATTAAAATAATAATATAATATAATGTATATACTAGCTGCCTTCCGCGGTTTCACCCGCGTTTAAAACGTTAAGGGTGAACAACCCTTATCACTTAGGGGTATGAAAAACAGATAATAGCCGATTCTCAGACCTACTGAATATGCACATAAAATTTGGTAAAAATCGGTAAAGCCGTTTCGAAGGAGTAAGGTAACTAACATTGTGACACGAGAATTTTATATAATAGAAGAAATATTAGTACGGAATACGGAAATATGTATGTACCTACTTATTTATTAGTTCTCTGCTGTTTACCTTTTTTTTTTGGGGAGTGGGAAATCATCACGTGACGTCTCCCGTCCTGGGTGCGGCGGGAGGGCGTGTCAGACTTTTACTGACTAAAACCCACTCATGTTCCGTCGGTTGCCCTTTATGTTCCGGGGTCACGGTAAAAACATTATAAACATTCCACAACCAGTTTACCATAACACAAGTTCAGCTTAACTTGGAATCTAACCTAAGAATCTAACGTTTTAAACACGGCGCACATTGTTCGGAGGTTCCTCTCTCTCTGGAGCCCTGACTACCGGTAGCTTGGACCCTGTTCCTGGTACAGGACGGAATCATTAGACGAATTCTGGATGGCTACAGCAAACACTACAACAATGAAAACCAAAAATAATAAAAAAAGTCTGGTTGTATATTTATCTTGAAATGACTTAAATTATTTAACACTAAACATATTTTATTTATGACTTATGTTCCAATTATAATATTACCGTTACTATGTTATTAAAAAACCGTAAACATACATATTCAAATGTTTTATAGTACCTACATTACAAAATAAATAAAATTATTACTAACGTTTCGTTTCATATTTTTATGAGAAATAAGAATACGTGAAACGAAACGTTGTAAAAATGGTTCCAATTGAATCCGTAAGTGTACCTTGGCTTGGCAGCACTGTAGCCAGTGACCCGCCCGCCATTTCGATCGACGCGGATTGGATGAGGCATGAGAGTTGAGAGTTGTTTGTTTTGTACGCCACTTCCGTTACGTACAATTGGCTATTCTGATTGGTTTGCTACGAACGGGACGGCGGCGCTGCCATCTTTGTTTCATCGTTTTAGCTTGGCGCCTTTCCTGTGTTGGTTGCTCACTGTCTGTAGTGGTTCTAGTGTGTTACACGTTTCAAAATGGTGAGTTTTGCAAGATTTTGTGAAATTTAGTTGTTGTTGTCGTGATTTTATTGTGTAATATGGTGAACAGTGGTGTAATCAACTTACTGGCGAAGTTTCAACTCGGTACGAGAAAAATTAATGGGATTTTTCATCAATTTTAGGCTGGCGGTAAAGCGGGTAAAGATTCTGGTAAAGCCAAGGCCAAAGCAGTATCCAGATCAGCAAGGGCTGGCCTTCAGGTAAATTGAATCTATTATCTTAATTTAAAATAGGATTTTTCACAATATTAGTAACCATTAACTCTCTCTGAATCTTCAATTCATATAATTGAATGATATGAATGACCCCTTCAGTATGGCGGCGTCATCCACCATTACTCCGTCCGTAGCCCGTTGAAAATAATCAATTTATTGAAATTACAAAAAAATGTATTTCAGTTTCCCGTGGGAAGGATTCACAGACATCTCAAAAATAGGACTACGAGTCATGGACGTGTTGGAGCAACAGCAGCCGTTTATTCTGCTGCCATTCTGGAATATCTCACAGCCGAGGTAAGCATTGCGCGACGCCCTGTCAATATGGCGGGCAGCATAGTAAATTTATAATGTGTCTAACGTTTATGTGAGTGTAACTGCATAGCTAAATAAAGGACAACCCTCTTTATGTTTGTTTAGATTAGTGGTGGGCGATTATGAATGATCGGCATAATCGATTTATTTTGTATTACTAATGTTGATAATCGATTATGGAATTAGTAACTCATATGTTTTCATAATCGAATGATGTTACTAATTAGTACTACTAATCCTGTTTTATGAAGTCGACAGTTCCGTGTCATTAGTAGTAGTAGAAAGTATACCTATACTATAGAATAGATAGACATTTTGGTTTAGTTTCTTTTTGTTTTGGTGGTGTGTTTTGGTACTTTTAGTCGATTTATTCAACGGTAAGTTTACCGGCTTTGGAAATATAGTTTGTTTTAGCCTTTTACGTAACTCTTTTCGCTCGCTTTATAGCTTTTTCAAATAACCTTAACGAAATAAAAGTTCATTTTCTTTCGTGTAGTATGAATTAATTGACTGTTTTGGGGTTTGTTTATATTCAAAACAAATATTTAAACAACCTACGAAACATTTTACTCTATCAAAGAAATAAGTTTAGTCAGGTACGACAATATACAAGACGCAGTAAGAAGTACACTATTATCTGATACAACCGCAATGTGTTGTCGTTGTCCCCTTCCCACGCGACTGTGCCGTACGTGCGTGACTGAAGTGACTACTCTAACTTCATATTAGTAGAACTTAGTATTAGTAACTACTAATGGTTATAATCGAGATATCTCGAGACATTTCCATAATCGAATGATTTCGTTAGTATATCTCATAATCGCCCACCGCTAGTTTAGATTTCATTCGCGTTAGTTGATGGTATTGTAATTGACATAATTACCATGGTCCGATGGAATACAGTTATTTTGGCGGGAAACCACAAAGATTTATTTATATTACCTACCTTTATTTTGAAGCCTACACTTTTTACTTTTTGGAGATACCCATTCAAGTAGGATTGTGACGTGATGTTTTGATTTACTAAGTAGGTACATTTAAAAAAGCCGATTGTTTTATCGACTGCCTACCAACTAATTGATAAATATTTTTATAGGTGTTGGAATTGGCGGGAAACGCATCCAAAGATCTCAAGGTGAAGCGTATAACTCCGCGTCACTTGCAACTGGCTATCAGAGGTGACGAGGAACTCGACAGCCTGATCAAAGCTACCATCGCGGGCGGCGGTGTCATTCCTCACATACACAAGTCTCTCATCGGGAAGAAAGGTGGCCCTGGCGCTCCCGTTTAAATAGGTATGTATTAGAACTTATTTAACTGATTATAATACATATGTTTTCATCCAATCCTTCCCAGTTAAAATTTATTATGATACTATTTGTTTACTTTCATTAAAAATATTGCTTCTAATTATACCTTAAAGTAGCAACAGCCTAGACAGCACATACTCTTTTCTTCTAATGACATCCTACATTTTAGCAATGTCATAGCTCTGCAATTAAGACTGCAGTGTAAGGCAAACAAAGAAACTACCAATATAATTAAATAACCTGACATGTTTAGTTGAAGACATAGAAGACTACTTCACTTCAACTAAACACTAGGTATATTTTTGTGTAGTCATCATCTCATTATGCTTCTAACATCTCACTTTACTTGTCCCTTTGGGTCCAAGGGTGGTTGACTCATTTACTTCTTATTATTTCAATATCATACCAGTTATAGTGAATTATTGTTAGTTAGTAATTGTGAATTGAATAAATGTTCAGATAAAATATTGTATTGTCTGCAGGTTGTCTCCAATAACACCTTTGCTGCATTTGACTCCGGGCATGTTTTCTATGAAACTTATCAGCTGATAAATAGTTTCCGTAAGAGTTAGTGATGTGAACAGTGGAGTGTTTCCAGGGAACTGTTGGGTCCGGACTAAATCGTTTATTAGTTCATAAGTACTAGACATATTTTACTGGTAAGAAGATTTAATATGATTGTAGAATTAAGTTTAATTTTCTTGTTTGTTTGTAAGACATGATATTTTTCTATAGCATTGATTATTACAATGACTAAAAAATGTAAAATTATTATGCTACCAGTTTCCGTAAGTTATAGGTGTCTGCAATTGTCTCAGAGGCTGGTGCATATTAATTTTTAGTTTTGAATAGATATGCAACCTTAATTAATTGATAATTTGTTTGAAGCTATGAGCTGTTGTAATTTTTTGCAGCATTTGTATTTTTAAGTGACAAATGTTCTAAATTGTAATTTGGTATGATTGAACTGTTACAAGTTGTAAGAAAATATGTATTTTGATCTTTGAAATATATTGAGAAAGCACTGATGTATGACTGTTTATTCTTTAAGTAAGTATGATAGTTAAAACTCGCTAGTTTTAGATGACTAGCATGGTCTTACACAATGCCTTAAAATTAGTATTGGTAATATTTTGATGTCACACTGCTAGGCAATGACCTCCCTTTCTTTTTTCCAACCCTACTGGTCCTGGACCTGTGTAATGTGTAAGTCAGTTGCCTGGTTGCCTCCAAGCATCAAGCTCGTCCCTCCAACTTCTCCTAGGTCTTCGGACATTTTCTGGGACGCACATAGTAGAAGATTTAGCCCACGATACGTTCGACTTTCTGCACTCGTGGCTGGCCCAGGCCCTGCTTTTTCGGAGACTGTGTCTTGGAGTGCAATACTATTTCAAATGCTGCTAACCTGTCAGTTCCCAGGGTTTTAGCACTATGTAAGGCCTTGTCCAGTTAGGAAGAATTCGCCGCGATTCTCCCGCGCGTGCCACGCGAGACCGGTTCGCCCAGAAAGAGCGTACCTACGCGCCAGTCTATAATCATTTCCGTATCAAAATTTTGGCGCTTTTTTTCCCTCTCTCCGCTATACGTGCACTCGCTCTAAAATTCGCGCGAAATCTGGACGCAACAAGGCGGCCGCGGCCCTGGCATCGCGAGAGTTTGGCGAATTAGGCCGCGTTTCCACTGAAGCGGAGCTGGGCGGAGAAGAGCGGTGAAAAGTGATCAGTGTTTCCACTGAAGCGGAGCTGGGCGGAGAGGAGCGGTGAGTGGTCTTTGAGCGGAGTGGAGCATACTTTTGGAATCGCGCATTTTTGCAATCTCTCGGAAAGACCATACGTCATGTTGTCGTTTAAAAAGAAAAAAAGCAATCATTTTATATCTTTCTCTACTTGAAGACGAAGATAACGAATCAGATGAAGTAGCATTGACTGTTGCGACTTTTTTGGATTCGAAGAGAAAACAAGATTCTGGATTCGACCATTCTGTGCATGGAGAATTTTCAACTTTTTTTCAGACGCGTGATGACGAAATGTTCGAAACTTCGTATAGGGTATCAAGAAAACTTTTCCATGAATTATCAGTCATCTTAAACCATATATACAGAAGAAGGATACTAATTGCAGGAGATCGATTTCGTAATGTAAATGACGTAACGAAGACAACTGACACACTGCGCGCGAGTCACGCACCGCCCGGCTCCGCACCGCCCCGCTGTCCTCCGCTCTGCACCCCAATGCTCGCTGTCCTCCGCACTGCACCGCCTCGATGTATGAATATCCGCTCAGCTCTGCTCCACCCCGCTCGTACTGTTTCCATTGAAGCGGAGCGGAGATTTCAAGCATAGTCATTGGTCAATTTGTGCACCGCTAAGCTCCGCTCCGCCCAGCTCCGCGTCAGTGGAAACGCGGCCTTAGGTAGGTACGCACGATGCTTGTGGACGCGATGTATTTGGTGTCTATTATCTCGCCATCACGCGTTTCGCGGCGAATTCGCCCTTTCTGGACAAGGTCTAAGGGTAAAAAAAACGCAATGCACACGTGTCCATCAATTTACGTTAATTTTATTAATAGAAAACTACTATAACAACTAACTCTTCGATGTATGACTACCCAGGAAACTTCGTGTGCTTATGAAAAAATTCCCTCGATTTCCCTTTAAAACAAAAAAGTCTCACTCCTCTAACATAGGTAACAACCTATGAACCTACCTTATACTACAACCTAGTAGGTACCTAAGTACTTTATATTTATGTTAGAAGAGTTGTTAAAAACATTTTCACCCATGATCCGAGAGATTCTAATAAATATTCAGAGAGACTCCATTTAACAAATATTCAAAGTGAAAAACAGTACAATACATACATCTTAGCAGGTAATCTAATTTATAGATACGTTTTATACCTAGGTTACATACAGGGTGTCCCACGGCTATGCCACATAGAGGGAAAGTACTTTAAATAGGTATTGTAGATAGAACATTTACACGCAAAATAGTCATTCGCATTCGTGCGGCTTCGCTTTAGTTGTAAAAAAATTGACGCTTCGATGCGCTTCTACACTCTGTGCTAGTATAAATTGACCCTCACTCGAGAAAATTAATCAGCCTGTAGCTTTATCATACCGATCATAAGGATTCATCACAAGGATTATTTTTTGCTATTATAAATAACATAAGTGTCAAAAATAAAAGAAAGACCATGAATTTTAACATGTTTAATACCTACAAAATTAGTCAATTTTTCAAATGCTCAAAATGAGTCCCCCTTCTTGAATATAAGTGATGACTTTTGATTATTTCCCCTTGCCCTTAGTCCCAGACTAGCCCGAGGGCATAGACTGAGCCTACGATGGAGCGAGCTTACCCAGTAGATGCCTATGCACTCGTTTCTTAAATACTTCCGGGTTATATGAATTTGGAAACACAGACGCCGGCAGGGAGTTCCATTCCTTTGCGGTGAGCATTATAAACGATTTTGAGAAGCGCTGCGTGCGGATATGAGGAATATTAACCAAGAAAGGGTGGTATCCCGCCGTACGTCTGGATGTCCGGTGGTAAAATGGAGATGAGGGAATGAGCTCGTGTAGCTCATGAGCACACTCACCGAAGTGCAATCTGTAAAATACCGCCAGACAGGCAACTTTTCGCCGATGTGCTAGTGGTTGAAGTTGGGCCACCAGCTTCTTGTCGCCAATCAACCTTCTGGCCCTGCGATCCACCGAATCCAATGCGGCTAGTTGGTATTTGGCTGAGCCATCCCATAGGTGACTGCAATACTCCATACACGATCGGACTTGAGCTTTACGCATCAAATGTTTAAGGCTGGTTTTACAGTCACGCCGCTAGACGCGCCGTTGGACAGCGCGCTGTTGGACAGCGCGCGTTTGAACAGCGGTGCACCATAAAACGACATTAGTACGGCGCGTTTCGCTGCTGTGAGACAGTCGTGTACAAACAGATACAAAATGAACGGCAATGCGGTTAGAGTACTGGCTATTTACTTTTTATGGAAAAAAAGGCAACAAAAACGTCGAAGAACAGTAGGTGTTGATCCTTATAACGCTACAAGGTTACTGAGAGGCGAACACGTAACATCTTTCTCTGATTTACGAGAAAATAGTTATAAATTTTATAAATATTTTCGCCTATCAACCAGCAGTTTCGACGAATTACTGTGCAAGTTAGAGTTTTCTTTACGAAGATCCAGCATACGTCGCATCCCCATAGCTCCAGTGGAAAAATTGGCGATTACTCTAAGGTAAGTGAAATAAAAGAGTAGGTTTTGTAATAAATGATAATATTTGTTTGGCTTATTTTAATCACAGTCGTATTTTAATTACAACCTAACACACTTATTCATAAATGCTGATTAAACCTATTTTAGTTAAAATGGTCTTAAAATCGGAATCTTCTCTTTCATTTTGCAAATGTAGAAAAGAAACAAAACACTTGTAAAACCTATATTAATCTCACTCGTTTTTAATGAATAAGGGCATTATTTTAAATCACAGTGTTATTATAATCATTGACTTATTTTAAATCACAGTCTTATTTTAATCATAATCTTATTTTAAATCACAGTCTTATTTTAATCATAATCTTATTTTAAATCACAGTCTTATTTTAATCATAATCTTATTTTAAATCACAGTCTTATTTTAATCATAATCTTATTTTAAATCACAGTCTTATTTTAATCACAGTCTCATTTGAATCATAGTCTCATTTTAATCAGTCTTACTTTGTAGCTAAAAATTGACAAGTACTTGTGAGGTTCACTGGTGTGTGTAGTTAGAAGGAACACCGAATGATTTGTTGGTGTGTCTATGTCAAAGTATTGTGACAAGTTAGTGTGCCTGCTATCTTGACGTCAAGCTAGCAGGCACACGAAGCCTGGCAACCTGACAACTTTGCCCTTTCGGAGCGGCATTGCCTCCCAGGCAGTAGCATTTTGATTTTTGCGAAGTAGTAATAAACTTTTTAAAATAAATCTGTAAAAACTAACTAATATCCTTATTGATCCTCATTATCAGGATAATTAGAGTTATTATCGCCAGTCGGCGATACGACATTTGATAATTCTACTGCAGATTCATAAAGCTGCTGTTGAGGTGTAGAGGTGGTAGCATAGGCATAGGTATAATTATGAAGTGGCAATGTTTGAGTTGTGTAATTATAAGTAGAATTTGCGTTCACACTAGAATTAACATTATTTTCTGGTGATGAAAAGCTAGGTGTCGTAGTCGTTGGAGCTGAAATCCCAATAAGTAATTCTAGAACCTTTGCGCGAAACTGCAGCTTTTGATAAGCACTTAAATTACTTAGAATCGGACCAAGAGACTCAAAAAATGACAAATCATCAGGATTGAGGTTGGAAGGGGAAGTATTTTGGTTAAGCAACGTTATTAATTCGTTTTCAAAATTTGATTGTTCTGATTTACGTTTATTCATTCCACTACGTTTATTCCATTTGTTTTGACTATTTTCTGTGTTTTCCTGTGGTCTATGGAGCTGAGATGGAGTACTCAAGTTATTCGCTGATGTGGCTGTTTCAGTCAAATCTTCAGATACGATAGACTGATTATCGCTTAATGATTCTGTAACTTCATTTTCTGAAATACGATCAAGGAATGTCATTTGGTCGAAAAATAGATACTTCTTGTGTTTTGCAGCGCTTCCAGATGGCGTATTTCGCATATTCCCTTTTGTTCTGAAATAATTATCTCTGGCTGATTTCCATCGATGGCGTATTTGTTTATCTGCAATAAAAACGTAGGTATTTTTTTAGGTACTTACCTATATACTAAAATCAAATGAAAATACTTGTTGTTTTCAGGTTTTTGGCAACGGGCAGTACTTTCTCCGATTTATCTATCACATACAGAATGGGAATCACTACTGTAGCTAAGATAGTAGATGAAGTTTGTTCGACTATATGGGAAAAACTGCGTCATGAATGTCTACCTGAACCAACTACAGAAATGTGGCAGCGCATAAGTGAAGAATTTCAGTTATATGCAAATTTTCCAAATTGTTGCGGGGCGATAGATGGTAAACACATACGTATAGTAAATCCTGCAGGTGGAGGCTCAATGTTTTATAATTATAAACATTTCTATTCTATCGTCCTTTTGGCAATGTGCGATGCGAACTATTGTTTCACATATATTAACATAGGTTCTTGCGGGAAAAACTCAGACTCTACAATATTTCAAGAGAGTTCACTATTTCAAAAGTTACAGAACAATAGTTTGAGGTTGCCAGGTGTAAAGCATCTGCCGGGCACTAATATAACAGTACCACACATAATAGTTGGTGATGGTGCATTTGGTATATCCAACCATGTGATGAGACCTTATGTGCGATCCAACATGACTCATAAAAAGAAAATATTTAATTACCGCTTAAGTCGTGCTAGACGGTACATAGAGTCGACGTTTGGAATAATGTCCAACAAATTCAGAGTATTCCATACTCCTATGAGTGTCAGTTTTCCTATTGCAAAAAAGATAGTTCAAGCCTGTTGCATATTGCATAATTTTATTAGAGTACGGGATGGCTACAACGTTAATCACACATTAACTATAACGGGATTGACTGATCTAATTAACGACCCAGATCATAGATCAGGAAACACATTACGCGATATATTCGCTAATTACTTCGTATCACCCACTGGTAGCGTGTCATGGCAAGATAGATCTGTGTTCTGATTTTATAGTTGACACCTACCGCGAAATTCAAAAATGGAACGAAACGAAACGCAGTAATATCGTCGTGGCTTATTTGATTTACCTACCCAATTAATATTTTTCACTAGGTGACCCGGCAGACGTTGTACTGCCTCAATCGATAAAATTTTCATATTTATTCACCTTTTAAACCTCCTCTGGACTTCCACAAATAAATCATAACCAAAATTAGCCAAATCGGTCCAGCCGTTCTCGATTTTAGCGAGACTAACGAACAGCAATTGATTTATATATTTAAATAGATTAGAATTTCTGAAATTCGCGGGCGGACAAAACGATTTCACTTAATTTTACACTAGGTAATAAGTAGCTAATGTGACTTAATTAAGGTACCAGACTCGTCGGTTACACTTGACAAACGATCTTTAAAGTTAATTTATATCTCTTATTGTGAACTGAACACTAAAAGTGATAGAATGTTTTAATGGAGGATGGAGGATTTCGTTTGTGCAACTAGCGGTAAACATGTATGTAACAAAAAAGATTTTATTAATAAATGTTTCTTACCTAAGTCTGTATTGAAATGTTCACCACACAATTCCTTTCCAATTTCTTCCCAGGCTTTATTTTTTGCGTCCTTATTCTTATAAAAATCATCGGCCGGGTCCCATAAACATCTTCTAATTCGCACTTCGTCAATTACTCGACCCGTATCGATGTGATTCATTTTGTACACAACAGTACCTAACGGCACGTCTCAACGGCGTGAGACTAAAACGCACAATGGCCGTAGAAGCGCACGAGCGGCGCGCGCTTCGACCGCGCCGCGCGAATAGGACGCGTTCAACGAACGGCGCTGCTCAAGCGCGCGAATTTGAAACGCTACTAATACCCCAATACATATCAGAGCGCGCGCGCTCCGACGGCGCTGCCGAAACGCGTGACTGTAAAACCAGCCTAAATGTACGGTATTCCTTTTATTTGTGTTGTGACACTATGTTATTTAGCAAAAAATAATCCTTATGATGAAACCTTTCGATCGGTATAATAAAACTATATAGGTGACTATTTGTTCTCGTGGAACAAACAAGTAAATATCTATGAATGCAGTTCAAATTGTTTATAAAATTGAAATAATGTCTTCTTTCTTTATTTAATTAAGGTACTTTCTCTCCATGTGGCAATAGCCGTGGGACGCCCTGTTTATAATAGTGAGCATTATTATAAGGCGTTAATAGGGATTATTTTTTACCTGAACTTCAAAAAAACCGGCCAAGAGCGTGTCGGGCCACGCTCAATGTAGGGTCCCGTAGTTTCCCGTCCGTCACAATAAGTGTTCCCACTTATAAGTTTAAAAAAAGGCTTTTGTTACGTTGACATACTAAGTAGGCAGAAATTATTTTGTACAACCTTTTTGTCTTTTTTGTACAAAAACTGTTCTTTCTATCAAGTACAAAATAATTTTCCTAGAAAGTTCTTATAAGTTCTACTTTCCAGATTTTTTTCATATTTTTTAAACCTACGGGTCAAAAGTTAGAGGGGGGGGACGCTTTGATTTTTCCTTTTGGAGCGATTATTTCCGAAATTATTGACATTATCAAAAAATGATTCTAGTAAACCACTATTAATTTTTCAATACCTATCTAACAATATACCACACGTCAGGGTTGAAATTAAAAAAAAAACACTTCCCTCTTTACATATAGGGGGGTACCCTAATAAAACATTTTTTCCAATTTTTATTTTACCACTTTGTCGGCGTGATTGATATACATATTGGTACCAAATTTCAGCTTTCTAGTGCCAACGGTCACAGAGATTAAGCGAGGACGGACGGACAGACAGACAGACATGGCGAAACTATAAGGGTTCCTAGTTGACTACGGAACCCTAAAAAGACCTCCTTACTCAAATCGATGGTTTTTTTTTAACCGATTAAAGATTTAAAAAAAGTAGGTTCTCAGTTCGATCTGTAAAAATGATTAAAATGATTTTTATTTCTGTAAATAGGTAATAAATTACACTTTTACACGTCATTTTTTTTCTCTTATTTTAATCGAACGATGTATGTATGTTAGTCCGCGATTATCTCGTGCTTGGCTGAACCGATTTTGATGCGGTTTTCAAAAATCCTTTATTATGCGCACCGCATGTATTCAAGAGAAGAGTGCATAGGCATCTTTTGGGTGAGCTCGCTCCATCGTAGGCCCCGTCTATGCCCTCGGGCTAGTCTGGGACCTAAAGCAAGCCCATAGGTAAGTAATAAAAAAAAAGTACCTAGTATAATTTTGAAAGTTACTGTAATACACAGTCAGACATTGGTGCTGATTCTTTTATTCACACAGTTAGTTAAATTCATCTTTCTATTTCTTAGAGAAGAAAGAAAAGACAAAATATATATTTTAGTTTAATCCTGTCAAATTAGACAGCGCCTGAAGAAAACTAGCGTATTTTTAGTCCCCATGTTTTAAATCGCGTCTAAATTGTGTATGGATGAGTGTCTAAATTTGACAGGACGGGACTTAACTAATATCTTCTGCCCTTTTCTTAATGAAATGGAAAGAGAAAGATGCACTTAACTTAAATTTACGTTAGTTTGTAAATATGAGAATCAGCCCCATAGTCTACAGTCTAACCAAGAGTTATAATGGTGCCGATTCCCTTGGTCACAAACTAGACTAATTTTAAGTTAAATGCATCTTTCTCTTTCCATTTCTAAAAGAAAAGGACAGAAGATACAATTTAGTTTAATCCTGTCAAATTAGACAGCGCCGGAAGAGTGTCTAAATTTGACAGGACTTAACTAATATTTTATCTTCTGTCCTTTTCTTAATTAAATGGAAAGAGAAAGATGCACTAACTTAAATTTACGTTAGTTTGTGAACAAGAGAATCGGCACCAGTGTCGCCCAGTGTAAAGTGTTACCTACTGGGTTATGGAGGTTGTTTATCGGGACAATCCCGCCACACTATTCCCAACCACTGCAACTTCTGAAAGCCAGAATTAACAGTGGAGTCCGCCAGAAAAGCGCCGAAGCAATGAAGCTCGACGAGTCCCGGAGAAACCATTTAACTGTCTTGGATCCCGCAACGAAATAATCAGAAAAGAACTGCTGAGGAAAATTATTTCCACTGCCTTACCTCCACAACAAGCAGGAGACATGGGTTATGGAGGTCTGATAGGCAGTCGCTGGATGCCGACCCCAACATAGTTGGGAAAACGCTCGGGTGATTATTAAATAAAATATGCCCCAAAATGGCTAGCTAGAAATATTACAAAAAAAATAGTAGTGATCATGTGCTGAATTTTAAAGGAAAACTATAAAGGCTTAAACGTATAGTTTTATTATTCAGAAGTTGTAAAGCGCTCAGCTCATAGATTATACAATATAAACTGGTAGGTAGCTCAGCTTGCCATCTACCTACCAGAGCGGAAATGCAAAAATGGAGAAAAATCCACCACTAGAATTGCATTGAATATTGCAAGCGAGATTTTGTGAACAGCCGCAGCCTGCGGAACTCTAGTAACGCAAAAAGCCAAACTTCGACATAATGCGATAATATAAAACAGGCATGATGCATAATAGTTGCATAGTGGCTTATAATGTGAAATGGTCTAAGGCCCGTATTAATAGACGTCACTTAATTCTGAGACGCTCTCAAATCTTTTGCTGTCCTTGTCATTCTAAAGGGAAAAATAAGGACAGCAATAGATTTGAGAGCGTCTCAGAATAGAGTAACGTCTATTAATACGGGCCCTATTCTATGCGTGCGTGGCGTGACACGCACTTGGCCAATGTTTTTATATAATGGGTACTCCTGAGAAGCTCCTGAGTAACCTGGTTAATTAATAATTATGGACATCGAAGATACCCTCCTCATTATCTAAAAGTAAGCATACCTACAATAAATTAAAAAGAAGTCATTAATAATACAAAAAATATATTAACGAATATGTATCTTCTGTCCTTTTCATAAATGAAAAGAGAAAGATGCATTTACCATAAGTTTAGGTTAGTTTGGAAATCAGCACCAACACCAATACAATGCTTTAGTAGTATTAGTACTTACCTACTTGCCAAACAAAATTCTAGTTAAAATTATAAGGAACGACCATGAACGACACAATATTATAGGAATAGAACATAAATAGCTTTAATTAAATACATAGCCACTAGCCACCTATAATGTAAATCAGAAGAGATTTCTAGATGTGTCGATAGCAAAAGACAAATCTACAAAAAAAAATAATTTGGTAACAAAATGGTTTGATAATATTAAATGAGTTGCCAATATTTTTAACCAATATACTTTATTTATTTTACGTTTTTTTTATTAATTTTTCCTTTATTTTAACAATATTTGTCACTAAAATTTAATAATGTTAAAGGGAGATCTTATTGAAATATTGTTTAAAAAAATAGGTAATTTTCCTTCATCTGGCGTACTCGCACATATAGTTACGCCGCCGCCATTTTGGTGCTTCAATTATTTTATAATGGAGCTCCGACTGCCTTTTTTAGGGTTCCGTAGCCAAATGGCAAAAACGGAACCCCTATAGATTCGTCATGTCTGTCTGTCTGTCTGTCTGTGTGTCCGTCCGTCCGTATGTCACAGCCATTTTTTTCCAAAACTATAAGAGCTATACTGTTGAAATTTGCTGAGTGGATGTATTCTGTGAACCGCATTAATAATAATAATTAATAATTTATTTACTTAATACAGACTACAACAGGGTCCACTGTGTTAGTAACAAAGTTACTTAACCTATGTTAGTACTTAATATCTAAAACAGATCGGGTGCGGTTAATGAGCGCCCACACTAGTGGGCTATCTGCCCGTGCGGCTATCGCTTGCAGGATAGTGTTGGGACTGCCGCGCAGTCTGTGGAGTAGCGAGGCAGATTTCTTACGCCACAACGCATCAAAACTATCAGTGCGTGCGTCGGCAAACATTGCCGACGCACTACAGAAGCGTGAATTAAGATTCTGATACAAAAATAGAAAATAAATAAAAAATTTTGGGGGTCCCCATACATAGAACTTAAACATAAAATTTTTTTTTTCATCATACCCATATGTGTGGGGTATCTATGGATAGGTCTTCAAAAATGATATTGAGGTTTTTAATATCATTTTTCTCTAAACTGAATAGTTTGCGCGAGAGACACTTTCAAAGTGGTAAAATGTTGCCCCCCCCCCCCTTAACTTCCAAAATAAGAGTATGATAAATCAAAAAAAAATATAGCATGTACATTACCATGTAAACTTCCACCGAAAATTGGTTTAAACGAGATCTAGTAAATAGTTTTTTTTTAATACGTCATAAACCGTATATCGTAATTTTTTAAACTTATAAGTAGGTGCACTTAATCACTTATTGTGACGGACGGGAAACTACGGAACCCTACATTGAGCGTGGCCCGACACGCTCTTGGCCGGTTTTTTTATAGGTCCATGCGTACACATATTTACTCGCCTTTTTTTATAGGTCCATGATGAAACTTGCTATAACCATTCTACTCAATACTTCAAATAATCTTAAACATTTTTTGATTGTGATGGGAATAATCAGAATTTTCTACGCTAAGACAAGAACTATTTTCTAAATATTTCGCTTAAATCGTTGGGGGATCGGGAATCTAATAAATGGTAATCTTGAAATGACTCATTAAGTACATATTGTTTCCATAGGCAGTTGGCAGGGCTATTGAAGCAAGTGTGAGCGAGATAAAAATCATTTTTTATCTCGCTCACATTTATATCATAATTTAGGTGTGAGCAAAGAGTATGTATAAATTGGTGTGAGTACTTACCTACTTGCCGCGCGAGATAAAAAACATCCGAGGGGTGAATCTTAGACTATTAACTTCTAGACGTAACCATGAGGTTGTAAAGAAGTGTGAAAGTGAGAAGCATATATACGAATTTCGTAAGAAAATTGAGACAAAGCATAACATGCTCTGTCTCGTTCGGCGTGGCCGGTTTTCGCTTGGCGAACATTGAAAAGTTAGCCAAACAAAGGGATGTCACTGTCATTGAATGGTCGGCTCGTATTAGTTTTTACAATTTTATAACAATTTCGGTAATTAAACCAAAAGTTTTAATGTATATTTGAGAAATTGACTCCAGTAGTTAAGTGTTTAGTGCGTTTTCTGTGCTATAAAAATGGTTGCCTGTAAAGTCGGTTTTACGGGCGAAGATTTTACGTGACAACGTCTTTTACCGATCATAGTTGAGTGGGAGAGAGACGCAAGGCATTCGGCGGGCCTCTCTCTCGTTCGGTGACTCATCGTAACGTTACCGAGCGTTACACTTTTTCATAAGTGACTCCCAGCCGCAACCTAATTTAAGACGTTGTCACGTCAAAATGGGAGGATGCACTATTTTAGGCTGCAAAAGCCACACAGAAAGAAAGCAAGATAAGAATGTTACTTTTCACTCGTAAGGATGCAAATATTACAAGTTATTGTGCATTGATTGAATAAATACATTTGTGTGTATGTAATTACATGGCTTTCGATCAAAATTAAGGACATTTTCTAGCGATATCGTTTATATTTTTATCTACATAACCTATTACTTGTTTTTCAAAGTGTTACCATACCTCAGTTCTATTTTTCCCATAACTTGATAATAAAATTGCAACTAGTTAAATAAATAAAATTAATCAGATGATTAATTAGTTCTTTGATGCCCTGTGAGGTATCCTCTCCCTTTTAAAAGGAATTTTATATAATTTTTATAGTTGGACATCACAGACATCAGTGAAGGAAAACATTGTGAGAAAACCTGGACTCGTAACTTAAATAATACTTACGATATAAATAATTTTGCACTCTTATTAAGGATTATGATACGCAACTTAGTACATGAATGTAATAAGTAGTTGTTGCAACGGAACATCTCACGGTTTTGGTCATATTTAGGGAAAATTTTACGTAATGACAACATTGAAATTTTATAGTGCTGTCTCATGTGCGGCCACGCGGTGGCTCAATCTAGAAGTTAATAATCTAAGGGGTGAATAAACTTGGCGACGGCGTCAATTATTTCTTTTATGTGCAGTATCCAGCTTTATTTAAAATTCTTAGGCAGTTGGACAGGGCCTAGGGTGCCAAGGCAGGGCACGTTCAGAAATCAGAGAATAAACCACCGAGACTACTATTGTATAATATGTCATCTTTTTTTTAATATTTTATCTGTCCGAGAGAAGTTGAAAAAAACAGTGTGTGTGAAAGTGTTTTCATGAAAATTTTTCAATCTGGTGTATGTGGATGTGCATCCGTCGACAAAGTCGCTTTTATCGTAGAAAACTTGTATTCTCAAATTAGAAATACGGAATTGGGGACAGACGGACTGTTCGTTAGGGTTTTGACTATTTTGACAATATTTTAGGAACCAAGCTCCCGTTTTGACATTAGAGACAGTCATGTCTTCTTATGTTCCTGCTGTTTCGAGTATCAAACAAACTCATAAAATTTACAATTAGTTTTACCGCAGCAACCGCATATTATTGAAACTTCTAATAAACATAGCGTTTAGTGTTGTGTTAGAGTTTAATAGAAACGCGTATCGTCGTCATAAATCTAATTGTTCATTTCAAAGTACGATACTAAGCGACCGCTATGAGTTCAAGACATCGTGACAGGAGTCGGTCGAGATCTCGCGACCGGGACAGGGACAGGCACAAGGAGAGGGATCGTGAAAAGACTCGTGACCGCGACCGGGATAAAGATAGGGAGCGGGACCGCGACCGGGATCGCGACCGCGACCGGGACCGTGACCGGGACAGAGACCGCGACCGGGATCGGCACCGCTCCAAGAGGTACGAGTTCACACATGCTTGAGCTTTTACTTGTACTCATGATAATTAGTAGTGTATGAGTGACGGTACGCTCCGCAGGGACAAGGAGCGCGAGCGCAGCCGCAGCCGCGACCGCCACAAGGAGAAGCGCCGCAGCCGCAGCCGCTCGCGCAGCAGGAGCCGCAGTAGGAAGTCCAAAGACAGGTAACATCCTCACCAGTCAGGCTTGTGCATGTGCGTCATAGTTCTAAGAGGAACTGTGAGATCATTGTGCTTCGGCAAGCATGTGAAGCCAGTGGTACAGGGCCAGACGTCCTGTTGCTGTTGGATTGTTGTTTAGACACAATTCAAGGATAATAGCAGCCCGACGGCTGACTGTTGTTTAGTAGACAAAACTAATATGTGTAGTAGTGTGGATCATACAAATATGTACTTGTGCAGGAATCCAACCTGTGACACTGGGTGCAGCAGTCAAGTGCTCGATCACAGTGCCTTGTTGTCAGTAGATGAGTTAAATTGCTAGTGTAGGAATAGCTGATGTGCTGGATATTTGCAGTCAATGTTCACTATTTTTTACTACTTCTTAAAGTTTCTGTTTTTGACATCATTTCAAAACAAATAAATATCATTGACACTAAAGTATAAATGATGAACTTTTCCCAATAAATTAGTGTAAGGATGTAGTCATGTTGAAGATCCTTTGTATTAAACAGCAGTTGTGCATTGAAAGTTGGGGTAGTCATCAAGTTATAAGCACACCAATGGACAGTTAACTTAACGAGATTTTGTTTTGTTCTATTGCAATGGTGTGGTGTGACTACTAAGACTACTGCTACTACTGTGTGTAAGGAGGAATGTTGTGGTTGCAGGGACGGCACCATCGCGCTGCTGGACCAGATGGTGGGCACCACGACGAAGGCGACGGCGCGCGCCGTGAGCACCAACGGCGCCATCAACCCCGCCACGCAGGCCGCCATCCTCGCCGCCGCCGCCGTCGCGCAGGTGACGTCACGCTCTTCTGCTAATTACTTCATGCTATTAGTAGATGTTTGGATGTTGGATGGGACTTTTTGTACATTTATAATACCCCAAACCTTTTTTTACTACCAGCACCAGCCTATTGTCCCAAAATATTGTTACCCACTTCCACAATTATTGGAACCTCCATGATTTCATGTACATTAGATATACACGAAAACATGGAGGTTTATTTATCCACCAGCAATAAACTCTGTTTACAAGTCTAGTGACCGAGCAGGGAGGTAGGCACTGGACAGTGGAACTCCTTATGAATACAAGGTTTATTATGGATTCTACCTTTCCGCCCCATTTTACGACTGAAAGACGAGATTATGATTCATTTAACTTTTTTTATAAGTCACAACTTCTCCTTTATCGTGATACTTAAGGGTCAATGAGGTATAATAGCTAATGAATAATCTCCCCAAGCTCTCACAAGTGTGTCAGTACACTTTCATTGTGGTATAAAATGAACATATAGTATTTTTCAGCACAATGCTGTTGAGCGACAGGTAACTTACATCTGTACATTGCAATAAATGATGATACTTTACTCTTTAGTTGTGAATGCTCCAACTTTGTGTCCGAATCTTTGAGATTAGACATGAGTATGTAGTCTAATAGACACGTACTTAATGCAATGACTAGTATTGTATGTTTCACATGATAAAGATATTATATGATTACTTTTTAGCTACCTACATATTTATTTTTTCTAATTTTTGGTCCCACTAAAATGATGGTATTTTACAAACAATAAACTGTAGATAGAAGGGTTCCTGTTTAGTTGTACATGAACCCAACCTGGCAGTCACTGTATAACAGTCAACACTGCTTGTTGTAGTCAACATGATGATTTTTTATATTTTGTTATTTGGATTGTAATAAATAGTTTTGTATTTTGTAGAAATATATCAACTGGGCGGTAAGCAATTTCATTTTATAATCTGTGTGTAAGGTCCTGAGGTTTAGTTAAGGAGTGTTAGAGTTGAAGTAAGTGTGGTGTTGTCCGGGCAGACGTTCGTGGCGCAGCGGCGCATGGCGGCGCCGGTGCAGCCGGCCGCGGCCGCCGCCGCCGCGCTGTCGGCCGCCACCGCCATCCCGCCGCCCACCTCCGTGCAGCAGAAGTTGGAGCTGCTGCAGGCGCGCTCTGACTCGCGCTACCGCCCCGAGCGCGCCGAGCGCCCCGAGCGCCCGGAGCGCCCGGAACGGCCCGCGCACGACTACCACCCCGACGACGACCAGGACGACGGGCTCGGTGCGTACCGCTGTCTGTTCAAACTCAAACTCAAAACTATTTTATTCAAATAAACCAATTATAGATACTTTTGAATCGTCAAGGTGTCAGTCTGTCAGAAAAATGAAGCTAGTTGCTCTTTCCAAAAAGTAGGTCCCATGGAGAAGAGCGAGCAAGAAAATCCATGGACACTCTTTTAAAATCATTAGATTACAAAAATTTAGTTACATCATTCATTGTTGAATCTAAGGTACTATGTGAGAACAACGTAACAAGTCGTACATGTTAGAAATGTTAAAATAAACAAAACAAATCTTAAAACAACTGTGGCAGCTAACAGATGACCAGGGGGCGTACCACAAGCCCTTATAGCAGTATTACTTTGATATTACTTTCATTGGAAAAGAGACGGCGCTAGACAACGTGTCTAGCGCTGTCACTTGCACACTCCTGCAACAGGACTACAACAATCTTACTTTAAACGTCATGGTAAGGGGACAGTCTCAGCAGACAGCGCCCGTTCACGAACATGACGTATGGATCGTATTATATCGCACAGGCTATACGCCCAGCAAACAACTCGACTATTAAATCACAGTATTGTTTGCTGGCCGTATGCGATGCGTCCAGGTCGCACGAAGTAACACTGGCTGTAACAGAGAGTGCGGCAGGTCCGCTGGGCGAGACGGCGGCGGAGCGGCGCGCGCGGCGGCGGCGCACGCGGTGGATGGGCTCGGAGCACGACAAGACCTTCATCCCCGGCCTGCCCACCGTGCTGCCGTCCTCGCTCACGCGCGAGCAGGAGGAGCAGTACCTGCGTGAGTACCTCTGCTGTACCGGTGTAGCCATGTGTGCCGGGGCCTGCTGCAGTGCTCCGGAAGCTAAGAACGAAGGCTCCGCTGCTCAAACAATTAATAATCAGTACAAACTAATTATTGTTACATCTCCGCGTCTTACAACGACTGCCTGCATACTACTGCGAGTAACATCTAGTTAAGTAAAAGTTGGAAATTATTAAAAAAAATATACTTCCTGGACATGATCATGGCAATAACGATTGTACTATCGACAAAATTGGATCATCAAACCCATTTCGACGACACATCGTTTGAAGCTGTCAAAATAATAAGACTAGATGTGTGACATTTTTAATACATGTTTACGCGATTGTCGACCTAAATGTATTTGAATGTCTATAGGAAAATAAGCTTATGTTGGGTCATGATTCCATTTGGTCGATTGTACTTTGTAAAGTTAATTATAATCTGATCTAATATGTCATTATTCATAATCTTATTTGCAGCTATTCACTATAGAAAATTGAAATGTTGTTCATAAATGAATGCTATTACATTAAATTGCCCAGTTTAGTTCTTTATGTACGTGTGTCTGTACCCGTGTGCGCGTGACCTGTGTGCAGCCACCCACTCATTGCTTCTACGCTGTAGGCGCACCTCAATAATATATAAATATTTCCAAATATAACTTGGTCGTTAGCTCGTATTCGTTTGCCTGAAACTCTGATTACCGACTAGGCATAAATGAACGAAGTCGAACACGCCCGTATTCGAACAGCTTTCGCTTTGGTTACATAACGCGATTTCCTTCCAATAGCGATGACGATTACATAAGAAAAGGGCATTCTGTTTAGTCCGTCCAAAAATACTAGAGTACACACATATTTTCCGTTTTATAAGCGAAAATTATTAATTAGTGTCAATTAGAGAAAATAAATCTTTATCATCATCTCATCGACTTATCTGTGTTTGAAATGTTAATAATAATAATAATAAACCCGCAGGGCAGCTTGTGGCGAGCTGTCGGGCAGTAGCGACCCCGTGGACCTGACCTCCTGGGAGACCCTTTGTTCTTCATCTCTGGCTTGCCTTAACTGGCCGGCCCGAGTGAGCACTGACGAGGAACAAGGCTCCCACCTCACTCTTGCCTTAATTGGCTGGTTTGAGTGGAGATTCGCAAGAGCAAATTTGCTCGGGGGAAGGAAGTATTCCAGTAAGATGCTGGTAGGGATCTTGACCGTACTTCCGGGATTGTCCTGATAGCCGTGGAATACCTCTCCACTCCTCCAGCACCTCGATATATGTTGCCCCCTTGTCGCTACGTCACTATGTGCTAGCGGCCGTTTTCGGGGGCCCATTTACTGAGTGTGCAAGTCACCCCCTGCCTTTTTATCCGTGTATACAAGCATTGGTTAGGCAGGGGCCATAGCCATTCAATAGTTTCAGATAAGTAATCCATCTTAGCAACCCAAACCCATAGTCTAATACTTTCTTTATTCCATGACCTGCAATAGACCACCACCAACCGGGGGTTGACCTTAGGTGCACTTGAGTGGTGCATATAGGGATAATCGCCGGTTGGTGTCCCACTTCATATAATAAAGCTTTATTTAAGGGGCCTCTGCGAGTTGGCTTCGGCCCCTCGTACGCCTTTCAAAGGTCCGGGACCCCAGGGTCCCGAGTAACGTAAAGTAAAAAAATAATAATAATAATAAGCAGCTTGTGGCGAGCTGTCGGGCAGTAGCGACCCCGTGGACCTGACCTCCTGGGAGACCCTTTGTTCTTCATCTCTGGCTTGCCTTAACTGGCCGGCCAGAGTGAGCACTGACGAGGAACAAGGCTCCCACCTCACTCTTGCCTTAATTGGCTGGTTTGAGTGGAGATTCGCAAGAGCAAATTTGCTCGGGGGAAGGAAGTATTCCAGTAAGATGCTGGTAGGGATCTTGACCGTACTTCCGGGATTGTCCTGATAGCCGTGGAATACCTCTCCACTCCTCCAGCACCTCGATATATGTTGCTCCCTTGTCGCTACGTCACTATGTGCTAGCGGCCGTTTTCGGGGGCCCATTTACTGAGTGTGCAAGTCACCCCCTGCCTTTTTATCCGTGTATACAAGCATTGGTTAGGTAGGGGCCATAGCCATTCAATAGTTTCAGATAAGTAATCCATCTTAGCAACCCAAACCCATAGTCCAATACTTTCTTTATTCCATGACCTGCAATAGACCACCACCAACCGGGGGTTGACCTTAGGTGCACTTGAGTGGTGCATATAGGGATAATCGCCGGTTAGTGTCCCACTTCATATAATAAAGCTTTATTTAAGGGGCCTCTGCGAGTTGGCTTCGGCCCCTCCTATGCCTTTCAAAGGTCCGGGACCCCAGGGTCCCGAGATACGAAAATGTATAAAAAATAATAATAATAGCGACCCCGCGAACCTGACCTCCTGGGAGACCCTTTGTTCTTCATCTCTGGCTTGCCTTAACTGGCCGGCCAGAGTGAGCACTGACGAGGAACAAGGCTCCCACCTCACTCTTGCCTTCATTGGCTGGTTTGAGTGGAGAATCGCAAGAGGAAGGAAGTATTCCAGTAAGATGCTGGTAGGGATCTTGACCGTACTTCCGGGATTGTCCTGATAGCCGTGGAATACCTCTCCACTCCTCAAGCACCTCGATATATGTTGCCCTCTTGTCGCTACGTCACTATGTGCTAGCGGTCGTTTTCGGGGGCCCATTTACTGAGTGTGCAAGTCACCCCCTGCCATACTAACCGTGTATACAACCATTGGCCAGGCAGGGGCCATAGTCATTCCATAGTTTCTGGTAACTTATTCATTAAAGAATCCAAACCCATAGTCCAAATTTTATTTTTGTTAGTCGCCATATTTTACAATAGTCCAACACCAACCGGGGGTTATCCTTAGGTGCCCTTACATAGTGTATATAGGGATAATCGTCGGTTGGTGTCCCATTCCACAAAAAGTTTTCCTCAAGAGGCCTCTGCGAGTTGGCTTCGGCCCCTCGTACGCCTTCCAAAGGTCCGGGACCCCAGGGTCCCGAGAAACGTAAAGGTTTTAAAAATAATAATAATAATAATATTTATTTGTTCAAAAATATACACACAAATACATGATTATGGTGATACACAAAAAGTACAGCTATTACATGTTAAAATATTGAAACATCTGTGCCTGAACTAGATATAAAATATCTGTATTTCAGACATCAGCGCTCTTTCCCCGTTGATGGTAACATTTAGCAATTTGCTTTGATCGACCTCTATTCACGTCTAAATTTACTATCGAAATTTCGAAAAAAAGGTGATTAATAGCCGACATATTATTATATTATGTCGGCTATTAATCACCTTTTTTATTGTGTAGAAAATATCCAAACTTCACGTTAAATAAAAATCTCAAACACTCGACCATTTTTGTTGTAGATGATAGGTGCACACAGGTCACGCCTTATGTTATAATATACCAAGAATTTAAGGTTACAAGCTTAAAAAATGCTACATTCTGTTATCAGATAATACTAGATAGGGTTGCAACTAATATTGAATCATCAACCGCATGAATCCTACAAAATCTGCAAAATAGCTTATATTTTATTTTGGGTTTGCAGGAGTTTACAAATATTGATTAACTAATAAATAGATTAGATAATAGTGTAAAAGTAATTAGTGGTAAATTTGATGATTTAATAATAAGTTATTATTAAATCATCAAATTTTACGTAGTTTTTCACAAATATAGTAAGAGATATCAAGTACGATAAGACTGATGACAATTGTTGCCTACAATTGCCAAAATTTACTGCATTAGTTTTAATTCATACAAAACTGCATTTTTTTGTAACAAAATTTGAGATATATTTATAATTTAAGCATATACATTAATTAAAGTAAAAACTGGACAATCATATTTGGTAAATATTATTGTAGTATCAAAATACTTGTTCCTTGGACACTTTTCACTTCAGAATGAATCATTCTGCTTGTTTGAGCCTCGTCGGTATTATGGGACTATTCTGTCTGGCGGCTGCGGGCGTGGTACAATATTAGTTGCAACCGTACTTCCTGTTAGCATTATGTACAAAGTGCCACAAGGGTGTATGTATAACTTGTACCTAAATTTCAAGAGTCGTGAAGAGAATGTTTCGGCAGGCGGTTGCACAATGTGACGTAGGTCGGTAGGCGAGCGGTCAGTATTCTAATGCGTGCGTGTGGCCGCGGTTGGCTAACCCCTTCCCTTGCAGTGCAGCTGCAGATCGAGGAGGTGTCGCGCAAGCTGCGCTCCGGCGACCTCGGCATCCCCGCCAACGTCGACGAGAGGTACGTCCGCGCCCGCACATGAGTATACTACAGTGTTCATATTCTCTCGCCACGACCGCTCCACGCGCCGGCTGAGCGCCCGCCGGTGCCTCGCATACCAACATCCAAATATTCACTTAAATATTTGATCGTCTATTCAGTTGTAATGTTCATATTGAAATTGTATAAAAAAAAAACAATTCATAACAAACATTCCGTAAAATGTAAATACACTCACATAGTACAACTTTTATGTAAGAAAAGTTTTTGTGGGGAATCAAGACTATATTTTTTATGATAATCATAAGAAAAAATAAATTCTGATGATGATAAAACACAACTTAAAAGCATCACTTTAAAAAACTGATAAATTTGTGGAACTTTAGACTTTCGTGAAGACCAATGTACTATTATGATAATATACAATAGTTCCATATCTCTTAATACCGTGGCACCGGTGTCCCGACAGCCGGCGCGCGCCGCTTGTGCTCTCAGCCCGCTCGCTCCTCATCGAGCGATTGTATTCTATCCTGATTCCACTGTCGCCAATCTATTTCACACGAGCAGTTTAAAAACAAACAATGAATCTTTAGTAGTAATTACGATATCCAAATGTAGATGACAAGTCAAATGATTTAGAGTAACTTAACATTAGTACAGTGGCGAGCAGACAGGCAGGCTGCAGGCGCGTGTGGAGCGAGTCGCGTCTCGGGCCCGGCCCTACTACTAATGCGCCATTTTCTTCAGTTGCAGGTCGCATACAGACTGCTATAAACACTAATGATTCAATTAATTAACCAAACTTATCTAATTACTATTAATTATTGATAATTTTCAGCAACTACAGCTCAATAATGATTAATAACCAGATTATTTTCAGGGCTAATGAGCTTAATTAAAATTTCAGGATCAAATTAATTGAATTATTCTTTTTCCCCGGGCGTTAGGATCTAGGTGTTAGTGTAGGATGTCTGTGCACATTACGTACTCCTGTTAGTGTACCCGCGCGGCGCTCGGCGGTACCGCGCCGTCACTTCAGCGGCACTGCTGAGCGCCGCGCTCTCGCCGCTCGACACTCGACACATGCTCCCCAGCCGCTCTAACGTATGCTCACCTAACCAACGGTTCCAAATAATTATAATAATATTTTAAAGGACAATGTAATGTAATTGAAATGTAAACAAACATCATTTGTATTAGAACGCAATGATACGAAAGCAATGGAAAGCGAATGCAATGATACAATTCTCACGAGCGTCATACGTTTTTCAACACACAAGAGCAATAATAGAATGATTAAGAGAATTTATATCTACCAGGCTGCCTATCAAAATGTGGCCGCTAGTATTTTTAATTAAATTATTAATAATCCATATTTTGTAAGAAATTTCATTGACTTGTTTTTTCAATGAAATGTCTACTTCACGGCAACATCTATAAAGACTCTGAAAAAATCATGGCTGCCGGTGCGCACCTGGCCGCACCTCTCCGCAGCCAGGTATACACAGATATGATTTTGTTACGTTTATACACCCACAACGTACATTAATAATTCATATATCAAATTAAAGCATTTTTTTCTGTTTATTATAATATACGGCTGCCTAATTAAATCTGGCCACAAATAAGGGTTGCTGGCTGTTAAAGATAGTAAATATTAAAAGTAGAGTGAAAGAGAGCTAGCGCGTAACACCAGTAGTCAAACGAGGATAGCGATTGCCAGCTGTCGAGCGGCTTAAAGGTATTTTTTAACACTAATATCCACTTTTTTGTAATTTTTAAATTTGTCATTAATTTTAAATTTTATCATTTTTACTTTAATTTTTAAAGGAGATCACCCAGCCTCCATACATTTTTGGGCTAATTTTGAAAATGCTGACCAACTAAAATAATCTTAATTATTTATTTGCATAGAGAATAACAAAATAAACCCTATTACTCAACCGAAGTTCTAAGTCAAGTCTGTGAGATAATATTTAAACTCAAAATATGTAATTAGTTTGAGAAATAAAACTCAATTATTGTTACATTACTCTTCTTAATGAGCAGTCAGAATGTAAAAAGGTAGCACCTACTTATCTGCGTTACCATATCGTCCGGGAGACTGATCATCATTTTTTTATGGATAGGAAATCTTGAAATGACTTAGGGCGGGGCAGACTTTTACTGCCTTATTACAAAACAAGGTTTTTCTCTAAACCAGGTTTAAACCATTGAGCCAGGTTTTGTAATTTGAATTTTATTCTGATACGATCAAGATTCGAAATACAAAACCTAGCTCAATGGTTTAAACCTGGTTTAGAGAAAAACCTTGTTTTGTAATAAGGCAGTTACTGACTAAAACCCACCCATGCTTCAGTTGTCCTTTATGTTCCGGGGCCACGGTAACTCTTCCGAACAATTCCGCAACCCCAGCAGGCATTGGCCCTAGAGGGCCCACGTATTAAAGTATTTTGGATCGTTGTTTTAGACACGCAACATGACTCTATAATCTATTTTTTTTTATTAGGAAAACAAACAGTACTACAAAATAACTTAAACAACAATTTATAAAACTAGAAACCAATTACATGTTTTCGCATATGAATACACAGGTAGCTTGTCTGCTTAAACTAGGTCTCATCTCATAGGTATTCAGTGCCAGGGCTTGAAATACCGTTAAAAATATGGTATCGTTACAGCCCTTTGATGCAGATATCGTTATCTATTAAATAACGTTACCAAATTTAACGTTATATCTGGCACATTTTACCGTTAAACATACGTAACGTTATAATGTACGATAACGTTAATTTTATCGTTATGAGTCAGTTTTGTTACCGGCGCGGCGCGGCGCCGCCACTACCCGCCGTGCCGCGCCCGCGCGGCCTTGGAAAAAAGGGCAATGTCGCATAAAATAACCAAAATATACCGTTAACTTGTTACCGCTATTTTCACAATAACATTAAAAATACCGGTAATTTTTAACGCTATTTTTAACGTTCTTTTAATGTTATGTTACTAAATAACGCTACCAAATCATACCGATATGCAAGTATCTCTATGGAAATAACGTTACTTAACGTTATTTTTAATGTGAATTGGTAACGTTTTCAAGCCCTGTTCAGTGCATATGCCCCAAATAAAAAAGACTAATGAAAAGCAACTGACTACAGTACAAGCAGACAAGTCACGCCTTGTTACCATGTGCCGCTGGGTGGTGGAAGTCGACACAAGCAGACGATTAAAAACGGATTTTCAACTATTAAGAATCGAAAAAAATTATCACATATCTGTGGAGTTAATAATACAATCGTAACAGTCTGACATCCCGTACCCTAAATAAACAGAAGAAGACCCTTTTTCGTTCCATTTCTTTCCGAAGATTTCTATTAAGCACGATAAATTAAAAATGCAACTGACTACCATTACACCAATAAATAATTAATAACACTTTTGACAAGCAAAAATACTTTGCATTTACACTGAGTGATACTTAGAGTTTAAATGTAGAAATTTGGTTTTTAGCACACACTCGATGAGTACACGGATTCTGCAGCCGGATCTCGTACTATAATAAAAAAATACTTCAATGAGTATTCAAAAATAAGTTAAAATGTGAATGCATGTTAGATGTGTAGTGTGTTGAAAAACAAGTATGAAGCGCGTGGACATATTTATTTCACTAGGTACCGGCTCTATTATGCTTTCGCTTTTGTCTCGGGCCGCTGTGCAACACTGAACTATAAAGTTAAACTTAGCCGACTTGTGAAAGGTGACTAAACTTGAAATCTTGTTAAATTTTCTAACAGTATTTTTTAGAATAACAATAATTTAATGAAGTAAAATATTAAAATTCTTATGATTTAGATTTTTTGATGTAAATAAAATGTTGGCTGGCTAGGTAGTAGTTAGTAGACATTTGAGCGGAGCTACGTTAGAGCGGGTGGGGCGGTGCGGAGCGCGGCGGCGACTGACGTGCGTCGGACGCAGGTCGCCGTCGCCGGAGCCGATCTACTCGACGGACGGCAAGCGGCTGAACACGCGCGAGTACCGCACGCGCCGCAAGCTGGAGGAGGAGCGCCACCGCCTCGTCACGCGCATGCAGCAGATCAACCCCGACTTCAAGCCGCCGCCCGACTACAAGTGCGTACCACGACTACTACATTA